>CM065706.1:19670337-19682837 GCA_017654935.2 Phymorhynchus buccinoides | reverse complement strand
CAAGAAGTTATAGAAATGATCAACATACCACACAAATCACCTAGCGGGCCTATTACTAACCTAGATCGGTCGCTCGCGCGGCATGCATCAACAGCAGCAGCAGCCAGAAGCATAAGAAGCGCCGGAATCAGCCAGCAGTCTTGGAGTGGTAGGAACCGGCTTTGTAGCTTCCCTCCACCGCCTGCACCCCAAGTCCAAGACAATTCGCTTTCACTGGATTTGTCCTCTTCTTTGTTATATATAATATCCTTTTAAAACACTATTTATTTCTAGTTTCCTAGCTGAAGTTCCAAATTCTTTTGTTTTTCGTATTCGTTTTTCCCCCCTTTGATTTTCTTCTGTGCCTTTTTTTCTTTCTTTCTTTCTCTGTCCGTCAATCACAGTTTGGTTTGGTTTGATTTTTTCGAACAATCATCTCTCTCCCTCTCTCTCTCTCTCTCTCTCTCTCTCTCTCTCTCTCTCTCTCTCTCTCTCTCTCTCTCTCTCTCTCTCTCTCTCTCTCTTAGTGAATCTGTTGTCAACGTTTGTTTGATTTGGGTTGGTTTGTTGTGGGTTTTTCCCGTCAATCAATCAAAAACTATTTCTCTTTCTTTTTCTTTTTCAATCAATATTCTTCTATTGTCAATTGTTTCTGTTTTTTTATAAATTATTATTATTATTATTATTATTTCCTTTTTCTTTCTCGTTTTGTTTTATTTGCAGATAATCATTATTGTTCAATAACTCGCTGACATTTATCATTCATGATCTTTACTGGCAGTATCTCTCTCTCTCTTTCACACAGAGCACACGTGAGTGACACGTTCACTGAATGAGCGTTCTTGCTAATAGATAAATGTAGAGAAAACTCCAATCTTATCTATCAAAAAAACAAGAGAATCTGAAATGGATTGAAAAGGGGTGTGGGGATAATTATGACACAGAGAGAGAGAGAGAGAGAGAGAGAGAGAGAGAGAGAGAGAGAGAGAGAGAGAGAGAGAGAGAGAGAGAGAGAGAGAGAGAGAGAGAGAGAGAGAGAGAGAGAGAGAGAGAGAGAGAGAGAGAGAGAGAGAGAGAGAGAGAGAGAGAGAGAGGGGCTCCGCCCATCGCATATGTCAGTACTCACGCTCGCAAACGTGTTGGTGTTTTGTTGTCTATTTTACTTGGCCACAAACTGGGACTTATGTAAGTAAGTAATAAATAGCATGGATGGTGCATCAAGCGATGCAGGCCCTATTTTTTATGTCAACCTGTCGAAGATATTCAACGTAGGTGGGCTTTAAAACAGCGCCATGCGTCAATGCGTGCTGTGCATGCGTGCGTGCGCGCGTGGATGGATGTGTGATGGGGAAGACGGGGTAAAAATCCCATGGGCGGGTAAGAAGCCCACGCCAATTATCTCATGAAATGAAGCAAATTTCAGTCAACTTTTGTCCATAACACGAACGCTAAACATTAACACTCGTCTCATGGGAAACATTTGACTGAAATGTTCTTCATTTTATAAGATAATTGGCATGGGCTTCTTACCCGCCCATGGGCTTTTTATCTCGTCTTACCCTATGGATGTACAGTGTTGGGTTCGATTTAATTATAAAAACTATATAAAAAAAATTTAAATGCTGGTGTTTTTGCAGCTGCTAAAATCTTGGCAACCATTCTTGTTCTCTCAAACTACAGTGGAGAAGGACCATGTTTCTCTGTGCATCTGATCATGCTTTCACGTGCGCGCGCGCACTTGTGTGTGCATGAGAGAGAGAGAGAGAGAGAGAGAGAGAGAGAGAGAGAGAGAGAGAGAGAGAGAGAGAGAGAGAGAGAGAGAGAGAGAGAGAGAGAGAGAGAGAGAGAGAGAACGAGAGAGAGAGAGCAGAGGGACGCATGCGGTACAAAATGTCCAAATTAGTGCGTCCTGAGTGCTAATGTACCTTGTCAATGACATCGGCCACTGGTCACTTTAGCTTCAAAAATCAAATTTTTACTCTTATCAACTTATTTCCCTTAACCAGAGAATGTTCCACTTTTATGCACCTTGCACCTTACATCATGATGACCAGTGGTCAGTGACAATTGGACAGCTTCTTTTTAAGTCTACTTGGTATTAATCTTCACTGCAGGTGACCAGTGGTCATTGTTACTGAGCAGTTGACTGAGCACTATGACGTAAATTGCACATTTTCACTATTTAACAGCTCTTTAGTGTGTCACGGGTACTACTATGACCTTCTACAATGTAAATGACCAGCGGTCAGTGAAAACGACTAGTGGTCACTTTAACTTAAAAATCAAATATCAATTCTTAACAGCTCATTGCATACTGTCGCAGCGATCGCTCACCTGTGCTAGTATACCAGCGTTTAGCAGCTTATTCAAATTGTACCGCAGTAAACATAAACATGACATGCTGGAACAAAATGTCCAAACTGAGACAAATTGCAACTTTGGACATTTTGTACCGTTTGGACAAATTGTACCGCAACAGCACCCGGAGTCATGACCTGGGCGTGGCCCGGCCCCCTTAGAGTGTAAGGAGTTCAGGGCAGAAACGCTTGACTGCTGGGGGCTTCTCTGAACACCCTCTGCTGTCCGGCTCTCCGTAGAGTTTCTATTCACAGTGCTGGAAAACAGGGTACTGTACGCTGGGTAGAAATCACGATAGTCCGACATTTAAAGTTCCGACGTGACAATAGTCCTACGCTGCAATGCTTGGCAATAGTCCGACACAGAGAGACGACAGACAGAGAGAGGGACAGAAACAGCCAGCCTGTCTATATATCTGTCTGTCTGTCTATGTTTCTGTCCTTCTCTCTGTCTAAGTGAGAGACAGACAGAAAGATACAGATACAGACAGAAATAATGAGACAGACAGACAAACAGATACAGAGACAGACGGAAACACGGAAACAATATGAGAGACAAGCGGACAGGAGAGAGAGAGAGAGAGAGAGAGAGAGAGAGAGAGAGAGAGAGAGAGAGAGAGAGAGAGAGAGAGAGAGAGAGAGAGAGAGAGAGAGAGAGAGAGAGAGAGAGAGAGAGAGAGAGAGAGAGGGGGGGGGGGGGCAGGTACACAGACAGAGGACAAACACAGACAGGCAGATAGTCAGACAGAGAGAGAAAGACAGAGGCAGATAAATAATTGACAGAGAGAAAGACAGAGACAGGCAGACAGATAGAAAGACAGACAAACACAGACAGAAACACAGACAGGAAGAAACAGAGACAGACAGATAAACAGAGATGCAGGCAGGCTGGCAGAGAGAGAGAGAGAGAGAGAGAGAGAGAGAGAGAGAGAGAGAGAGAGAGAGAGAGAGAGAGAGAGAGAGAGAGAGAGAGAGAGAGAGAGAGAGAGAGAGAGAGAGAGAGAGAGTGAGAGAGAGAGGCAGGTACACAGACAGAGGACAAACACAGACAGCCAGATAGTCAGACACAGAGAGAAAGACAGAGGAAGACAGAGGAAGACAGAGGCAGATAAATAATTGACAGAGAGAAAGACAGAGACAGACAGACAGATAGAAAGAAAGACAAACACAGACAGAAATACAGACAGGCAGAAACAGAGACAGACAGATAAACAGAGATGCAGGCAGGCTGACAGAGAGAGAGAGAGAGAGAGAGAGAGAGAGAGAGAGAGAGAGAGAGAGAGAGAGAGAGAGAGAGAGAGAGAGAGAGAGAGAGAGAGAGAGAGAGAGAGTATGCACCCACACAACATGTCTGACCATTGCCAAGTCCACACGTGCGCACACGCGCCTGGCTTACATGCAAGCTACAACTCGCAATCCTCTAACTCACACACGCACTCACGACACTCGATCCCCAATTCTGCGAGTGATATCATAATAGTTTTATCCACACGCTTGCAAGCTGGCCCAACAAGCGATTTATTGAAAGGCGATCCCGATTTGACTGACATATGTTTTTAATTCTCCACAATACTGCCTCGCTGTTCTGACTGTGAACTGTCCACTGTGGTATCATTGCCTCAGTGTTGCTATTGTCGGTGTCTATGCGCACTGGCTTGTTTCTCAGGGTGGTCAGTTTACGGCATGACGACTAGGGTGTCCAAGGCAGGGGACAACTGAACAACAGTCAATGTGCTCACAGAATTGCAAGGGTGCAGCAAAATTTAAAAAAAAGTCAACGCAAAAAAAAATTAAATAATAATAATAAAAAATAAAAATAAAAAGTCAACGCCTATCATACACACGCGCACGCACACACACACGCGCACACATACACACACACACACACGCACACACATACACACACACACACACACACACACACACGCATGCACACACACACACCCGCACACATACACACACGCACGCACGCGCACACACACGCGCGCGCACACACGCATACACATTCACATGCACGCGCACACGCCCACACACACACATGAACAAAGCTATATTAGACATTTTACTGATTTAGCAAGTCAAGGTAAGAGCAAACAAAACAAGAAAGGAATAAAGTGTGTGTGGGGGGGGGGGGGGGGATGCAGTTTGTAGCCAATATACATTGTACATCGTATAAATTAATACGCGCTAGCGCAAATACACGCACGCACAGACAAAAGAGAAAGAACGAGAGGGAAGAGACAGACAGACAAAGAAAGAGAGAAAGAGATCATAAAAAGTATAAAGAGCGAACGAAAGTGAGAGAGAGAAAGACAGAGACAAGTAAGCATAAACAGATACAGAACGACAGAGGACAACATATAGAAAGAACGAGGATGGAGAGAGAGAGAGAGAGAGAGAGAGAGAGAGAGAGAGAGAGAGAGAGAGAGAGAGAGAGAGAGAGAGAGAGAGAGAGAGAGAGAGAGAGAGAGAGAGAGAGAGAGAGAGAGAGAGAGAGAGAGACAGAGACATAGAGAGACAGAGAGAAAGACACAGAGAGAATACGTGACATACACAAGACAGTAAAATACAAAAAGTAACATATCAATAGAGATGAAAATTGATTGAGTGTGGTTAAAAGGGTGAGGACACAGAAAAATAAACAGAAAGGGGTGAGGGGGGTAGGGGGGGGGGGAGGGAGGTAGGATGAGAGGGAGTGAGGGGAGATTAAGAGTGAAGAAGGGAGAGAACAAAGGATCGTCTGGGTCGTATCAACAGTAACAGCAGCACTGACAGAAGTGGGTCGGGACCAACTAGCCTGACTGTTCGCAGTGACTTCCAATCATCTATTGATTTGTTCCTCGTCCTTTTGGCTCCCCTTCTGTAAGGACAGCAATACATTGGAATGGGAACGGGTGCCTCTCTCTCTCTCTCTCTCTCTCTCTCTCTCTCTCTCTCTCTCTCTCTCTCTCTCTCTCTCTCTCTCTCTCTCTCTCTCTCTCTCTCTCTCTCTCTCTCTCTCTGCGCGCGCGCACGTGTGTGTGTGTGTGTGTGTGTGTGTGTGTGTGTGTGTGTGTGTGTGTGTGTGTGTGTGTGTGTGTGTGTGTGTGTGTGTGTGTGTGTGTGTGTGTGTGTGTGTGTGTGTGTGTTTTAGTGTGTGTGTATGTAATACATATTTCTACCACTGCACAAATCCTACACTATTTAACAGATCCTGACGAAACTTGGTAGAATGATTCCTGAGTACTCCTAGATGCGGCCCATGATGTCAGATTTACCTAATAACTAGCCATAGTAATGTAATTCCAATGAGTATGATTTGAATATGACAAAAACACCAGCTATGCAAAAGACGATGCATGGATTTTTAAAACGTGCAGTGAAAAAGTGTCACCTAAGCATTTGTTTTCGTAAAATAATAAATGTCTGGGTATTGTCATACCAACATGGGATTTTATTTGTACACAAAAAAACCCACAATGACCCAAGAGTAAACCATTATCTCCCTTGCCTTTCATCATCAACTGGGAGTACAGTTTACATGGCTGTGCCATCTTGTTGCTCCTTCCTTTCTCTTCCTTGCTATCTATTCTCTCTGTGTATTATGTTGAACATTATCATCTTCATCAGACACTCCATGTCAGGCGTGTCTTCTTTTCTACCCCCTCCTCACCCTAAACGGTGTCATCCCGAAAACAATGTCGGCTTGCGAGCACGTGCGTAGGTAGGTGTTATATGGCATGATGAAAAATAAAGACAGAGCACTCAGTAACACCTGTGTTCGTTTAATTTGCTAAAACCATCCTGTATTTTTTCGTGATTGACTAAAGAATATTTGCTGTGACAAGCTTGTTGTTTTGGTCTTCCATTTTGAAAGTTAAAGTCGCGTTCACGCGAGATAAAAATAAATAATTTTAAAAAAAGATCGATTTGTCTTTTCGTTTTAACAAAAAGGAAATGTTTTCAGTATTTACCCGTTTCTTTTTTTCTTGGGGGTTTTTTCCGTCTACAAATAGACTAAGTTTCCCTCTATCTAACATTTTCATAAATCACAGAAAATGTGCTGTGTATTTTGATGGGCAATGTCCTTTACTGCCGTGTTTGATTGTATGAGAAAGACACTGTACTGTTCTGTTAGCTTTCTTCTGATGGTCAGCACATTACTGCCTTGTCTTTGGATGCACATAGAACAGTCACGGTCTCCATAACTGCGGCCATTTCAGAGTGAGGTATGGATACGGGAATCGTTTAAATTAAACATCAAACGCAACGTTTCAGTCAAAAGGTTACTATGTATAATGCTGAAATTTGTGGGGTGGTTTTTTTCTTAAACCTGTGGTTTCATAGATAGACATTCAAGAAAACTACTCGTAATACAAATGTAATACAAATTCAAAAACTGTTCTTTTAATTGTTTGTTTCGGGTTTGGGTGGTTTTTTTTGCGTGATTCATTTTTGTCAATTATTTGAAGAGAATCTAAAGGATCCTCATACATGCTCCCTTTTCTTTGTTCTTTTACTTTTGTGTCATTTTTCTTTTCTACTTGATTGTGTGTGTGTCAAAGTCAAAATTACTTTAATATCTCAACAAGAGAAATTACAGTGTGGTCTCATGATACAGCAAGGGCAACAGAAAACAAAACATCCATGCATTTGAACAGCACAAAAGGAACAGAGAACAAAAATCTAGGTACACAAAAAATAATAAAATCAAAGTTCATCTTAGCAATCAACAACAACCTTCTTCATGCTCAACGAATGTACCGCCCTCCCCCACCCCACCCCCTTTCCCATCCTCTTCATATCCCCAACCATTCTACCCAATCCACGTCAACTGAAGAAAACTACTCGTGGGTGACTGCGTGTATGTGTGTGCGCGTGACTCTGTGTGGGTGTGGATATATATATGTGCGTGTGTGCACGCGTGTCTGTGTGTATGGATGTACGTGTGTTTGTTTTGTATCTTTGTTCAAATCCAAGATTCAAATTAAAATAAACCAAAAGAAATGAAAGAAAAATCCCTGGGACTTCTTCAGACATCTGCTGCTGGTCTTTGTCACGGCGAGCAAACCCAGGCCCCGTGCCCTGAATGTCACTGAGAAGCTCTGGGGATCTGTTGGCTGGCTGTGGAGGACATCAATCTTCACCCTGAATGTCACTGAGAAGCTCTGGGGATCTGTTGGCTGGCTGTGGAGGACGTCAATCTTCACCCCGAATGCTTATTCTGCCTTTTGTCAGTAATACATAAAAAGAAAAGAGCGGCACACCGGATTTCCGCTATAAAAAAAAATATATATATATACTAGTAGTCGCACAAAAATCGAAAAAAGAAAAACCAAACACTTTCTGATATATAAAAGTCATTTTCAGGCAGAATGACCGCCCATGTGGATATTCCAGACCCCTGTGGAGATACCGGGGGGTCTTGTGTACAGATAGTTCAGACCCCCGTGGAGATACCGGGGGGTCTTGTGTACAGATAGTTCAGACCCCCGTGGAGATACCGGGGGGTCTTGTGTACAGATAGTTCCCCCACTTTCTGGAACTTCTGGGCTTGTTACTTCCTCTTTGACTCTGCCGTTTCCCTGTGCTTACTGTCATCTACTATCTTTCTGCCTTACTGGTCCATTCTCTTGCCTTAGTTCTAGAAATCCTTACAAATATTTTTCTCCAGCCGAATACGGACATGCTGGGCCTAATTATTTCTTAGTTAAGCGCATAACGGCAGCATGCCGCACCTGCGCTCATAACGACAGGAAATTGTCTGAGTGATCGACGACGACGACGACGACGACGAAGAAGAAGAAGAAGAAGAAGAAGAAGAAGAAGAAGAAGAAAAAGAAGAAGGATATTCAGAAGAACTCTCCTGTGCATGAGACCACAAACTGTCCGCACCTTCCTTGTCAAGATGACATGGGAGACAACAACGTTTAGAAAAAGACACAAACATGGAAGTGATAATTGGTGTGCTATTTTGAGTATGGATGAGACGAGACATTCAACGATTGACATAATATGGTGCATTGTATATTATTATAAATTTAGATCCCAGCCTATTTATTTAGATTCGAAGTGCGTGAAATATGGAAGTGATAATTGGTGTGCTATTTTTGGTATGGATGAGACATTCAACGATCAAAATAATATAGTGCATTATCTTATTCAGATAACGGTCTATTCAGATTGGAAGTGCCCGTATGGGTGGACGTGGAAGAAAATGTGGATATCTCCGCGATAAGGGTTTGCAAAGAGGGAGAAGGGGGACGCGGGGCGGGGGTGAGAAGGAGGAGAAAGGAAAGGAAGGCATTCTCTTTCCTTCTAATTATTCTATGTTTGTTCGCACTTTTTTTTATATTAGAATTTATATTATTATTATTATTCAATCGCTCAGTTTCCTGTCAATTATGTGCGCAGATGCGTCATACTGCCGTTATGCGCCTAGCAATGAAATAGTTAGGCCCAGCATGTCCGTCTTGAGTTGGAGAAAATCTTTGTAAGAATTTCTTGAAAAAAGGCATGAGAGTGGACTGGTAAGGCAGAAAGATAGTAGATGACAGTAAGCAAAGGGAAAAGGCAGAGTCAAAGAGAGTGACAGATTAGAGGAAGCTACAAGCATATAACTTCCAGAAGGTGAGTGAACTATTTGTACGAAAGACCCCCGGTATCCCCACCTGGGGAAGAATTTATATTCGAGTTCTTGCTCATGCTCAAGCCTTAACTTAACCTCGTATGCAAATTACAACAGAAAAAGAAGAAAATGTTTGCTTTAGCACACACAAATGTCACACACACACACACACACACACACACACACACACACACACACACACACACACACACACACACACACACACACACACATATACACACACACGCGCGCGAGCGAGCGTAGGCGCACGTGCGCGCGCGCACATACTTACCTGCGCAACACAACTTTTAAATTTCCTAGAATGCGAAGCAACAAAAGCATGAGAGTTAATGAAGAATAAATAAAACAAAGAACAGATTGCACACAAAAGAACAACTGTAGACAAAAAGAAAAAACAACAACTAATGAACAATTGTTGTTAATATGATGGGGTGGTAAGGGTAAGGATTGGGATAAGGAGGAGTTGATGAGGAAATGGGGGTGATGATGAGCACGCACCATGCAGGCCAGGAACATATAGGCGGAAACCAGACAGTTGTTTGTTGATATGTTTTGCTTTTCGTAAGCTTTCCATTGTTTACTGTAAATCTTTATCTGTTCCGTGTTCCTTTTTTGTATGTAAATAAGCAATATGGTCTGTGTATTGTGCGTGTGTGTTTGCATTTTGTCTTTGTTAGATGGCTTGATGGAAAAAAAGCATGTATGTTTGCTTATTCAATGTCCATCTTTAAATACAATTTTGACTTGGACTTGACTTTACTTGACTTTACTTCACACACACACACACACACACACACACACACACACACACACACACACACACACACACACACACACACACACACACACACACACACACACACACACACACACACACACACACACACACACACACATCTGTTTGGCACATGGTCTATGCGCGCGCCTCCTTTTTCATCGTCGATCGCTCAGTTTCCTGTCAATAGGAGCGCAGATGTGTCATGCTGCTGTTCTGTGCCTAACTAAGGAATGCGTAGTTAAGCCTAGTATGTCCGTCTTTGGCTAGAGAAAATCTTTGTAAGAGTTTTTATAACAAGGGCAGGAGAATGGGTCAGTAAGACACTAACATAGTAGATGACAGTAAGCAAAGAAAGTGACAGATTAGAGGAAGTTACAAAGCTCCTGACCCTGAGAGAGATTGCGGAGGGAGGGGAGGGTATGACCATGAGTTAATTTGGCTCACACATGCTTTTCACTCAACTTTCAGTTTCTTGTTGCACACACACCATGCGTGTGTGTGTGTGTGTGTGTGTGTGTGTGTGTGTGTGTGTGTGTGTGTGTGTGTGTGTGTGTGTGTGTGTGTGTGTGTGTGTGTGTGTGTGAGAGAGAGAGAGAGAGAGAGAGGAGATAGAGAGAGAGTTTTTTTGTGTGTGGTTGTTGTTGTTTTTTTTGGGGGGAGGGTTGCACGCTATTTCCGTTTGTGCAAGCCTTTACAATTGCCCAATGGGCACCATCGTCTTGACCTCGGAGACGAATATTCTAACATTTTTCATTATGGTCAGCTCAAAAGTTAAGGCTGTGTTGATCGGAACACATTTGGTCACAGTATCTGTATCTGTGTGCAATTATGCAATACTCAGCACACACACACACAAAAACTCACAGGTTTTATCTTGATATGGCTTGTTTTTGTTTAAGCTGGAGCAATAGGCAGCATTACCAGGACAGATCAGTGGGGGGAAGGGGGCGTGGTGGGGGGGGGGGGGGTGTGGAGCAATTCTACCAGTTTTCTTTATGCTCGGTTCAGTACTTTAGCCTTTGGAGAGTGGAACCTGTGGTTGTTGCTGCACTCAGTGACAGACAGAGGAAGGCACAGGCCTTGTTCCCAGTGCAATGTACCCCCGTGCTTTATACTACCAGTGAGCAGACAAACGACACCTGCTGGAGGAAGGTAGTTGATGAGAGCAGACTAACGAGAAAGATGGTACCTAATGGGCTAAGGGGGTAGTGGACGTCATTGGAATTGATTCGTGGCTGGCTTTACTGTTGACACGTGGTAGACACGAGGTTAATTTGGGTCAAACAGGGAGCACGGTCAGTATCGGTGTTCACAACTCGAGTCAGAACAGACTATTGGCACCATACCCACTCTATCAGTTTATCTGTTTGTATCTGGCTGGTACGACACCCCCCCCCCACACACACACACACACACGCACATTCTTACCCCCCCCCCCCCACACACACACACACACACACACACATATACTTGAATCTAAGGAAAATTCATATTTGAGACAGGCATATGATAACATATTGCAACAAGATGGCTCGCAAACATCATGGATTAAGTTCATCAAAACAATGATGTTTGAACTTGGCTTTGGGCATGTTTGGAACAATCAATTCACATTCAATGCTAAAAAATTACAACATGCAATATTACGAAGAATGCAAAACTGTTACATATCATTTTGGAAACTAAAAAAGGGAGAAGTATCACGGCTCAGGTTTTATAATGATGTTACTAAAGAATATCGAATAGAACCGTACCTTTTTAGTCCCCGAGCCGAAGGTTCGGGGAGCTATTGTTTCTGTCTGGTCCGTCCGGCGTCCGTCCGGCGTGCCTCCGTCCGGCTATTCGTCCGTTTTTCTCAAAAACTATTCAGTCTATCATCATCAAATTTGGTATACTAGTTTGCCAAGATGCAAGCTATCCACTGATGTATTTAGTTTTACATTAAGGTCAAGGTCGCGCCAGTTACGGGGTTCAAACCCCAAAACACATAATCGCTAATATCTCGCGAAGTTTTGCATGTATTTCAATGCAGTTTTTTTCACATTTCTTGGACACTTGTCATGCATTTTTATGTGCGCTCGTGTGCGCTCGTGTGCGCATGATGTGCGCATGATCGTGTGCGCTCAAATCACGGGTCCGAACCCCAAGGCTATATATAAACAACTATTCAGTTACGTGATGTTTTGATGCGTTTTTATGTAAGTACGTTTTCTTTTGATATCTGCCGCTTCGCCTGTTCCAGGACATGAATTTTTCTGTGTGCTCGTGTGCGCATGATCGCGCGCGCTCAAATCACGGGTCCGAACACACATGCGCCATGAAACACGCGGCATCGGGTGGGAAGATTCACTTGAAAGACGCCGCCATCAGATCTACAGTCAAACCCGACAGCCAAACCGGGCGCGCAAACCGGGCGAGAAAGCAATGCGCGTCGAGAGTCGCTAAACATGGGATAAGCCCGCTGTGCCCTAGGCCCTTTGTGTCACAGGCCCGATATGTCCCACTTCTTTCCGGCCGTCCATCCGTCCGTGCGTGCGTCCTGTTTTCAGTTCTCAATGGTCTCCCCGCTGTGTGTACAGCCGACACATTCCGATTTCGGAGTAGCTCGGCGATGCTGCGAGGGGACTTTGCAGCCGCTCAGCGTTGCACTTGTTAGTACTGTTTTGGATAGACAACAAAAACAGGCTCTATGTAAATTGAGAATTAGTGCTCATAATTTAAACTTGGCAACGCCATTGCAAAACTACTACACATTACA
>CM065706.1:19655337-19665337 GCA_017654935.2 Phymorhynchus buccinoides | reverse complement strand
ACCGGGTCTTGTCGAAAAAAAGTTGGAGTGAGAAATGTCAAGGTTATGATACAGAAATAGAGCTGGCAATGTTACTTTGCAAGACAAAAATGGCCGACACGGTATACGTCACACATAACTGGTTTCTCTTAAAACTTGTTTATTGGAGGGCAAGTAATAAAATTGCTAATCAAAAAGGCGTTTTGTTGGTAAACACTCTAGCTTTTAAGAAGGCTAAGATTTAGAAAAGCCAACTCAATTAGTGTAACACTTTGATTTGATTTTAAAAACACCATGATAGACACGGCATGCTGTCTTCTAATAATTAGATGAACATTGCAATGGCACGCCCTTTTCTAGGTGAATGTGCAAATATGTGGATTCGTCAGGTGGATGATCCGATTCTTTTTTAGTTTCCTGGTTTGCAGTTTAGCAACGTTTCGTCTGCGCACTTTTTTTCAGCTCATGCGTTTGTCTGTATTAACCCTTTCACCGCCGATGTCGCATTTTTGCGCCAAAATGATTTAATATCCATGTCATAAAAAGCCTTGAAATCTGGATCTATTATCTAATGATCTTGTGTTCTTAATTTTAAGAGGTAAGGATACCGGGTAGGCCTTGTTTTAAACATGTCACAGAGGAATCCCCAACATTGCAGACAAAGTATTTTTTCTAGCCACGTAAGTTTAATGGAAAATTTGAGCGAAAAAATGTCTGGCGGCGAAAGGGTTAAATCTTTCATCTTTGAAGTACGTTTAATTGAATGCGCATTGAATTAATCATTTGGCAGTCTGTCATTCTACTAAAAAAAAAACTGTATGCGCTAATGTAAACGTTTAGAGGAAATTGGTGGCGCGCCTCAGGCAGCGACGCGCTCTCCATGTGGAAGCAACCTATTTTGACAGAGACGCCTCTGTGACTATAAAGTAGGCCTACCAAATACCAATGCATAAGCTTGTCGATGCTCTTTCTGAATTGGTGAATTAGGTTAGGTAGGCCTCTATGTTTGGAAATGCATACAAACTTATCTAAGCATCATTATTTTCCGCAGGTTTTCCTGACTAAGGTCGGCGAGCACATACCATGGCTAGCTAAGCTTCCAGAGAGGTCTAGTGCGCCAGAGTAAACCTGACCTCACTGGACAGGGAAGGGGAGCTAGGTAGGGTGGGAAAAGGAGGGGGAGGATTGTCTGCGAATTTGAGGGGGTAGGGTGGAGGGGGGTAGTAAAAAGGAATGAATAGGGTGGAAGAAAGAACTGGGGCGGGGGGACGGGGGGGAACAGGGGGGGGGGGGGGTGATGAAGAATGTAGGTCCTCTAGAGTGGACGGGGTCTGGGGATTGCTGACCAGCATTGCTCGTGTCCTTTTACTGATTTTCTTTTTGCGCGTGCGCGTGCAAGCGCGTGCGTGTATGTATGCCAGGCTTGATTATAAAGAGACCAGAAAAGGGCAGGGTTTCGAAACAAAAGTTTGACTTTTTTTCTAATTCATTATCTTTTTCATCAATATATTATGCTAATCGGTTGGTTAGTTTGAACTTGACCCGAATACATAACATTTTTCATCTCCAACCCCGCTTTTTTCTTTTTCATTTGCATTTTCTTCTTGTTCGTTTATAAGAGTCGTTTGTGTTGGCTTTAGTCTTCGTGCACATTACACGCGAAAACGTCATGCGCTTATCCGCAATTAAGTAAACGAACATATGGCATTCCCTGTGTCCAGAAAGTCCTATGTTTTTCTATATCCTAAAAATGAATTTTTAGCTAAATAATGCACTATTTACGTATATAATGCATTATATATCTTTTTGAAAAATGTGAGATGTGCAGCAATAAATAATGCTTTATATACTACAAATAATCATTTATTTGAAATAGAACCAGCTTTCAAAACAACATAATTGATTATTTATATGTAATAACAACTTGAAACATGTGATTATTTACGTAAATAATGTATTATTTACATAAATAATGTATTATTTACATAAATAATGTATTATTCAATAAAATCATCATACTCTAAATTATGTTTATTTAGGTTTCAGTTTTTGTTTTATCATTTTCAATAATGCATTCATTATTTAAAATAATGCATTATATAGACGCTGAACAAGCCTGATTTGTGGAGTCGAAACTAAAAAACCGCTAGCTCTCATTCGTGAGTTATCGGCTAGTTTTGACTGCATGCGGCTTGGAGAAACTTACTTTTCGTCTGCTCTGCGACTTTGCTGATAAGCATTATGGACAGCGAAGCATGGCTTCGAACCAAAACGATCTGCTGATTTCCGTTAATACTGAAGCGGTTTCAAAAGCGCTTAGCGCTCAAGAGCAACAACCCAAAGTAAAAGTGACAATGATCAGGCTGATGTTCATGCATTATTTAGCTATATCATGCATTATTTAGGATATTTAGGACACATATTTAATGTGTTTATTATGCTAGTTGAATTGTTCTGGTTTTAACAGAGGGAAACGGAGGAAGGGGGGAGAGCAGGGAAGGGGGGGGGGGTTGAATTGAATTTGTATTGCTTAAAGTCTTAGAACTTTTATCTTAGAAATGGTTTTAGTACTTTTAGAAATGTGAATGTATATTGCTTAAGGTTTTTAGTGCTTTTTTCTTATTATTTCTTATTATGTTCTCTTTGTTTCCTTACGCTCTGTCTACATGTCCTCTCTCTCTCTCCCTCCCTTCCCCTCTGTCTCTCTCTCTCTCCCTCCCGCCCCCTCTCTCTCTTTCCCTCTGCCTCTCCGTCTTACTCCTGTCAAAGTTTGCCCTGCCCACTTGTCTCCGCCTTTTTGTCTGTCTAACCCTGACCCCCCCCCCCCTTACCCTGACCCCTCCACCTCCTCCCTGCCTCCTCTCTCTCTCTCTCTCTCTCTCTCTCTCTCTGTCTCTCTCTCTCTCTCTCATGTGTTATTAAATAATGTTACTATTATTCTATATCATTGCTATGAAACATGGTGTGTCAATGTGTTAATTTTTAATTTATATTTTTACATGGTTTTATCAATGTTTGGACACGGGGAATGCCATACGTATGCCCTTATCCCATCCGCTTATTTTTCTTACTTTCTTTGACTTGTTTGCGAATAAGCGCATGAGGATTCCGCGTGTAATATGCGCAAAGCCTTATGGTTGATGTTTTGTTACTCAAGAAGATGCTGGATTACAACCAAGAACTTTGCTTTTTTTAGGCTGGTGGGAGAGGAAGGGTGCCATCTCCTCTGAAATACTCCATCCTCCATCTTCTCTGAAATACAGAAGAATTCGTGGGGATCTGATAAATACATACAAAAAATTTCACAGTGATAACAATACTAATAAATCTTTGTTCCAGCTAACAACTGACTCAAGAACCCGTAACAGTAATTTAAAAATACTAACCCAGTATAGCCGAACTAATATTAGATTTTTTTAATTTTCTAGCAGAGTAACAAAGTTTTGGAATACTCTTCCTGCACATATTAAACGAGCACAGAATCTAATAGTATACAATTCAAAAACCTCCTTGGTGGATACACCAACATATCAAAACTACAATACGAGCATGACTAAAAGGCAGATTTGCCGAAAACAAAATACAAAAACCTCTCAGCTGTGCAAAAGTTCAAACAAAAATGACAGGACAGTGAAGAGGCCGCGAGGCCTAATGTCCTAACTACCTGACCTGACCTGACCTGACCAAAATAAGTATAGCTCATTACAAACCGTGATCTAGGGTGTAGAGTGGCACAGAGGTAACGCGTTCGCCTTGTGTCAAATAAACCCGAGTTCGAACCTGGGTACAGGGGATTTTTCCTCTCACTTTCCACTAGGCCTTACGGTCTGAACGTGGAGTCTTTCGGATGAGACGATAAACCGAGGTCCCGTGTGCTCATGCACTTAGCACACGTTAAACCCAGTGGCAACGTAAAGGTTGTCATTTGGTCAAAATTTACTCCCCCACTCCCCCTTTCCTTCCTCATCAGTCACACAAAAATTGCATGCATAAAAAAAATGGTTGGCACGCCTCTAGCTGCGACGCGCTCTCCAGGTGGGAGCAACCAGAATTTCACAGAGACGCCTCTATGACTATTAAGTACCTAATAAAACTGATCTTGAATATGCTTAAATAGTAGAGAACGACTGGGGACAATATTGTAAAGGCATCTCAATAAGAATTGAAAGCCACATTATACTACTGTTTTCTGCTCTGATTGATAGTCTTCCAGTTGTTTTGTTGTTGATGTTGCTGCTGTTGCTGTTGTTGTTGTGGTTGTTGATGTTGTTGCTGTTGTTGTTGTGGTTGTTGATGTTGTTGCTGCTGTTGTTGTTGTTGTTGTGGTTGTTGATGTTGCTGCTGTTGTTGTTTGTTGTGGTTGTTGTTGTTTGTTGATGTTGCTGCTGTTGTTGTTGTGGTTGTTGTGGTTGTTGATGTTGCTGCTGTTGTTGTTGTGGTTGTTGATGTTGTTGCTGCTGTTGTTGTTGTTGATGTTGTTGCTGTTGTTGTTGTTGTGGTTGTTGTTGTGGTTGTTGTGGTTGTTGCTGTTGTTGTTGTTTGTTGTTGTTTGTTGTTGCTGCTGTTGTTGTTGTTGTTTGTTGTTGTTGTTGTTGATGTTGCTGCTGTTGTTGTTGTTGTTGTTGTTGTTGTTGTTGTTGATGTTGTTGCTGTTGTTGTTGTTGTTTGTTGTTGATGTTGCTGCTGTTGTTGTTGTTTGTTGTTGTTGATGTTGCTGCTTGTTGTTGTTTTTTTGTTGTTGTTTGTTGTTGTTGTTGATGTTGCTCCTGTTGTTGTTGTTGTTGTGGTTGTTGATGCTGCTGCTGTTGTTGTTGTTGTTGTGGTTGTTGATGTTGCTGCTGTTGCTGTTGTTGTTGTGGTTGTTGATGGTGCTGCTGTTGTCGTTGTTTGTTGTTGATGTTGCTGCTGATGTTGTTGTTGTGGTTGTTGATGTTGCTGCTGTTGTTGTTGTGGTCGTTGATGTTGTTGCTGCTGTTGTTGTTGTTGTTGTGGTTGTTGATGTTGCTGCTGTTGTTGTTGGTTGTTGTGGTTGTTGTTGTTGTTGATTGTTGTTGCTGCTGTTGTTGGTTGTTGTGGTTGTTGTTTGTTGTTGGTGTTGCTGCTGTTGTGGTGGTTGTTGTTTGTTGTTGATGTTGTTGCTGTTGTTGTTGTTTGTTGTTGTTGTTGATGTTGTTGCTGTTGTTGTTGTTTGTTGTTGATGTTGCTGCTGTTGTGGTTGTTGTTGTTGTTGTTGTTGTGGTTGTTGTTGTTGTTGTTTGTTGTTGTTGTTGTTGCTGCTGTTGTTGTTTGTTGTTGTTGTTTGTTGTTGTTGTTGTTGATGTTGCTGCTGTTGCTGTTGTTGTTGTGGTTGTTGATGTTGCTGCTGTTGTTGTTGTTGTTGTGGTTGTTGATGTTGCTGCTGTTGTTGTTGTTGTTGTTGTGTTGTTGTTGCTGCTGTTGTTGCTGTTGTTGTTGTTGTGGTTGTTGATGTTGCTGCTGTTGTTGTTGTTGTGGTTGTTGATGTTGTTGCTGTTGTTGTTGTTGTTGTTGTTTGTTGTTGATGTTGCTGTTGTTGTTGTTGATTGTTGCTACTGTTGTTGTTGTTGTTGTGGTTGTTGTTGATGTTGCTGCTGTTGCTGTTGTGGTTGTTGATGTTGCTGCTGTTGTTGATGTTGCTGCTGTTGTTGTTGATGTTGCTGCTGTTGTTGTTTGAAGTTGATGTTGCTGCTGTTGTTGTTTGTTGTTGTTGTCAGTTGTTGCTGTTGTTGTTGTGGTTGTTGTTGTTGATGTTGCTGCTGTTGTTGTTGTTTGTTGTTGTTGTTGCTGTTGTTGTGGTTGTTGATGTTGCTGTTGTTGTTGTTGTTTGAAGTTGATGTTGCTGCTGTTGTTGTTTGTTGTTGTTGTCAGTTGTTGCTGCTGTTGTTGTTTGTTGTTGTTGTCAGTTGTTGCTGTTGTTGTTGTGGTTGCATTTGTTGTTGTTTGTTTTGTTGTTGATGTTGCTGCTGTTGTTGTTGTTGTTGTTGTTGTTGTTGTTGCATTTGTTGTTGTTTGTTTGTTTTGTTATGTTATGCTTTATTTTGTAGTTGGTGGGATTTTTTATGTGTAGAATGTTCAGTTGGCTATGCACATTAGGCTTAGCAGCCCTGTGTCTAAGACGTTCAAAAGACGAACGAGGAGCACCGTGATCACATCTGCCAGTCAAATAAATGACAATTTATTATTCTTACAATCAATATAGACCTGTCAGTCATTATTGCTGTTTTGATACATAGCAAAATAAACAAACAAAAGCGTCAAGACACATTAGGCGCTTAATATAATTCAACTTCACGCTTAGAGTTTAAATTTATACTTATAATATCAGTTCGCACTATAGTTGTCTAGATTCGTCACAGCAACAGGAAGCCAGCTATTCTGTTTTGCATCATTAGCCACAATAACATGCTATTTTCAATGTTAGGAACAAAACATCTTCTCTACCGCGTCAATCTTGTTAACACTAAGACTTTGTTTTTAGTCGCTGTGTACTGGCAAAGAATATTAATATGGTTATAAAGATCTGAATTTAGCTATAGAAAACCCAAAACGTTACAAACCAAACCCACGTAGTATAATCAATGAGAACTGTTTTGGGTCAACCTAAATTGTTTGTGCAGACGGGCCTACGTGAATATAGCAAGAGGTTGATAATGCAGCAGGATGGAGTGAACTATTGGTTGGAGTGGGTGCTAAATGAATTTAGTTGTTCTAAACCAGGGCTGTGGTTGTGGAGAGAGAGAGAGAGAGAGAGAGAGAGAGAGAGAGAGAGAGAGAGAGAGAGAGAGAGAGAGAGAGAGAGAGAGAGAGAGAGAGAGAGAGAGAGAGAGACAGAGACAGACAGAGACAGACAGACAGACAGACAGAGATTCACACATAGCAGTGATGGCACAGTACAAGTCCTGTGCGTCCATGGCTTGTGTGTGTGTCTGTGTGTATATATGTCTGTGTGTGTATATGTGTGCGTCTGTGTGTGTCTATATATGTGTTTGCACAAGTGCTATGTCTGAACAGTGAGCGCGCGCACGCATGTGTGTACGTGTGCTACTGCGCAATTAAGCAGGCGGCGTTTAGCAATTTAGCAGCGTTCTCACGGACACTGACAAACTTCGGCGCAGAAACAGTCACTGGATGACCGTTCACTGGACTGCGATCACGGACCTACACTAATGTAGGTCCGTGACTGCGATGTTCCGCCGGGGACTGACCCGGCCAATTAGCACATTTCCAGCTCTGACCTCCTTTCCCTCACAGCTCGGGACTTGAGAAGCTGACAAACCTCTTTCCTGTCTCCGTACTAACGCTCTCACTGCCACGGACTCTTTACCCTACCCTACCCCACCTTCATAACCCAAGATCGTTTTCCCACCGACAGTTGGAAGTATTTTACGTCAAATGCTTGCAGAACAAGAACAAAATGGCGTTTACCATAGAATCTACACAAGAAAGAAAGAAAGAAAAAGCTACTTGAAATTTGTGTAGAGAATCTTGAAAAAAATTTTTTAGCATCAATAATAGCCTTTCCCACAAAACAAATGTGACATCTTTCATCCAGTGTGTAATCCATATTAACATTCATTATTTTGATGTAGCATTTTGATGGTTGATGACGTAACGTCTTAGACCTCCACAACTTGAAAAATAATGCAATCGAAATGTCGTCAAAATCTGGTTTTAACTTTTTTCATTAAAATCCACAAACTAAACAGACAGACAGATGGTAGCCTACATAGGCAATGAGGGATTGGCAGAAATATGACCTCAAAGACAGTTAAGCCAAAAATGTAACAATTTCGCAAACAAATCACCGAAACCAAAATAGTTAGCATCAATAATAGCCTTTCCCACAAAACACATGTGACAGCTTTTATCCAGTGTGTAATCCATATTAACATGAATTATTTTGGTGTAATATTTGATGTTTCATGTCGTAACGTCTTCTCCACAAAAATTAATGCTATGAAAATGTCATCAAAATCTGGTTATAACTTTTTTCATTCAAATTCACAAACAGACAGATGGTAGCCTACACAGGCATTGGCAGAAATATTACCTCCAAGAAGTTAAGCCGAAAATGTAACAATTTCGCCAACACATCACCGAAATTGTAAGAAATTGAAATTTGGTTATACACATATGGTATGTTGCACTGTAACTTGTACATACATAATGATCGGGTCACGTGACCCTGGTAGTGGCCACACAAAGGTTCCATTAACGTCCCCCACTACTCTGTTCTCTCTCTCAGAGGCACACTTCATGTTTCCCTTATGAAGACACGTAAATGTCGAAAATGTAACATTTTTGGGTAATTTCGTTGCCAAATATGTAACCATAACGATTGCTACATTTCAGTAGGGTTTTAGTTGTTGCCAAAAATGTTACAAAATTTCAATTTGTTACATTTTGAATAATTTGGTTGGTGATACAATTGTTACATTTTCAGCAATTGTTACATTTTCAACAATTGTTACATTTTCGGCTTTAACACAGGGGTCTGTGCCAGTTTTCTTAGCTGGCAATCATTAGGTAAATCAAGCCGGTTTCTGTTTTATTTGCTTCAGCAGGCAAAAGACATGAGTCTTTGAATTTAGAAGAAGAAATGGTAATTGGACAAATATATCAGGAAATGCAAAAGAAATCCATGAAGAATCTTACCATGAAAGAATACAGACTAATTTCTTGTTCCTATGACAACGAGTAAGCTTAATTCTGGTTGGATTGAGTAACAATTTAATTAACCAAGTGCCGACTTCCTTTCAGATCGCCATTTCATAATCCATCTCTTACCACTTTATTAGCTCGTCAGCGGAGAAGGTCATACAAATTTCAATTGTTGGTTTTCCTATTTGTGAACAATTGTATATTTTTTAAAAAGTATATACATCTAAATACTGTTATAACAAAAGTAGGGGATATTATGTTTCTTTTCAAAATTTCTCAGCAACAGTTAGGCCTACTATCCACGGTTGGTCCAATATTGTGAATGTTGAGATGGTCACTTTTCACACACATGACCTTGTCTGGAGTTAATCAAACTCACACAAAATAAATCAGTTAAATTCAGAAGAAAAAATGTTTTTAGTTGCTCTGCAGTCCCTCCTCCGAAATCGGAATGTGTTTGATGATTGTAGAGTGGAGACCAGTGAACACTGAAAACCGGACACATAGTATACGTACTTCGCAGGCGATTTGGCCTGGGAACGCAGCAGAAGAAGACTCGGCAATGGTGCCCAGTCCGTCGGAGCCTGAAAGGTGGGGAGCAGTGGGAATGCTGGAGACCGGAAGTAGACATGTGGAGGTGTCCAGAACTGTCCTTGTTTCACATCCTGTGGTCAGCTGACTGTGGACTATCGTCGGTCAAGTCAACGACCTGCTTCATAGCGGCCGCCCCAAATCAACTACTGCTCGTGGGGACAGACTACTGGTGAGCATGACCCCCAGACACACTCCACCCCTACCCCCCTCCTGAAAATAAAAGACATAACATTATGCCTCAAACACGCGCATGCCAATAAAATGAGCTGTACCAAACCCACGGTTCACTATGTAACTACCCACATCCACTCCAGGGATGAGACTCTTCCTCTATGTAACCACCCACATCCACTCCGAGGATGAGACTCTGCCTCTATGTAACTACCCACATCCACTCCAGGGATGAGAATCTTCCTCTATGTAACTACCCACATCCACTCCTGGGATGAGACTCTTCCTCTATGTAACTACCCACATCCACTCCAGGGATGAGACTCTTCCTCTATGTAACTACCCACATCCACTCCAGGGATGAGACTCTTCTTCTATGTAACTACCCACATCCACTCCAGGGATGAGACTCTGCCTCTATGTAACTACCCACATCCACTCCAGGGATGAGACTCTGCCTCTATGTAACTACCCACATCCACTCCAGGGATGAGACTCTTCCTCTATGTAACTACCCACATCCACTCCAGGGATGAGACTCTGCCTCTATGTAACTACCCACATCCACTCCAGGGAT
>CM065706.1:19570337-19650337 GCA_017654935.2 Phymorhynchus buccinoides | reverse complement strand
GTGCGTGCGTGTGTGTGTGTTCAAGTGGTTGGTTGTTTTCTTGAAGTGTAATGCTGTCGTCATGCACCTAACTAAGAAACAGTTCGGCCCAGCATGGGCGGCTGGACAAAATCTCTCTAAGAATTTATTGAACAAACTAAGGCAGGGGATGGACCAGTAAGGCACAAAGATTGTAGATAACAGCAGAGACTATATAAGCTTTCTGATAACAGTAAGCAAAGGGAAAAGGCAGAGTCAAAGAGAGTTATATATTAGAGGAATTAAGCTACAAGCACCGAACTTCCAGAAGGTGGGGGACTATTTTGTACTGAAAGAACTTATACCCTGGTAGCCCCCACGGGAGTCTTGTGGAGGGGGTGGGGCCGTCCAGGAAGCAGGAGGCATCCACCCAGGGTGTTTTTTGTTTGTTTGTTTTTTGTTGTTTTGCTATGTTACATGTAATCAGAATATGAACAAAAAAATGATATCTTCATTATTACTTTTACTCATGACGAATAACGAAACTTGAACAAAAAAATCTTTGGTGATACCCTTCCTTCACCACAAACACTTTTTTCTGATTTTTTATATTTTTTTCGGTTTTCTGGAAAGGTAAATAAAGAAGATTTATCATTCACGCTCTTTCACGAACAAGCAGAGATAAAAATTCCAAGGGAGTTAAGCCCAATCTCAACTGCCCGGAAATGCGTCATTTGCAACGGGTTCCCAGAAAGAAACGAAGCAAGCATTTAAAACATGCATTTAAAATATTGCGATTGAATTTAGGATTCAAACTGCTTATAAAAATCAAAAGAAACATCTAAGGTTCTAATCTGCAGGTGAGTTGACAAGTTTGATTCCAACAAAATGACCCATAAAATCTTATTTGTTGGGCTTACGATTTGCAACGCATTCGCCATTTTGCCGGTCAATGAATTTGGTAGATTTTGAGATTTTAAAGCTTTGAGATCGGCGCTCGTACGGGTGTTGCGTTTGAGTTTCGATTTCGAAAGTTATTTTGTTTTGATCGTCCATGATATTTGCTCTTTTACAGATTTATAGAAGGAAATAAATTGCCCCAGATTGTTGCCGTCTGTTTGCAGAAGCACACAAAACTAAGAAAAGGCCGAACTTTGTCTACTTACAAAACTAGACAAGACAGTAATTAGTAAACTTCCCCAAGTAATCTTGTTTTTTGCACACCCACATTTTGGCATTTCAATAAAACTAGTCTAACTACCAGAACACACAAACAAAAACCACACACAGTCTTCTGTCATGGTACTTGAGTTGATAGTAACTATCATGCTTCAGTAATCAGTATCTAAAAAATAATAATACTTTTTTTTATTAAGGTAGTAGTATTAGTAATGATAAAAGCAATGAATGATCTACTTATGATCATATGATGCCAAATCTCTTCCCATCATGTCATGTTTATTTTCTTCTTCCATTTGCCACAAGTGTTCGTTCTCTGTACTACTACTAGACTACTATTGTACTAATTTGCCCGAGTTACACTGACCTTTCTAAATTCTAATTCAACTCGGTAAAAAAATTCAAGGTTGTCGTCACATGGCAAATGCCCTATTGCCGTATTGGGGATGCTTATCCTGCCCCACGCCCAAAGTCTTCTTTTAGACTGCCATCGCCTATTGGCACACAGGATGCATGCTTTGTGAGTTCGTGTCATCCATTCCACCGGCACACACGGCCTACTCGTACCGAATAGTGGAATGGGCTTTAACCTCTTCAGTACCGACGACATATATATATATATATCACAATCACAATATTTATTTGTCCAATAAAATGGAAATGTGTGTGTGGTGGCACGTAAAAAGTTAAACAGTATGTAATAAAATATTGAATATATATTACAACTAGTGCAACGCTGTACACTACCCAAATCTGCAAGCAAGCTGGTGCCGCTTCCATACAAGTACAGGTCCAACTCGTTCCTCCCAAGGACCTTCAGGGAGTGGAACGAACTGCGGCAGGACTCCATCGCAGCCTTCACTGCTGACGTGCGTGGCACGTCAGGACTGCAGGCTGATCAGTAACTCATCAGTCTCGCCCCCCCCCTCTCCGCCCCCCCTCCACCCCTCCTCCCTCCGCCCTTGCTTCTCCCTTGCCCACTCCAATCTCTTTTTTTTTTTGTTACACCACCACTGCCAACTGAAATTTGAACACCACCGGAACCCCTCTTTTTCAGTCT
The DNA here is from genome assembly GCA_017654935.2 of Phymorhynchus buccinoides. Taxonomy (NCBI): domain Eukaryota; kingdom Metazoa; phylum Mollusca; class Gastropoda; order Neogastropoda; family Raphitomidae; genus Phymorhynchus; species Phymorhynchus buccinoides. The sequence continues at coordinate 19,648,140 of CM065706.1, read as the reverse complement.
CTTTTTTTTTCAAAAGGAGCCAGTATAGTCAGTTCATTGACCATGGGCCCTCAAGAAAAGAAGAAGAACACCACTGGTCGCAACAGGGTTGCGCCCGATATCGTCCTCTATAGGAGTATAGCGCTTCAGTACTTGCCACCAACATAATACACATCGCCACTAACTGACTAAGTAGCGATATTGTCGCGCTGTGTTTGAACTGGCGGCGCATGTGCAACTAGTAGGCGGCAGCGAAGGGGTTAAAGGGGCACCCTGACGGATGAGGTTTTGCAAGAAACATGTCCAGATCACCAGGAAAACACTGTTTACAGAGATCGCAACACTCACTTTACTCTGGTTTCCTAGAAATCAAACTGTCAAATCGGCGATTCCTCCTTGGCGGAGGTGCTGGAAGTCAAATTCTTTCAGTGAAAGAGGAGGCATGTGCACGAAATTTCCACAATACAAGCCCTTTTTTATAATTTTATACAGTGTACCAAAGGAGTTTCGCTCACAACAAAAGAAATAGCTCCCTTTTTTTTTTTTTGGGCGGGCATACTACAAAGAAGAAAAAGCTTCAACCACAATGAGTTGTCTCCACCCACCCCATCCAAAACGGTTTATTTCTCCGACATCTCCTCCAAGGAGGAATCACCATTTTGACAGTTTGATTTCTAGGAAACCAGAGCAAAATGAGTGTTCCGGTCCTTGAATAGGCTTCTCGGCGTGTTTCTTGCAAAAACTCATCTGTCAGACTCAGAGTCCACCTTTAGTTTAATGTGCGCGCAAGATCTTGCGCGTGCGTTCGCACATGGGACCTCGGTTTTACTAGGTCTCATCCGAAGGACCAGGAAATAGGAGTAGTATCTTTTGTCCATTGGCATGCAACGCACATGGAAACTTGTCTTCCACCGTGTAAAATAATATGAGATATATATCAACAAAAAAATATATTAATTAAAGACATGAAACATAAATTTACATTTAAACAATGAATATGTAACTCAAACCCCACCCAATCATTCATCTGCTCTCCGCTATCTTGCTCACTCATCATGTAACCCACCATCACTTCCGCCTTCATTATTTTCCATTTCTTTTGTTTTTGCTTTCTTCCTTTTTTTTAAGCCTTTTTTCTTGGGAACCCTTTTAAATAACAAAAATTGTAAGTGCCGGGTAGTCTTTTTTTCTTCTTTTTTTCCCCACGGCTCTTTCAATTTTCATCCTTTTGTCTGTGACTGACTAAGATGAACATTTCCAAGAGCCTTAGCTTAAGAAGTGTTGTTGTTTGATACAAAAATGTCGGTTTCTTTTTTACCTAGTGTTTGGTGTACTGACTGACACATTCATACCGTGTGAAGCAGACATGCATATGTGTGTATACATGCGAGTGGATAAACGTGCACATTAAAACAGTTAAGTAGGACAATCACTGCAACATCAACAACAGTGATAATGATGGAGATGATAATAAATAATGAATAAGTAAAATAGAAACCACCACCACTACCATAGTACCAATACTAATATTACTATTATTAGTAATTAATAAGAAAAACAAAAATGATGATTGTGATGATAATGATGATGATGATATAACAGCACATCAGTAGAACCATCAATGAATACAATAGGCCTACTTTTGATAATAATGACATCAATCATAATAGCAAAAACAAACACAGTTGGAGAAATTGCCCCCTCACCCCAAGTACCTGCCCTCCCCAGTCTTTGCAGATACAGTGAGGCTCGGAGGCTCAGCCAACACTTTGGTTGAACAGTCTGATGGCTGATGGTACAACGGACTGGTGGAAACGACAGGTCCTTGTTGACAGGCTCCTCAACCTCTCATCCACCCCCAAATAATGTGTTTCAGACCGACAAGACTTCTGGGCAAAGTTGTAGATTAGACACACACACTCAAATGTTCAATGGGAACGGCGGCAACACGAGGCAAATCTAATGTAATTTGTGTATCCTTTTTTTCTTGAGCTCTCTCTTCCGCTTCTTTTTTTATGATCACCCCCTAAAGTGTGTACAAATACTTCTGCATTAAAGAAGTTGGTCACCACCACAGAAGAAGAAGAAGAAGCAACATTCTCTGATTGAGTGATTCTGCCCTTCTTGGGTCTAGTAAGAACTAGACTTTGAGATAGAGAGTTGTAAGCGTGAGGGATGTCTGAACTATAACTTGGCTGACTTGTGAACTTTGCAGATCTATGCGTCTTGAATGCTGCCATTATGCACCTAACTAAAAAATACTTTGGCTCGGCATGTCCGTCTTCAGCTTGAGAAAATCTTTGTAAGAGTTTCCAGTGGTTGTGTTAACTGGTACAGTAATTATCAGTAATACTGGTTGCAAAAAAACAGAATACTAAAGAAAAAAATGACCTGCCAGTCCATTTAAAAAAAAAAAAAGAAACACCAGAAGAGGCAGTTCACGAATACTGAGGTTTATTTCAATATTTCAAATGCTGGTTACTTACCTGTATATTGTAATTTGTTCTTAAATACTACTACGGGGAAGATAGAGGTAGACCCACAATTGTTGGATTAAAAATGTGTGATCTGGACAGTCAGACTGACATGAATGACTCCGAATGAGCGCCTTTATCGTGGTAACAGTGGTAATGGTAAGATGATGGTGATTGTGGTCTTGATGATGATCATGCTGATCAGTAGTGATGAAGGTGATGATTGACAGCTATTAGTGTGTTGCTGTGTGCAGGGAAGATGGAGGTGGAGGTGGCCCTGGAGTGTGATGTGTGTGGCCAGAACCACGTCACAGAGGAGTGCCCCATGCTGGGTTTATCCACCTCGGATTTCAAGGCACAGATCTCCAGGTCAGTACCATTACCAGTGATGTCCTAAGACTCCTATTAAAATTGAAAATGTCCCCCTGTTAGGACAAGTGTCCCATTGAAATTAAACACTGACAGACTTTGTCCTGTGGTTTCTGCCAGAGCCAGAACATTTTCTCCTTCTGATATTCTTGTTTCAGGACAGTTTGTGACTTTTCCATCCTTGCTCAAGTTGGTGCATCACTGCAATATCTCTATCAACCTGCTTACATAATTTCTTTTCTTTCGGTTTCAGGTTTGTTGAATTGAAACGAGGGATTTGTCGTCTTCATATCAATTTTGTATGATGCAATTGTTCTGTTAGCAATCCAAAGATATCACACATTTATTTTGGTATTGGTAATTTTCTAATTCTAGTAACACAGGCTCTTCTCTGTGAAATTCAGACTGCTCTCACATGGAGAGAGCGTCATTGCTAATGCTAGTCCAGCACCACCTTTTTTACTTTTTAACATTTTAAATAATACTCTACAGTAGGTTTGACTGGATTCGATAAAATTGTTTTAAAATTAAACCAACATTAAAACTTTAACTAAATATGTAGCCTACCTAATTTCGCTCAAGAATAGTGTCCTGTTTTTACTGTTTCATGCTACCCTGAAAACAGAGTGTGGCTGCCCACGTGGCGGGGTAATCAAGAACGGTCACACACATAATGTTCTCACCCATAGCTGATGCACTTGTACCACAGTGTTCAAGTGCTTCAGCTGTTGGGGTGATCCCTGGAGTCTTTTAGCCAGGGTATGTTAACAACAACTGTATCATGAATCCAGAATTTGATCAAGATTTTAATCTTAGGTACTGACCACTGAATTATGATTTTCTTTGAGCCTTCCAAATCTTAAATTTTTGTGTTGTTGTTTTTTACTTTAATGGCGCACAACACTTAAATGCGCACGCACATGTACAGACGTCACAACCCAACTGTTAGTGGTGACTATATGCGCAGGGCTCGATTGACAGTGCCACACTACCTGGGCGTGATCGACTACCCTGATGGGAGTGTGGGCATCATGACCATGGAGAGCATCCCCAACAAAACCCAGCTGGGGCCCTTTGAGGCCAAGAAGACCTGCCACTGCCCTCTGGATGATGTCTTCATCCTCAAGGTACGCTAACTACTGGGGTGCGTTGTACTGCGCTAATGTTTCATTCGCTGTCTGGAAATTAAACTAACATAACTCAAAATGGGTCAGTTTTGATGGGGTGGGCTTACCAGTTGATCAAGGCAAGACAATGCTGTAAACGACAATTTGCAAAGATAAAAAGACTGACAATGATGCCATAAGAAGAAATCTGACGTAATTTGACATGAATTGACTGAAATCTTAAGGTTTTTTACTTCTTCTTTGAACTTTGAAGTAACATCTTGCAACTTTCGACAGTATGTTTTGTCTGCACAGGACATAAATTGTTTGTGAATGTTCTGGGTTTGAGGTTTCAAAGAAATTTGCTCCATATATGGAAAACTTGTCCCGCCAGATCCTGTCCCCGGACGGCAACAACCCAATCTGCCTGGACACGTCCAGTGAGAACCACTGCAACTGGATGGCCCTGGTGCAGGTGGCGGGGAGCGTGGAGGACATGAACTGCATGGCCTACCAGCTGGGCATCAACATCTACTTCAGCACCACCCGTGACATCCCACCCACCACACCCCTGCGCGTCTGGTACGCCAGCAAGTACGCGCAGAAGCTGGGCAAGCCCCCGCTGCCCGACGGGAACACCCACTGTGAGTGGTTCGTCCGGGAGGAATTGGGCTTACTGTATCCCTGCGTTCAGTCAGTGTTTTCACATGGATAATCGCCATATTATAATGCATTTCGTGCGCCAGAAAATGAACACACACACAACGTCCCCCCCCCTCCCCCTGCCTAACGGGAACACTCGCTGTGAGTAGGTTTTAAGTCCTCAAATCAAATCCATGGGTGACAGTAGTTCAAGAATGCTCCTGAAATCAGAAATGAAAAAGTTGATAGGAATCATCAGGAATGGTCGTCTTGTCATCCGGAACTATTGTATGCTGACATTGATGGCAGACAGTAAATATGGTGATATAAACATTACCACTCCTCCCGTCCCAACACACAGTCCACTCACGCAGCCACCTTTTCAGGAATGCAGATTTGTTGCTCTGGGATGGGAAGATACAGAGTCCATTTATATGACATTTCAGGAATGAGATCATTTTTTACTTTCACCCATGCAAATTCATCCTAGCTTTCTTTTGACCTTTTTGATCTTGAAAATAAAGTTCCTTTGATGTTGGTTTATTCACTCCCACAGCTGTAGCATTACTTTGAGATGAAGTTCGACACCACATGTGGAGTCAGGTAAGGCCAGTGAGATCAAAATGATTTCTCTAGCAGACATTTTGACCACATAACCAGCAAGGTGTCTGGGGCGTTATGAAGAGTCAAAGGAATCTGACGTGTTCTGCCTTAATTAATGTTATCAATTGTTGGTCGTTTGTGTCGGATGAATATTTGCAGAGGATCGCAATACTAGTCCAAGAAACAGCTGAAAGGGTTGGGTTGGTTTTTTTTTTAATAGAGAACATGTCTACCCCCCGCCCTCCCTAAAAAAATAAGGTATAGCTGTGGTACAAGAAACCTTGTGACATGTTTCTTGATTTTTGAGTCATGGTCTTTCTCAAGTTTTTGTGCAATTGGCTTTTAGTGTTACTGTTTTGACCACAGATATGCAATTTCAAATACAATGCTGCACTTGAAGTTCTGAAAACCTCGACAGAGGAGCAGGGATGGGATTATGGGGTTGATGAGTGTTAGAAATATACCATCTTTTTCGGACTATAAGGCAATCTTTTTTCCCAGACTGAGATTCCTGCGCATAATATGACTAGTAATACAGTAAGAAAGAATTGTAGCCAAATCTGAAATTTGTGTAAAGTTTGGGGCATGCGCCTTATAATCAGGTGTACCTTGTACAGTCGACCCCCTCACGAACGGCCCTCTGATTTACGACCTCCCCTCTTTTACGACAAATATGAATGACGGATCGGTTTTCTTCAAAACTTGCCTCCTCATTTACGACTCCCCCTCTAACGCGTTTTACGACCGTAAATCTTGTTGATATTACGACCGATGCAACACATTCTGACAATTATCAGTCGCAAAAACGTATGATATCTATCCTTCTCTGCCTCAGTTCGAGCCGACGCACAGCTGGGGTACCACTGTTGTTAGGTCAATCTCAGTAAAAACAAACCGTTCTCATGCCGAAATTGAAGAATTTAATCAGCGATATCACGATCTGACCACTAAATTAAATGTCACCACTTTTATGCACATGTGTCATCACTGAGCAGTTTATGATCAAAGTTTGAACTGAAACAGTCGCGATCGTGTCGATCTTTACGAACTCTGTGCACACGTAGGCCTAAATGCAAAGTCAACTCCCAAGTTGAAACTAGATGATCGGTCACACTCCATAAGTTGGAACTCGGTGAATGGTCTCACTTTACAAAAAATTAGTTGAAAAGCAGCTCCTTTCTGTTATCAAACTGATAAATCAGCATTAGTGCGTGCACTGAAACACTCACTGAATGCAAACAACTCACAAAATCCGATAAATGAAAGCAGCTGGCGCATTAGCGTTTGCCGTGATTTCATATTTGCGGTATGTGCGGCGCCATTTTGTCAGCCGAGTTGTATGCGTGGTAAAAGTTCTGTGTGTGCAAACTGTGACTGAAAATGAACTGCCAGAGCGTAACTTTGTCATGTTTTGTGTTGTGTTGTGTCATTGTGCAGAATCCAGTATTTAATAGGTCTGTTATGGCGAAAATTAGGTCTGTACTGTTATGTGTAGTTTGTGTGTGAGTACAACACGGGCCGTCGAGCACACTTTCTGTTTTTGCTCGTTTTCGTATATTAGGTAGACCGCGGATGTTTCATTCAAGAATGGCGAAGAAAGAACTGTTTTAGTGTATGCATGTGCTGTGCGTCATATACGGTGTAGTGAGTGCATTGTTTTGGTCACCCCTGATTTAAGACCCCCCTCTTTTACGACCGATTTTTCTACATTTTTTGAAGGTCTTAAAAGAGGGGGTCGACTGTAGTCCGAAAAATACGGGAGACTGTTTTGAGGGCACTAGCTAAAGGAACCTGGGACAGAGTGGTGCGCATTGGCTGCATGTTTGTTATTGAGCTTGCTATGTTGTCGTAATATATCTTTTAACCATGAATTGTCTTGCGCTGTTGTCAGCCATGCTGGGGATGGACATCAGCGGTTGGCAAGCAGGGGACCCCTCCTCTCTCCACCCCCACCCCTCCTCCTCCAGCGGTGAGGGGTTTATGGACCCAGCCACCACTGCCTACCTGACCTCCGTGCTGCCCCCTGGTGGTGCCGTGGAAGGGGGGACCATTCTGATCAAGGAGGAGGCTGGAGAGGTCTACTCATGCTCCAAATGTTCCCAGGTCTGAGAAAGGGGTTGTGCGGTGTGGTGTGTCTGTGTGTGCTCAGCTGTTTTTGTGCCATACCGTTTTATTGTTTCATCCAGGATGCATATTTGTATGTGTGTGTGTGTGGTGAGAGAGAGAGAGAGAGAGAGAGAGAGAGAGAGAGAGAGAGAGAGAGAGAGAGAGAGAGAGAGAGAGAGAGAGAGAGAGCGGTGAATGTTAAAACACTTTACATTTCATACCTTGCTGAATCTATTGATTTATTTTCAATTTATTTATGCATTTCTTGTATTTGCAACGTTGTACAAATATGTTCTGCACCATTGTAGTAAACGGTATTACACTAGAGCATTCCTATGTCTGACTGAGCTTAGCTTGTTTATTATTATAGGTCTTCTGATCATGAATTTAAAAAGATGTGTCTAGTGATGCATTAAAGTTAGAACTAATGTTTTGAAATGATGTTCTTGATCAAAAGTGTTGTAGATATATCACATGGCATAGATTCTGTGTGAATCTAAACTAGCTTTTCTGTTCAAATAATTGAAACTAAGATTCAAATTTCCCTTTAAAAGATGTCACTTCTGAACTGAATTCCTGTAACAGATAAACTTATTGAAAAAGAAAAAAAAACACTGAAGTTTTGTCATAAACCCATCTCTAACATTCTTACAAGTTACCTGTCTTGCTGGCTGTATAATGGCGATCAAGTCTCTGTTCAGATTCTTTTAACTTTCTAATGCACAGATGTAATATGGAAGAAAACACAATTTTGAGTACCATATTTTACATGTACTATAAAAAATATAAGGCCAGAATTTTTACCCCGATTGACAGTATGAGACCCAAGAGCTTTATAATACGACTAATCATTTACAAAGTAACTATGATATGAGTTTAAAAACTAAGTTTTTGTACAATATAGGGGGTGCACCTTATACCGTGAAGGGGCTAATTCTGTTCTAATGCGTTTCTGCTATAATGGTGTGGTGTATGCTTGCAGGTGTTTTTCTCCCAAAACGAATACGCCATTCACCTGCGGGGCCACCTCATGCCCACCAGCCTCATGTCTCACACACGGGGGAAACGAGGTCGGCCTTGGGGTCGTGCAGGGGTCGTGACCCCGTTGGGTCGTCGGGGCCCCGGTCGACCCCGAAAGAACCCAATCGTGTCCCAGGAGCCCGGAGAAATCGCGTCAAGGCCCTACAAGAAACGAGGACGTCCCCGAAAAGTACAGCCGGAGGAGAGTGCAGCACCTGGAGTGGTTAAGAACGAGGTTGAAGGGGAGACTGTGAATGAAGCTGGTGATGGAGCTAATGGAGTCAGGGAAAACGAGAAACAAAAAGAAGGTCAGGAACACTCCACCGATGCCAGCCTGCTGACTGCAAGCAGCGCTAACACTACCACTGCTGCAGAGGGTTCTAAAGAAATCCCCGATCTCAAATCGGAAACCCCGAACAATGATTCAAAGCCACCTGACGCCACTGATTGTAAGGAAGGGGCAGAGTCGGTGGAAGCAGATCCCAAAGATGTGCCCAAGTATTCCGAGGAAGAAACCTCCAAAGAGGAGGACAGCAAGAAATCCGACACTCCGGTTCTGATGACAAAGCTGGATCAAAGTCCAGTGTCAGAGGTTAAAGTGGTGAAGCGGCGAGGCCGGCCTCCCAAAAGCACGATAAAAAAACCGGCTGAAAACACAGGAGAGGCAACTCCAGGGGTGACCCCCGTTACATCATTGCCGTCGTTGTCATCGAGAAGAGTTCAGCCACGCCGCATATTGAAAGGAAAGCGCACGTCCACTTTTCGTTACCCGGGCGAGAGCAGCTCCGAGGATGATGATGAAGATGACGATGAAAATAACGCCAAAGCAAAAGGCAAAAACGTTTTGAAGCAGGCCTTGAAAGTGAAAGAGTTCTCGGACGACGACAGTGACGATAATGATGATGAGAGGAGGAAGAGAGGGGGTCTGGAGCCCGGGGAGGTGGTGGGGGAGAGGGTGGAGATTCGGGTGGCGACTCAGGACGGGGTGCTGCTGTCCAAGGCCCCGGTCATCTTGCTGGACGAAGACACTGGCAGGACTCAGGCCTTGGACCCTGCTATGCTGTCCCTGATCACTACAGGTATGGTGGTGGTGGTGTGTGTGTGTGTAGCGGAAAATGTAGTGATCATTTTGTTGGAAGTGTGTCTGTGTGCATGTGTGTGTCACTGTGTGAAAGAGGGGAGGGCAAGTAGTGTTGGTCAATGTGTGTGTGTTTTATCGATTGACTGATTCTTTGTTAAAAATTGTGTTTGCAGCTGATGTAACCACACACACACAATGCTCACACACACACACACACACACACACACACACACACACACACACACACACACAGAGAGAGCAATCTCACCTTGCTGTGCATGAACATTGGCTTTCCTTCTGTGTCCTTCTAAACTGGAAAGGTGTGGACAGCTCCGGCCAAGAAATTGTGGTCCTTCAGTCCACCGCTCCCATCCACCCTACCCCTTCTACCATCACCACCACCATCCCTACCGCAACTATTACCGCAGAGAGCGAAGACACCACCACCACCACTACCATCATCACCACCACCACCACCACCTCCAGCCAAGACACAGAGGCGGGAGAAGGCAGCCAGTCGCAGGAGGTTACTGGGGATATTTTGGTGCAGGACGGATTGGTGACTCTGGTGAATGCCGCTCTTTCCTCGCACAACATGGACCAGGGTGTAGAAGTAAGTCTGTTTGGTAATATGTCTCTCACATGCACACACACACTCTCTCTCTCTCTCTCTCTCTCTCTCTCTCTCTCTCTCTCTCTCTCTCTCTCTCTCTCTCTCTCTCTCTCTCTCTCTCCCACCTTGCTATTCTGTTCCTGTTAGGACAAAAATGTTATTGGAACTTAACACTGGCAGACTTTTTGTCCTATTGATTTGTGCAAGAGCCAGGACATCTAGTCCAGTTGTTTGTTTCAGGGCAGTTTGTCCTATCTAGCACTTGACTTCCACTCCATCTTAGCCTAGCTCCAAGCGCTTTAGAATTAGAACCACTAAGTCAGGGGCAGACTTGTCCTGAAATAATGTATCCAATATCACAGCTTGTTTATTTTTCCCATTCCTTCATGTTAGTTCATGTCTTCTCAACCTGTGTGTTTCGTCAGATAAAAGTGCAAGAAGAAATCAAGGACGAAGACGATCATAACACAGACGACCCTGACTGGAAGGGGCCAGTCCACATCAAAGCAGAGGGGGGTTCCTCCTCCTACTCCTCTTCCTCCTCCTTGCTGAAGAAACGCCGACCCAAACGACGCAGGGGGGACGACCCTGACCTGGAAATGTTGGAAGAATCCATTCAGGTGGGGGTGGTAGGGTAGTACTATTAGGGGAAGCGGGATGGATGAGTGAAGGGTAAAAAGGGGAAAGAGAGCAATTCTCTCAACCAGGTTTGGTTAGAATGAGAAAAGTGATGATGGAGATGCATTGTTGTTCCAGTACATTTTAGTGGGGGTTTTGTATTGCATAGTCTATTACAATGATTTTTTTAAAATTGTTTGTTGCGTCTTTTTTTTAGTTTGGCCATGTAATTATCTCAGCATTTAGACTGTTGTGGCTTTCGCTGTGGATATATTCCTCATATTTGCTTGACACTGACAGCAAAAATCATCTTGGCATGACAATATGTGTTAAATATATATCTGTATGGATAAGTAGTTGAGGGCCACAACAGCAACAAATAGTATGCCTGTAGGGTATGCTCCAAGCGGTTCTCAGTTTTCCAACTGTTGCTTTAAGGATGACCTTTGTAACAAATAATAGGTGCTCATTTTCTACTTCTACATATGCCGGAAACCCAGTTTTGGAGTGCCAAAGCTTGTGGCTTCTAGTTTTTGGAGTGCCGAAACCAGTGGCTTCCTTTGGCTTCCAGTTTTGTTAGTTAAAAAAAACAGGCACAAATTGTTTGGATGAAAGATGCAAAAAAAATGTCATTGCAAGTTTTGTAAGCAATGACGTAATTTTGTGCAAAACTTGGGTAGTTTTAGCTCCCCCCTCCTCCCTGCTCAACAAAAGGTTCATTGTTTATGAATATTCCAGGTTGAAGGTTTTGCACACACACGAACGCACACGCATGCACATCCTACTCCACTCAACAAGTTTTTATGAAGTTCAGTTTTTGGATTCCTAGATCTTTCATGTCAGGTTTTGGAGTTTAAACTCTTTCAATCCTGCAGACCGGTTTTCCAGTTTCAAAGCTTAATTCCTTTCAATCCTGGAGAACGGAAAACCGTTCTGGAAGAAATAACTCCTTTCAATCCAAGAGACCGGTATTCCGGGATCGTACTTTGGACTTCCCGCAATTCGCGTCATCAAAGTACGTCATTTACCCTTGACCCAGCCGCTAACGGGACTGTTTATGAATGGAATGTGATGCCAGACCCCCCAGCCGTTTACCCTTCCCTTCCCCCCACCCCCTCCTCCTTCCAGCTCCGTGGGAAAGGGGTCATTTTGAGTGAATGCGTGTAGTAGGTGTGTGTACTGTGCACGTGGCAGTTTTTCTTGGCAGTGAAAATGGAAGGTGGAGAAAATTCTGATTCTGACCAATTTGACAGAAGAAGAGTGAGCTTAGTTTGTGGCAGCTATTGAAGTGCACGTAGGTGGTGATGATGCTAGTGGTGAGGAGTTACATTATCAAAACTTACCTTTGTTCTTGCACTCGACCTAGTTTTGAGTGGATTAGGGGGAATTATGTCACACCAAAACCGAAACTAGGACGGAATTCAAACATCGATCAGGGCCTGTGTGTGTGTTAGACAGATCAATGAAAGCGCTAGATTATTTTCAGTTATATTATTCTGATGGAGTGCTCAGTTCTCTGATAGAATATACCAACAATAAGACCTAAAAAACCGCACCGAGGAGCCAGAGAAAAACAAAGGTGTAGGTGACAAGCACACCTGTGTGTTGTGCACGGCACGACACCCCAAGTACAAGCATGCACACACTGGTGTCAGCTATACCGACACCCCTTCAAAACGTGTCAAACTACAATGATGTGTGAAAAGTGTGTATCTGTGCTGCAAACAGCGTCACAGTGACTGCTTCAAAGTGTGTCACAGATGTGTGACATGTGATGTGATGACTGTGACAGGGGTACATACATGCGTAGATAGGGAACGTGAAAATATTATCTGTGTAAAAAAAAGTGTGCAAAATAGTGTGCTTGTTCTCTATATGTTTGTGTTGTATCCATACATAATCGTCAAAACAGACAATAAACTGTTGATGTGTTGGGGACAATTATGATGACAATGGTGACACTTATCCATGGAGTAATGACAAGCACAATGCATGGGGATGTACAGGAGGCATCGCTTGGTGAGTGCGTGCATGAAATATACAATTTGCTTTAAAAACACTGACCTGCATGTATGGCATGATGGTATGTTTTATGTTAAATTGTAAACTTACCTGTTTTACACCTGTGTGTCATCTGTCATGTCACCATAATGTGTCAACATGGTCACAAACAGCTTCTCACAGCAAATCCCTACACAACGGTATATGACATTCTTAGGTAATGTGGGTTACTGTCGTAAGTCTCTCAAATAAGTACCCCATTATCACATTTTTAACCCTCTATAAATCCAGGAATGAAGGGAATAGACAGATAATAGAAACATAGGAATAAGGGGAAGTAACAGTTAGTGCAAAACAAGGAATTCTAGTTTCAGTGTTTTGTTACCTTCTCCCTCTTGCACCCCTTGCAAATAGTAACACTATGTTATGATGAACCCTTTGCAGGTGGTGGAGGGCCCCGACAACAGCAGGGAGTATGCCTGCGGGGTGTGCTCCAAGCGGTTCCTGCAGCTCAAGTACCTCAAGATGCACCTGCCTGCCCACACCAACAAGTTCCTGTGCCCAGACTGCGGTCGCCGCTTCGCCCGCCATGAGTCCCTGCAGAAACACATCTGTGAGGACTGGCTGGTGCTGGTCGAGAGGTTTGAAGCAGGTTAGCTTTCAGCAATAGCAATCTGTTGCCTTTTCTGCTATCTGGAGGTCCTAATAGCAATCTGTTGCCTTTTCTGCTATCTAGAGGTCCTAATAGCAATCTGTTGCCTTTTCTGCTATCTGGAGGTCCTAATAGCAATCTGTTGCCTTTTCTGCTATCTAGAGGTCCTAATAGCAATCTGTTGCCTTTTCTGCTATCTGGAGGTCCTAATAGCAATCTGTTGCCTTTTCTGCTATCTAGAGGTCCTAATAGCAATCTGTTGCCTTTTCTGCTATCTAGAGGTCCTAATAGCAATCTGTTGCCTTTTCTGCTATCTGGAGGTCCTAACTGATAAACATGCATAATTAGTATGCTGTATAACGATGTATAAAGTCGCTTTGCTGCCATAAGCGTCCGTCTCAATTCATCATCAGAACCAGAACAAGTCCCCGCAGAAACGCATCTAGATCTGTGAGGGCTGGCTGGTGCTGTGGAGAGAATCGAGGCAGGTCCTTGACTCTGCCTTGTCCTTTTCATATTTTCTATTTGTCTGCCATATTGGTCCATTATATTCTTTAATATAAATCTTCCAGACAATATACTCCTTTGTGCTCCTCAAAAATCGGAATGTGTTGGCTGAAGGCGGTGATGAGAGCAGGAAGCTGAAGGCTGGATATGTTCTTATTTCACCCATTATGGCCATAAGGCCTGGGAGCACAAGAAGAATCACAAGGGATAAATATCCTGGCAGTCTGAGTCTAGTAAATGTGTGTGAATTGTTGGCTTCAAAGGAGTGCAGGTCCATTTTGTTGCAGATAACAAAAGAACAGGTGCGGGTTTCCCCAGAGAATTATCAGACTGTTGTTATTATTGTGAAAAAGATCAAAGATATCTGTGGTTGGTCTGTGCAATTTCTGTGTAACTGTGTTTCAGAGGAGGATGGGTCCATTTTGTTCCGGTGTAAAGAGTGCGGGCGCAGTTTTCCCCAGATGGAGCACGCCCGGCGGCACGCCTCCATGCACCGGGGCACCTGGGCCTGCAGCAAGTGCCAGTGCACCTTCCCCAAACGACAGCTGCTGCTGGAACACAAGTGTGGACAGGTACGGGCACTCATGGAAAGGACTGCATGCAAAGTCACTTTCATATAACACACCCTTTTTTTCCTTATCATGAGGGTTCCGTCTTATAGCAGGGTGCTTCTGACAGTCTGTAAAGTATGGTACACAAGTTTCTGTATGTGTACTTGCTCGTGCATAAAGGGGTATATGCTAGTGTATAAAACAGCCTCTGTAATCTGTATGGATGCATTTTGTTGTTTGTCCTGCTTCACTGTTTTTCGTTTTTCTAAACCCAGGTGATGGACGCTGCCGACAGCACCGGTGATGACTCCCAACCCACCACCACCGTCAACACCGACTCAGCCGGGGAAGGTGGAGAAGGAGAGGGTGGCGACTTCCCCTGCGACATCTGCCGGCAGTCGTTCGGCAGTGCCAAGTACCTGTTCCGGCACATGGCGATGCACACGGAGCTGTTCAAGTGCCAGCAGTGCGCCAAGTGCTACTCGCGCAAGGACTCGCTGCAGAGGCACGTGCTCAAGTGCTGCCCCGAGCTGGCCGAAGACTACAGCGTCTTTCCCTGCGAGAAGTGAGTAAGAGTCCTTGTGGAGGATTCAGCCGCTGTTTGTTGTGGATTGTGGGTGCTGGAGAAAGGCTCACGAGGCAAATTTGAAATAGATCTTTGCAGTGGTTTGATCATATTGCTTAGACATACAGAAAAACAAAGAAAGAAATCTCCCAAAAGCAAATTAATAACTAATTTGTTACTAACTCGCTCTTGTGAATTAGACACTATTCATAAAAGCAGTCATTGGAAAAATCTTGATGGTACTTATCATGGTACATATTTGGTTGTGCTATTGTTTGTAGATTTTGAGAAAATTACAATGTTAAATCGCCTTGGTTTAAGGCTGTGACAGACCAATTGACATAGGACTAGAACACAAAGGCTGGTGTATTTGTACCATAGTGTTCGAGTGCTTCGGCTATTGGGATGATCCCTGGAGTCTTTAAGCCAGGGTACGACAACAACAACAATGTTAAACGGTTTTCACTTTTTTAAAAACTGCAGATGCAAAAAGACGTTTGGCACGCGCCTGGGTCTGGAGAACCATGTGCTGAACTGTAGCAAGTTCCAGTGCGCCGACTGCCGCATCGCCTTCTTCAGCGAGGAGGACCTGGGTGCACACAAATGCGAGGGGCGCATCATCGATGATGCGGCCGGAGTACAGTTCCCCTGCAAAGAGTGCGGCAAGACCTTCGCTTCCCTCCCCTACCTGGCCCGCCACGAGGCCTCCCACCACGCCGCATTCGAGTGCGAAGTGTGTAAGAAGGTAAAAGAATTCATATACTCATAATCAGTGATTGTAATCATGATAAAATTAAGAAACAAGGAGGGGTGCAAAACAGTCAGGCTGATTGATGGAGCAGTGTGATTAGTGGGGGGGGGTGGGGGGGTGAGTGTGTGTGTGTCCGCCTCTTGTTACACTAGCTTTGTGTGTTTGACTTTGAGTGCCAGATCTGCTGCAGTGTGAGTACTTGCGTGACAGAGCAGTGTGGTAGGATCGTGAGAGTCTGTCTGTGTGTCCACTCAGGGACGGATCAGATCTGCAAGAAGGTGAAAGCAACAATAGATAAATAAATGATGGTCAAAAGGTTGAGAAAACAAAAAGTGTTGCAAACAAATGGGGCTGACTGACATAGCAGTGACAGTGATATGACTGTATGTGTGTGTTTGTTTGCCTCCCGCCACACTTCCTTTGAGTGCCAGGTGTGCAGTCCACTTGCATGTTCAATATCACGCTTAGTCTTCTTCTTTTTATCATTATCATTACATTAGTCATGTTTGTTTGTTGGCTTACCCTGGCTAAAGGACTCCAGGGATCATCCCAACGGAAGCACTTGAACACTGTAGTACAAGTGCATCAGCTACAGATGAGAACATTACGTGTGTGACCGTTTTTGTATACCCCGCCACGTGGGCAGCCACACTCCGTCTTCGGGGGAATTACATTAGTCATTACAATCATCATGGCTGTGCAGGTGTTTGTGCGCGGGGAGGATCTGTCGTGGCACCAGCCGGTGTGCGTGGGTGCGGCGGAGATTGAGCGGGAGGGGCTGACCTCCTGCCAGGTGTGCCAGACCCAGTTCACGGAGGAGCGGGCCTTCCGCGACCACTTCCAGGTCCACACCCACCCCTACCGCTGCGACAAGTGCGGCAAGCGCTTCATCAAGGTCACAGGCTTGTCTGGGCACTCGCCCATACATTTGTTGTTTTGTCATTTCATTTGTCCACTAAGCACTGTTCATGTATAAGGAAAATGTGCCCGATTAAAAAGAATTGAGAATGAGTGGTGTGTGGGTGGGTGATGCCCATCGCTGTGACAAGTGCCAGAAATGATCCAAACAAGGTCAGAGGCACACGCAATTCACCCATGATGTTTTGGGATTTTGTACCATCATTTTCACTTTGTAAAGTGCTTAGGTGTACAAGGCAAATTTTCCACACACGAAAAAAAAAGGGTGGGGTCACCATGCCGCACGCGCCTGGGTAGACAAAAATGCTGTTTAGAACAGGGTGCTATAAATCAGAAGAAAAAAGAAGAAAGTCAAAGCCTGCCAGCACTCAAGCTCTTGTCAAAAATGTTTTGCAATGTCATTGTTGTTTACAAATGCAAAACATTTTTCTGAACAAATGTCTTGCACAAGCAACAGTCATTTGTGCGCTTTTCTTCTGCCTTGTTTGGTTTTCTGTGTCAAAGCCGATTGACATTTAAAAAAGGTTTTTATTTTTAATTCTGCAATAAAAACCTTTTTTTTGTCTGACGAAAAGTGAACAAAATGGCACTGTTGATGACACTATTGATTATTTGACACTGGTGTTGATGATGCCGTCAGTGACATTGGCAATAATGACACTGGTGATGATGATGTTAATAAAACTGATATTGAGGAGAGTATTGCTGACACTATCAATGATGTTTTACATGTCTCAGTTGTTTTGTTTGTCATATTCATTACAGTGTATATTGTTCTATGCCTCTCAGTGCTATGCTTTATGATTTTCCATGTCTTGTTTCATACACCACATGTATTTATAATTTATGTATGTATGTGGAGCTAAAGAACATTTTCCTAAAGCCGTGTGCACATGTACCCACAAATTCTGTGCAGGAACCCATCTGCAATCCGAAAAAAAAAAAAAAATGGAAGTAAGAAATATGAAGCAATGTGCACATACAGGCGGAAACCCATCGGCATATCCCATCGACCTGTTTCTTTCTTCCTTTCCTTTATTTGTGGATGGGATATATCATATACGCATGGGTTTCCATGTATATGTGTGCACGCCGTTATGGACAATAACATTATCGACTGACTGATTGATTGATGATTCTGATTCTGCGTCCTACAGGTGGGCACCCTTCACACCCACAAGTGCGACAACGCTGTGGCAGGGGGAGGGGGAAATGAGGAGGGGGTGTGGCAGTGCGACATCTGTGAGAAGACGTTCAAGAACGAGCGCTACCTGGCCCGCCACAAGCAGCTGCACGGCCTGCCCTCCTTCGACTGCGAGTACTGCGGCAAGAAGTTCATCAGAAAGGTAGGCCAACAACCTGGTGACTTCTTGTATTCACTGGATTGAATAATGACTGAGTAAGAAGTTCATCAGAAAGGTAGGCCAACAACCTGGTGACTTCTTGTATTGACTGGATTGAATAATGACTGAGTAAGAAGTTCATCAGAAAGGTAGGCCAACAACCTGGTGACTTCTTGTATTCACTGGATTGAATAATGACTGAGTAAGAAGTTCATCAGAAAGGTAGGCCAACAACCTGGTGACTTCTTGTATTGACTGGATTGAATAATGACTGAGTAAGAAGTTCATCAGAAAGGTAGGCCAACAACCTGGTGACTTCTTGTATTCACTGGATTGAATAATGACTGAGTAAGAAGTTCATCAGAAAGGTAGGCCAACAACCTGGTGACTTCTTGTATTGACTGGATTGAATAATGACTGAGTAAGAAGTTCATCAGAAAGGTAGGCCAACAACCTGGTGACTTCTTGTATTGACTGGATTGAATAATGACTGAGTAAGAAGTTCATCAGAAAGGTAGGCCAACAACCTGGTGACTTCTTGTATTCACTGGATTGAATAATGACTGAGTAAGAAGTTCA
The DNA here is from genome assembly GCA_017654935.2 of Phymorhynchus buccinoides. Taxonomy (NCBI): domain Eukaryota; kingdom Metazoa; phylum Mollusca; class Gastropoda; order Neogastropoda; family Raphitomidae; genus Phymorhynchus; species Phymorhynchus buccinoides. Next base: position 19,629,662 of record CM065706.1, on the reverse strand, counting down.
TCAGAAAGGTAGGCCAACAACCTGGTGACTTCTTGTATTGACTGGATTGAATAATGACTGAGTAAGAAGTTCATCAGAAAGGTAGGCCAACAACCTGGTGACTTCTTGTATTGACTGGATTGAATAATGACTGAGTAAGAAGTTCATCAGAAAGGTAGGCCAACAACCTGGTGACTTCTTGTATTGACTGGATTGAATAATGACTGAGTAAGAAGTTCATCAGAAAGGTAGGCCAACAACCTGGTGACTTCTTGTATTCACTGGATTGAATAATGACTGAGTAAGAAGTTCATCAGAAAGGTAGGCCAACAACATGGTGACAGCTTGTATTCACTGGATTGAATAATGACTGAGTAAGAAGTTCATCAGAAAGGTAGGCCAACAACCTGGTGACTTCTTGTATTGACTGGATTGAATAATGACTGAGTAAGAAGTTCATCAGAAAGGTAGGCCAACAACCTGGTGACTTCTTGTATTGACTGGATTGAATAATGACTGAGTAAGAAGTTCATCAGAAAGGTAGGCCAACAACCTGGTGACTTCTTGTATTGACTGGATTGAATAATGACTGAGTAAGAAGTTCATCAGAAAGGTAGGCCAACAACCTGGTGACTTCTTGTATTGACTGGATTGAATAATGACTGAGTAAGAAGTTCATCAGAAAGGTAGGCCAACAACCTGGTGACTTCTTGTATTCACTGGATTGAATAATGACTGAGTAAGAAGTTCATCAGAAAGGTAGGCCAACAACCTAGGTGCCTCACTTCAGTTAGGGGAATAACAGGGTTTGTACAGGGTCCTTGAAACCTTGAAAAGTCCTGAAAAATTGATATGGCCTTTTCCAGGGCTTGAAAAGTGCTGGAAAACCAGCAAAGGCCCAAATGCTCTTGGAAAAGTCCTGGAATTTCTGAATCGTACGACCACATTCTTTATGTCAATCCATCAAAGTCAAAATCTGTTCTCCACACACAAAAAATATTGAATAAGAAGAGATAATTTAAATAGAAAACAAACTTTTAGATCGTACCGACATTGTGATAATAGCCTGGCAGACAACAATTCCGTGAGTTGTCTGCCGCTAGAATTATTCCCCTTTCATGTACTTCCGGTTTTACGTGCTTCCGGTTGCAAAGATGGGGGAACGTTGACGGCATGTTAAAGGACACTTTGAGATACCAAAAAAAGAATACCAGAGCTCGTTGGCTTTGCCTACAGATGGGTCAAAACGCCAAGCCGGCGCACAGTGTGCAAAATAACTTTGATATCGGAAACATGGGTGAGAGTGCCATTGGCAGGTCAGAAACTTTCGGAGCTCAAGCATTAGCGAAACCTACATTTATCTCTTTCAAGCAAGACAACTCTCTCTCTCTCTCTCTCTCTCTCTCTCTCTCTCTCTCTCTCTCTCTCTCTCTCTCTCTCTCTCTCTCTCTCTCTCTCTCTCTCTCTCTCTCTCTCTCTCTCACACACACACACACACACCATTCAATTTTCACATCTTCACCTCTAGCCCTAGACGCAATGATTAGTTGATTCATTGGCCCTACATCCAAAGGCCAAGGCTAAGGGACTGTCACCTTTTTATGTCAGTAACTCATTAAGTGCTTACAACCATTGAAGCGTTTATAAGCCAAATAAAGGAGGCAAAATTAGATGGGTATTTGCACTGTTTATTTATACATTTGTGCAAAAGTCTAAAATATTCAGACGATGAAGACAGTCTTTTGATTTAAACAAAATTAGCCATTACAAATTACTTTTTTTTTTTCCTCCGATTCCAGGACTACCTGAACGACCACAAGTGCGTGCTGCCGGACGGCACCCCGGTTAGGGTGGTGCGCAAGAAGAACCGGCTGTACATCCGCGACGACCTGGTGTGCCCCCACTGCGACAAGACCTTCAGCAGCCGATCCAACCTCAACAAGCACGTCAGGGTGCACGGGGAAAAGGTGTGTCCATCTCTCTGTGGATGTGGATGTGGCTGTGCATGTGTTCACTACCATGGAAACCAGCTAACTCAAAAGCGGGTTCCACAAACTATTAGATAATTCTTAATTATGTTTTGGTCCAAATGAACTGTTTAGGTGGCGTTTCATTAGAAGGCTGGTGCTTAGCAATGCGAAGTCCACTGTCTCTGTCTCACTCACTCTCACCTGCGCGCTGCAAAAATAGATTGTTGCCTTCCATTTGACCAAAAGAACAAATATAAACCAGTAGAGTGATCTCCTGTGAGGTGGCCAGAAGCGCTCATTTGATCCTTCGTACGGCAAAACTATATTTTTTTTATCTCAAAGCATCGGCTACCTCAAAGTACAGTAACAAATCGTTTAAGTCAAATTTGAAGGGACTGAAAATTTATTTTGAGATAAAACAAATTTAAAAAATGAAACAGATTGCAACGTCACTGAAATATACAACAAACAAACAACTACACGACAAGTGTACAGTGACGTTATTTTATTCACTGTCTCTTGTGAATAAAATAACATCACTTTACACTTGTTGTGTAGTTGTTTGTTTATTTTGAGATAGTCAATATTTAGAGTTGAAAAGACTTTTCAACAAAGAGATTATTATACTGGGACCCAAAACTTCTTGTGAGTTATCCAGTGTTTTTGAGTTATCAGTTATCTACTGTAAAATGTCGATCCTTTCAATTTTGACGTACCAGATTTCCACTATTATTCTTCAAAATACATGAGTTTCAAATTGCTCATGTGCTTTTTTTTACACCAATACTTGTAATTATATTGTGGGTTTGCCAAAGTGAGATGGTTTGGTGCATGAGGTCATGGGTCGTATAATGTGGGTGGGATGCTTTCGGAGGGTGACGGTGCTGGGTACGGAAGAGTGAATGTCCAGTCAGCGAGATTAATGTTATTTTATTTCTGTGCCTGTGAAATGTTGTTAAGATGAGTGTCCTCACACTCCTTTTGATTTTACTACATGGTTTTTCTTTCTTTTAATTCGAATTTGTAAAGCTCATTGGGCATACTTTTGTGTGGATTTTTGTTGCTATATCAAATAAAATGATTAATTTTAAGGAGGCTGAGTGCAAGATCTGCGGCAAGAAGTTCCACTACCACAGCTACCTCAAGCTGCATGTGGCCACCGTCCACAACCGCCAGTTCCAGTACCAGTGCTCTGACTGCGGCAAGATCCTCTTCTCCAAGACGGGCCTCATCGCCCATGTCAAGCAGTTCCACCAGGTTTGTGTGTGTGTGGAGGGGGGGGTGGGGGGTGCAAGAAGTAAGGAAGTGGGGGGGGGGGGGGAGCAAGAGGGAGTGGGGGGAGGGGGGAGCAGTGTGTGAGAGGGGATGTGTTGATTGGTGTGTCTGTTGGGAGGGGGTGGAGTTAGGGAAAGGTGTGTGCTCTGTTATTACGGAACACAAACAATCACAATATCCACACACACACATCCCCGGCCCAGCTTGAGATAGAAGGCTAACTACTTGCATAGTAATGATGTAGTTGTGTGTGTGCGTATGTGAGGATTCATAGGAACAGCGTCTTATTTCCCTCTTATTGGTTAACAAGTCATTCAAAATCGGTGGGAAAACTCCCTCCGACGTGACTCCAAACAATTGGAACAGTGTCTGAATGACGTCTCCGACATGACTCCATTGAGTTAAACATAAGAAGTCCCTCTCCTCCACCCTGCTCAACAAAAGTTTGGATGATTGTGAATATTCGTGGTTGGAAGTTTTTATGTATTTGTTTTCTTCCAAAACTTGAGAATTGCTGCCAACCCTTGAATAAGTAGAGAAGAGAGTGGATAAAACTGTCCTGACTAGCGGAGTGTACTGGGATGCCTGATAGACAGTGTTCAGTTTTGTTTTTTCTTCTCCCCTCTCCGCACAATCAGGAAAGAGGCGGAAAGCTAATAACTTGGCATATTATGTTTTGGTTGTTTTGTGAGTGTGTGTGCTCTGTTGTTTGGGACACAAACAATTACAATATTCACACTCCACCCCACCCTCCGCCCAGCCCCGCAGCAGAGTAAGACAGAGGACTGATAACTGGCATGATTTTTAGCGATCAACTGGAGGGTTATAGGCCCTGCTGAAAGCCAGAGGATGCCATTACAAAAGGTGTACAGAAGGCTGACAGTGCCTTCTGACTTCACCCAAGGAAAATTATAGTGAATTTTCGGATCATTAGGCACTGCTGTGTAGAAGGCGAATAGGGCAATTTTCAAGAAAAGTCTGAAAAAATTAAAGTAAAAGGCGCCCTCGTTTTCCCGCGCACCTCACAAAAGAAGTTTGAAGCCCGTACATGTCCTGTAAGCCATTACTGCTGTCATAATTTGAAAATTGTGTCCCCTTTCAAATAATCAAACTTCCGTTTGAACTGCTTCCTGTTGTTGTGTTTGGACAATTCTTCGCAAAAATTATGACATTTAAAGCTCTACAATTATGCTTTTTACATCCAATGAAGGGTTATGGCATCTGTTGGACAGTATCTCGGACAATAATAGGGATTTTTAACGTGAGTATTCGTCGTTTCGGCGACTCGTGACCACTTTCGATGTCTTACTCACGGTAGACTGTACTGAACATGGCAATCGTTGCCTCTCTTCTCACGATTTTGTTCACTAATAGGGCGCCTGCATAGGTCGAAATTGGAGGAACAAATATCGCCTTATAACCCGAAAATGACAGTACTCTTGTAGCATAATAACCATGGTGATGTGTTGTGGGTGGTTTCCAGGACACAGTCAAGCTGTACCCGTGCCCCAAGTGCGGCAAGACGTTCCGCCAGAAAGGCAACATGAGGACCCACCTGTACTCCCACACCAAGGAGCGCACCTTCAAGTGCGAGGTCAGTTCTTTACCAGCGATACGTGATCAGCTTTTTCCTTCTTTTTTTAACGGTGATAGTGGTGGGGATAGGGAAGGACTTGACACTGACATAACATAGGGGCAGAATGGTTTCTTTTTTTAACGGTGATAGTGGTGGGGATAGGGAAGGACTTGACACTGACATAACATAGGGGCAGAATGGTTTCTTTTTTTAACGGTGATAGTGGTGGGGATAGGGAAGGATTTGACACTGACATAACATAGGGGCAGAATGGTTTCTTTTTTTAACGGTGATAGTGGTGGGGATAGGGAAGGACTTGACACTGACATAACATAGGCAGAATGGTTTCTTTTTTTAACGGTGATAGTGGTGGGGATAGGGAAGGACTTGACACTGACATAACATAGGGGCAGAATGGTTTCTTTTTTTAACGGTGATAGTGGTGGGGATAGGGAAGGACTTGACACTGACATAACATAGGGGCAGAATGGTTTCTTTTTTTAACGGTGATAGTGGTGGGGATAGGGAAGGACTTGACACTGACATAACATAGGGGCAGAATGGTTTCTTTTTTTAACGGTGATAGTGGTGGGGATAGGGAAGGATTTGACACTGACATAACATAGGGGCAGAATGGTTTCTTTTTTTAACGGTGATAGTGGTGGGGATAGGGAAGGATTTGACACTGACATAACATAGGGGCAGAATGGTTTCTTTTTTTAACGGTGATAGTGGTGGGGATAGGGAAGGATTTGACACTGACATAACATAGGGGCAGAATGGTTTCTTTTTTTAACGGTGATAGTGGTGGGGATAGGGAAGGATTTGACACTGACATAACATAGGGGCAGAATGGTTTCTTTTTCATTTTGAGATTGATATCTTTGTTTGGTTGTTGGGTGTTTTTTTAATTGTTTAATAATCCTGTTATTGCTTGTCTCTTTCTTTCAGTTTACCAGATGAAGATGAAAAAGAAAGAAAATTACCATAATATTACCATAATGATAATATATACTACAATAATAATACCAACAAGAATCGTAACTATCATTAGAATTACAATTCTTCATAAGTTGAACAATTTCACAAAAATCTCTCAAGCCAGAAAAGAAGCTTACCACGTACTTCGTAGGTAGCTCTTGGTCGCTTTGCTGTACCCACGCTGAGCAAAGCCAAAAAAATAAAAATTAATCTGTGCTGCATCTCTCTCTCCCTCCTTCTGTCTCTGACCCCAGCTGTGCCCCAAAGCGTTCAAGTACCCGGACCAGCTGAACCGTCACCGGCTGGAGCACACGATGAGCGAGAAGATCAAGTGCCCCTTCTGCGACAAGCGCTTTGTCCGGGCCTCGGAGCTGCGCCAGCATGAGCGCCTGTTCCACTCGGGGGTGATCTACACGTGCCACGTCTGTCACGAGAGCTGCGCCCACAAGCACACCATCGTCAGGCACTATCGCCGCAAGCATCCTGAGCTGGCAGACGTTTTCGACAAGCAGCCAGATTTTTTGGACTCGCTGCAGAAGCCTGTGGATAAGGCAGTAAGTTTGTGTGTTGTAGATGGATGGGTGGGTGAGTGAGTGTCTGGTGTGTATGTGTGTGTGTAAGAGAGAGAGTGTGTGCATGTTTGTGTGTGAAAGAGAAAAAAATATGTGCTTACATGTTTTGAATCAGAATCTGATTGATTATCACATTTATTTCAGATTCTCTACCATTTGAGATCCCACAAAAACTGCACTGATGTTGAAGATCTCAAAATCTAAAGCTATTGGTGAAGATTCAGCATATTTTGTACTCACAATTCTATACAAATAGGAAGAAGTGCATTAAATTGGAACGAGGGTTGCGTTTCTGTGCGCTTTTTTTTCATCTGTCTGTATGTATCTGTCAACAATGCAAAGAATAGTCATTATGATGATCATAATAACCATCCCATTTCAGACGTCCTTGCCGATCCAGCGCCAACCCATCCAGCTAACAGCCCCGGGCAGCAGGGTGGGGGTAGGGCTGGAGGGTGCTGGTCCTGCAGGGGAGGGCAGGCCGCGCATCATCCGCGTTGTGGCCGACGGACAGGAGCAGGAGTACATCATCACCACCTCCGCACCCATGGCCTCCCACTCCTCCCCGGGCACCTCACCCAGCACCACCGCCCTCACCACCATGGAGGAGGGTCTGCAGGTGGGAGACCAGGTGCTGCCTTATGCCACGCTCACCACCCAGCAGGCCTCAGACATTCTGCCGCAGGTCAGGGGGGAGGGGGGCTGTGTGGGGAAAGGAAGAGGGCAGTGGAAGAGAGGGGGGTGGGTGTTTGGTGACTGGGGTAGGTGGGCAAGTGAACCGAAATAATAAGGTTTGTGTTCCTGGATATCAGGGAAGGCATCTCTGCATGTAGGAAGGAATAAGTGAATTGATGGATTTTTGTGCTAAAGTGTCTTCTCATAATAGTGATATTAGACCTGAAGAAGTGAACTGCAGTTGTGCATTAGTGAGTGGTGTGTGTGCAGGAGGCAGTGCAGGTGCTGCAGGATATGTCTGGCACCATGTACGAGGCAGACGCCTCTGGAATGATCACACAGACCGTGGAGGATGCTGACGGAAACCAGACTGTCATCATTCTGCAGGTGAGAAATCTGTTAGAGAAACACACACAGAGAGAGAGAAAGAAACTATGAAATTTTATTTCATCAGGGTACATGGAAGGGAGAGAAAGATGCTTCTGGAATGAACACAAAAACTGTGAAAAATGCTGACAACAATCAGAATGTGTCTGTCTGTCTGCCTCTGTGTCTGTGTGTGTATCTCTGTGTATGTGTGATTGCATGACCTGTAGAAAAATAGATAGCATTGACAGAGAAGATAGCGACTGAGAAAAGGTTTACTGCGTGTTGTGTAATCATAAAGCGTGGACAGACCAACGTTAACTTCCTACTGTTGGCTGTGTGTGTGTCAGGTGGTGAACCAAGATGAGATGGGCGACGTACAAGAAGTGGCCACCCACATGGACGAGGGCGGGGAGGAACAACAGCACATCGCCGTTCAAGAAATCAGCGCCGCTGATTTCGCTGCCATGCACGTCCCTATGGAGATCAGCACAGATACCGTAGCCAACGGCAACGAGGTGGAAACGGTGAGCTACACGGAAGGCGTCATGGAGGATGGCAGCGGATCTTTGCGGTCAGTTATCATCAACGCCGGTGACGTGGTGGAGCAAGCAGAGGATGGAACCATCACTTTGGTGACCACTGCTAGTGACTGCGGCTTGGCTGCCATGACAGAGGGGGTGGTGGTGGAGGAGGAGGGGGTGAGCAGTAGCAACAATAGTGCCGTGCCAGTGTCCATGGCAACGGGAGTCATGGTGACCAGCGCTATGGAGACTGGCGGGGAGGATGGAGGGCAGGAGGATGTTGTCACTACGGTTGCTACAAGCGTGGCTGGAGGGATGGAGGGGGTGGTCACAACGGTTGTGGCCGTGGATGGTTCCGAGCACATTGTGCAGTACATGTGAAGAAGCTTGGAGGGAGGGTATGGGGAGGAAGAAAGAAAGACGAATAAAGAATAGATATAATAATATATCAAGGCAGCTAAGCAGCAAAAACTGTGCTCTCTCACAAAATGTCAGAACCTACCGGTGCACAGATGCTTGTGCGCACCAGTGCTACATAAGCATAGTTATGCTACTAGTTTTAAAAGACTGATACACTCGCTGTGCAGAGTTCCCAGAGTGTACTCTTAAGAGTGAAAGAGACTGACATTTATTATGTTACAGACCCCTTTTCATGTGTATCGGCTGCATGGTTGAATTCCTTTTCCTGTAAGACTGGATTTTTTAAAAAGAAAAGAATCCACTGTACTTACTTGAACCCTGGTTTCCATTTGATGGGCATTAATAGGTTGGCCTCTACACTGCACAAACAAAATCTGCCGTGCATGTGTAGGGGGGGGATAATGCAAAACGTTTTACCGACTATGGTGCAACATGCTTTTGTGGTTTTCCCTTCAAAATTAGAATATGTGTTGTCAGTAAAGACATTCATGCTTCATTAGTAAGGTGAAATGAAATAGCATCTGTGGTAACCAGGAACTATCCTGTCAAATTTCACCACAGTCAGTTCAATAGTTTAAGCTATGGCTGCAGAAACGTGTGTTTGTTTATACACAGACGGTCTGGCTTGCACACATAGACGGGCAGAGAAACCCACAGGCCCTTGTTTCATTGGCTAGAGACTCCTGTTTATGCAGAACTAGGATAACGCACAAGGATGAACAGATTAGTCAGTACATCTGACGTCGGGAAGCAAAATGTGAATGAAATAAAAAGAGAAACAAACAAAATCAGAAAGAGAAACAGAAGACAGTGAACTGACTTTGAAAATAATTGTTGCTGGAGCATCGTTGAATACCTGTTGCTTTGTATTTATGCAATCCATTAACTTTATCATGTGTGGACTTGAAATTTATGTGGAAATTGTCTGATATTGGTGTGGATATGGACGTGCGTGTGTGTGTGTGTGTATGAAGGTTTGGTTTCTTTTTTTCAAAAATCTAAAGATTGTTTTACAAACTATAACTTTTCATGAGGTTTTTTTTCTGTTGCATGCTTTATGTTAAAGAGGAGTATGCAAATCATTCTTTGTATTTAAAAATAGAATTGAAACTTTTATGCCAAGTCTATGTTTGTGTGAATTTAGAATGTACGGTGTGAAAAATTATAAAGCATTGTGATTGACTGACTCACACGCGCGCGCGCACACGCGAAGGGAGATCTCAAAGAATACCAGAATATTTTTATGAATCTGTGTTTACCGTTTCAATGTTGATCTCTGCACATATTCAGTTTGTTTCATTGACATTGAGAATTTGAGAATTTAACTTTAAAAATTATTCTAAAATAGCTGGCTGTGTTATTGTTGTACCCTGGCTTAAAGACTCCAGGGATCATCCCAACAGCCAAAGCACTTGAACACTATGGTACAAATGCACCAGCTAGGGATGAGAACATTACGTGTGTGACCGTTTTTGATTACCCCGCCATGTGGGCAGCCACACTCCAACTTCGGAGGAGCTGGCTGTATAGATGGTCGACTTAGCTGGATCCTTTCACCGCCAGGTGGCGTGACACTCAAGTGGTCCAAACCTAGTAATAGACGCTCTCTCTCTCTCTCCCCAACAAAGGCTACTACTAGGTTTGGACCACTTGAGTCTTGCACCACCTGGCGGTGAAAGGATTCAGCTAAGTCGCTCATTATAACAACGGTATGCTTATCCGAGGGAGATAATCTTGCTTTATGAAATCAGCCCAAAAGACACCCAGAGTTGCTCCCCTTGACTTGTTTAGTCAACCATATTGAAAGCATACTGAAAGACAAGTTAGAAACCGAAAAAAAGACAAGCTCAATCAAATAGTTTATTAAAAACATTTGGACATTCCTCTTTCTAACGCATATCATTATCATCATCAGTTTGAAGGCAGGTGAAAGTACAGGTGCAAGGTGAGCCGAAATTAGAAACAAAGTGACCTTGGGTGACTGGGTTACTTGGTTTGTTGTGGACTAATACAGAATTGTAGTAACTTCAGATTTGTATTGGTACAAAGGAGACAGTCTGTGCTGTGCTTCAAAATAATATGAAGCAAGAGCATTCTCATTTTCAGTGTAATATACCATATTTTTTATACTATAAGACGATACTTTTTTCCCAGATTCAGACCCCTGCACCTTATAATGAGTTATAATGTGACTAATAAAATAGTAAGAAAATATAATAACAGAAGCTGAAGTTTGGGAAGGTGCGCCTTATACTATTCACGAAAAATATGGTACTGTATTATGTATATAATAAAGAATATAGACATACAAGGATTGAAGAAGAAAAAACAACCACACCATTAAACTTTCCTCATATATATATATAGTTTGCTTTAATGAAACTTTGTTTGTGTCCAATGTATCAGTTTGTGAACTTAAGAAAGAAACTGAATAACATTAATTTTAACTTTACGATTTGTTCTGTGTTCTGAAAAGAATCAAAGAAAATAATGTGCTGATTTACTTTTTCTCCCAATGGGGGAGATAGACAATGCCTATGCAAAGACAGCTGTTTCGTCTTTGAGAAAGACTCTTCAGTCTGCATATCGGCCTGCAAAGAATGTCCACAGTGAACATTCAAACTGAGCTAAAAGACTTTCTCCAAGAGAAAGGTTGTCCTCTTTGCACCAGATTGAAAGTCCACAATAAAAGCAAACCAGCACTTAATTCAAAAGAAATGATAAAAATCTTGTGTAAAATAACAAAAATAATAATGTTCTAAAATTACAATCCCTCGAAGAGAGTAGAAGAGATGGGTGGATCCAGTGAAGGATTCAATAGGGGAGGTAATAGAAATCGTAGTAAACACCAACATACTCCCAGTGAGGAGGAATGTAGAGAGGTGTGCCTGGATCAGGTAGACTGATGCGTTTTCCTTCTTCGAAGTATGATATAAACGTACAAGGATTGAAGAAGAAAAAACAACCACACCATAAAGAATATAGTATAGATCTTTGGTCTAAGGCCAGCAGTTTTCAAAACTTTTATGGATAAACAAACAAACACACATACACAAATAACCATCCACTTATGCTTTAATTATGTAGAGACTAGTACACACACAGCGTCAACAGACTACATACATCTCAGAATACACAAGGGTTTTAAACGGTGAAGGCTATGTTTATTTTGGCTTCTGAACCCTTATACTTACAAACCACATTTGAGGCAAGTTGGCTTATGCATACACGGCACGCACATGAGCTGGCCCTTGCATGTGCAGCACTTGCATATTACGTTCCCTTGTTTACACAAGTGCTCACACTTAAAGCATGCAAATGCTCCTGCAAACACATTCGCATAGACACAACTCCACAGGCCTTCACATTTGGAGATTTGAAAAAGTAAGCTCAGGTTTGCAACAGGTCAACCATTTTGCATTTTGTGTTCCTGCAGAATGCCCTACTTTACCGTGGGATGGATTGAGCATAAAAGTGAAATCCATATAGGCCTTGGTTTCTTGCTATAACCCCCATGCCACTATGTAAGTCCCAACTGAGTCATACACAGGTTTTTCAGGCTACAGTCTCCGACAGAAGCAGTCCATATGGTTAGCCACCCGAGGAGACCCTGCTATAACCCCCATGCCACTATGTAAGTCCCAACTGAGTCATACACAGGTTTTTCAGGTTACAGTCTCCGACAGAAGCAGTCCATATGTTTAAACCACCTGAGGAGACCCTGCTATAACCCCCATGCCACTATGTAAGTCCCCACTCAGTCATACACAGGTTTTTCAGGTTACAGTCTTCGACAGTAGCAGTCCATATGGTTAACCACCCGAGGAGACCCTGCTATAACCCCCATGCCACTATGTAAGTCCCAACTGAGTCATACACAGGTTTTTCAGGCTACAGTCTCCGACAGAAGCAGTCCATATGGTTAACCACCTGAGGAGACCCTGCTATAACCCCCATGCCACTATGTAAGTCCCAACTGAGTCATACACAGGTTTTTCAGGCTACAGTCTCCGACAGAAGCAGTCCATATGGTTAACCACCCGAGGAGACCCTGCTATAACCCCCATGCCACTATGTAAGTCCCCACTGAGTCATACACAGGTTTTTCAGGCTACAGTCTCCGACAGAAGCAGTCCATATGGTTAACCACCCGAGGAGACCCTGCTATAAAAGTCCCCACTGAGTCATACACAGGTTTTTCAGGCTACAGTCTCTGACAGTAGCAGTCCATATGGTTAACCACCCGAGGAGACCCTGCTATAACCCCCATGCCACTATGTAAGTCCCCACTGAGTCATACACAGGTTTTTCAGGCTACAGTCTCCGACAGAAGCAGTCCATATGGTTAACCACCCGAGGAGACCCTGCTATAACCCCCATGCCACTATGTAAGTCCCCACTGAGTCATACACAGGTTTTTCAGGCTACAGTCTCTGACAGTAGCAGTCCATATGGTTAACCACTCGAGGAGACCCTGTGTTATAGTTCCTTGGAGCGTGTTCTTGTCTATCACATGCAGGATACCCACTCCAATGACACTAATGGTTTGGTTGCCTCATTAATGCGCGTGAGGTCCTCGTTCAATGAGCATTTTTGAGGCATCCTTCTAGGGCACACCACGGACTTGGGCACACATACTTCAAACCAGGCCGACTGGGTATACCCAATAGAGCCCTCGGCGAACCCTCGAGAATTTTAACCTGCTGGAATTGCGTCCCCTTTAAATGGTGCTTTATGTAAGACATTAGGAAAATGTCACAAAGGGCTAAGTGGGAGAAATAAGCTGAGCTGTTTTCTTACAGACTGTCCAGGTTAGCTGTAGCAGTGTGTCACTTGCGTTGTCTTGGTAAAATAGGGTGCCCCAGGTACCAGTGCTTGTACGGCATGTCCAAAGCGCCTTTGGGTAAACACAAAACAAATGTTTTAATCTGCGGCGATGGCTCTTCTCTCTGAGAGAGGAACTGAAACCATATAACAAGCAACAGTTTGATACATTGTTTTCTTGTGCATAAGCGTATGAGAACATAGGTAAACAAAATCTCAATGTGAAAGATTCTCACTGCTTGCCATCAACATTCAGTTTGGTGGACATTTTGCTTTGCCCAACGGTTTTGGTCCGAACACAAATAAAGAAAATTTGCGACATAAGTATTATGATAATAGTCTATCCCTTGATATTTGGATTTTTGTGATGTCAATAGAATATCCACATCTAAAAACTTATCGAGATTTCCTTGTACTAAAGGCATAGACCATGGTGGTAATCAAAACGAGTCAACATGAGAACAGGGCATGGTGTATGTCCTTGTACTAAAGGCACAGACCATGGTGGTAATCAAAACGAGTCAACATGAGAACAGGGCATGGTGTATGTCCTTGTACTAAAGGCATAGACCATGGTGGTAATCAAAACGAGTCAACATGAGAACAGGGCATGGTGTATGTCCTTGTACTAAAGGCATAGACCATGGTGGTAATCAAAACGAGTCAACACCAGAACAGGGCATGGTGTATGTCCTTGTACTAAAGGCATAGACCATGGTGGTAATCAAAACGAGTCAACATGAGAACAGGGCATGGTGTATGTCCTTGTACTTAAGGCATAGACCATGGTGGTAATCAAAACGAGTCAACATGAGAACAGGGCATGGTGTATGTCCTTGTACTAAAGGCACAGACCATGGTGGTAATGGCTTCGAGTTGTACAACATGAGAACAGGGCATGGTGTATGTCCTTGTACTAAAGGCATAGACCATGGTGGTAATCAAAACGAGTCAACATGAGAACAGGGCATGGTGTATGTCCTTGTACTAAAGGCATAGACCATGGTGGTAATCAAAACGAGTCAACACAAGAACAGGGCATGGTGTATGTCCTTGTACTAAAGGCATAGACCATGGTGGTAATCAAAACGAGTCAACATGAGAACAGGGCATGGTGTATGTCCTTGTACTAAAGGCATAGACCATGGTGGTAATCAAAACGAGTCAACATGAGAACAGGGCATGGTGTATGTCCTTGTACTAAAGGCACAGACCATGGTGGTAATCAAAACGAGTCAACACAGAACAGGGCATGGTGTATGTCCTTGTACTAAAGGCAGACCATGGTGGTAATCAAAACGAGTCAACATGAGAACAGGGCATGGTGTATGTCCTTGTACTAAAGGCATAGACCATGGTGGTAATCAAAACGAGTCAACATGAGAACAGGGCATGGTGTATGTCCTTGTACTAAAGGCATAGACCATGGTGGTAATCAAAACGAGTCAACACAGAACAGGGCATGGTGTATGTCCTTGTACTAAAGGCATAGACCATGGTGGTAATCAAAACGAGTCAACATGAGAACAGGGCATGGTGTATGTCCTTGTACTAAAGGCACAGACCATGGTGGTAATCAAAACGAGTCAACATGAGAACAGGGCATGGTGTATGTCCTTGTACTAAAGGCACAGACCATGGTGGTAATCAAAACGAGTCAACACAGAACAGGGCATGGTGTATGTCCTTGTACTAAAGGCAGACCATGGTGGTAATCAAAACGAGTCAACATGAGAACAGGGCATGGTGTATGTCCTTGTACTAAAGGCATAGACCATGGTGGTAATCAAAACGAGTCAACATGAGAACAGGGCATGGTGTATGTCCTTGTACTAAAGGCATAGACCATGGTGGTAATCAAAACGAGTCAACACAGACATGTTTTTCAACAGGGCATGGTGTATGTCCTTGTACTAAAGGCATAGACCATGGTGGTAATCAAAACGAGTCAACATGAGAACAGGGCATGGTGTATGTCCTTGTACTAAAGGCATAGACCATGGTGGTAATGAAAACGAGTCAACATGAGAACAGGGCATGGTGTATGTCCTTGTACTAAAGGCACAGACCATGGTGGTAATCAAAACGAGTCAACATGAGAACAGGGCATGGTGTATGTCCTTGTACTAAAGGCACAGACCATGGTGGTAATCAAAACGAGTCAACATGAGAACAGGGCATGGTGTATGTCCTTGTACTGGGCACCAGCTGGTGGTAATCAAAACGAGTCAACACGAGAACAGGGCATGGTGTATGTCCTTGTACTGTAGGCACAGACCATGGTGGTAATCAAAACGAGTCAACATGAGAACAGGGCATGGTGTATGTCCTTGTACTAAAGGCATAGACCATGGTGGTAATGAAAACGAGTCAACATGAGAACAGGGCATGGTGTATGTCCTTGTACTAAAGGCACTAGACCATGGTGGTAATCAAAACGAGTCAACATTGAGAACAGGGCATGGTGTATGTCCTTGTACTAAAGGCACAGACCATGGTGGTAATCAAAACGAGTCAACATGAGAACAGGGCATGGTGTATGTCCTTGTACTAAAGGCATAGACCATGGTGGTAATGAAAACGAGTCAACATGAGAACAGGGCATGGTGTATGTCCTTGTACTAAAGGCATAGACCATGGTGGTAATAAAACGAGTCAACATGAGAACAGGGCATGGTGTATGTCCTTGTACTAAAGGCACAGACCATGGTGGTAATCAAAACGAGTCAACATGAGAACAGGGCATGGTGTATGTCATTGTACTAAAGGCACAGACCATGGTGGTAATCAAAACGAGTCAACATGAGAACAGGGCATGGTGTATGTCCTTGTACTAAAGGCATAGACCATGGTGGTAATCAAAACGAGTCAACATGAGAACAGGGCATGGTGTATGTCCTTGTACTAAAGGCATAGACCATGGTGGTAATCAAAACGAGTCAACATGAGAACAGGGCATGGTGTATGTCCTTGTACTAAAGGCACAGACCATGGTGGTAATCAAAACGAGTCAACACGAGAACAGGGCATGGTGTATGTCCTTGTACTAAAGGCATAGACCATGGTGGTAATCAAAACGAGTCAACATGAGAACAGGGCATGGTGTATGTCCTTGTACTAAAGGCATAGACCATGGTGGTAATCAAAACGAGTCAACATGAGAACAGGGCATGGTGTATGTCCTTGTACTAAAGGCATAGACCATGGTGGTAATCAAAACGAGTCAACATGAGAACAGGGCATGGTGTATGTCCTTGTACTAAAGGCACAGACCATGGTGGTAATCAAAACGAGTCAACATGAGAACAGGGCATGGTGTATGTCCTTGTACTTAAGGCATAGACCATGGTGGTAATCAAAACGAGTCAACCCAGGAACAGGGCATGGTGGTAGAAAACAGGAGCATGGTGTATGTCCTTGTACTAAAGGCACAGACCATGGTGGTAATCAAAACGAGTCAACATGAGAACAGGGCATGGTGTAGGGCCACAAAATTTGAGGCATAATTTTGAAATGCTGATCGAGAAGATGAGGCGTGTTAAAAGAAATGATGAAGATGGTTAGGTTATTTTTGCGTTTTGTTTGGATTTGTCATTCTTCAAGTTCTTCTTGCATATAGCATCCTCCATCAACAAATTGATGATTATGACGCTTACGACATGGGGGGTTTCCAACTAATCAGGATCTTGTATGAAGGACTTGCTGCCCGGATGATCAGCTCAATGCAGGATTGAATGGGAGGGGGCGAGGGGGGGGGGGGCATGATTGGGGGGGGGGGGGGGGGGGCCTGGACAGGGTGTATGGAGTTGACTCCGTTGGGACAACGGAAGGGTGAGGACAGGGGGGGGGGGGGGGGGGGGCTCAGATCCGGGATTTGAATTCCTCCACCGAGGCTGATGATATTGCCTCAGGTGGAAGAGAGTTCCACTCACTCACAGCCCTTGGAAAGAATGAGTACTTCCTGTAATTTGTTTTACAGGCAGGAAGTAGGTAGGCCTGTGAGTGAATCTGTCGTGATGGAGGATGGGGGACTGGCTGGTGTGGGGTGTTGATGGCCACCTCTCCATGGTGGAACTTGAAGAAGGTGGCCAGCCTAGCGGAGCGTCGCCTGTCCTTGAGTGGAGGCCACTGCAGCTGGGTCAGCATGTTGTCCACGCTGGATGTTTGGCGGTGGCGATTTACGACCCATCTAGCTGCGCGGCGCTGGACCCTCTCAATCTTGCCGGTGGTTTTGGCTGTATGAGGGTCCCAGACAGAAGCGGTGTTCTCAAGGGTGGGACGAACTAAAGCTTTGTAGGCAGTTTCCTTGACGAAAATAGAGCCTATCTTCAAACTTTGTCGGAGGAAGCCTAGAGTCTTGTTTACGGTGTTGTTGATGTGGATGTCCCATAACATCTTGGGAGATTGTGACACCCAGGTACTGGACTTCTTCTGCTGTCTGTAGTCTCTGGCCGTGAAGGTGATAAGTGCCAGCTTGAGGGGTCTTTTTTCTGGATACGTGCATAGATTGGCACTTTTCGGGATGGAACTTCATCCTCCACTTTTCTTCCCAGTCAACCATGCGGTCCAGATCTTGCTGAAGAGAGGCCTGGTCTCTCTGAGACTCCGTGGTCTTATGGCACAGGGTGTCGTCAGCAAAGAGCCTGGAGGTTGAGGACAGTTTTTCAGGGAGATCATTTATGTAGAGCAGGAAAAGGGTGTTTGCTTGTTGACCAGATCAGCATGTTAAGGAGGAGAGCAATTAAAATAATAAAGGCCTTGTGGATGCCAAAGTACGAGACTTCATCAGTACCTAAGCATCATGAAAAATACATCTGCGAGGAGAGGACAAATCTGCACCCATATTGAAATTAATCTCTTGCTCTACGCTTCAAGGCCTGTATGCATTCAAATCTGTGCACACACAAGTATGCCCTTCCCGTATGTCACCATCCAAATCAAGAGCATGCTAGCCTGTAAGCCGTGCGTATGTAAGCAAACACACACACACGCGCGCGTGCACGCACACACAACACACACATACATTACACACACATAGACATGACACGCACATATACACACGCGCACACAGAGTGACTTGGCATATAAGCAGTCAGTGACTGAGTCAGTGTGTTGACAGAAGGGCTCAGAGGTGGTCCGCAGTTTCTCCTAAACACACTACACTGCAGGACCGACTGATCGGACCAGTTGTGTCTAACCTTTTTTGTCCTTTAAAATGTCACTAGGCATACAAAAAGGTTTACAAAACTGGGCGTCATTTTGTCTCTCTCTCTCTCTCTCTGTCTCTCTCTCTCTGCATCTCTCTCTCTCTCTGTGCATATTACGAAAACTTTTTTAAATTTCTTCTAACACCCCCCCCCCCCCCCCCCTTCCCATTATTCCCCTCCTTATTTTCTTTGTTTTTAGTATATACAAAAAATTCCGTTGAAGGTTTTAACAGAATGAACCGAAATATTGCAATTTTATCAAAGTGTTTGTTGTTTTTTATGTTGATTCTTTTTTCTTGTTTGTTTGTTTTTCGGCTTGTATTTCCCCCCGCTTTTCATCATATTTGCAGCAGGGCTGAGTGTCAAAAAGCTTTTTAATGTGTAATGCTTATCTCATTACCATAGGTAAATAACATTTTGGTCTTTCGTTCTCTCTCTCTCTCTCTCTCTCTCTCTCTCTCTGAGAACAAAAATACCTCCCCTTCATATTATTAATACTCCAACCCACACATTTTTTTAAACCTAATTCATTTCAGATCAAGCAAGCCCTACTACTACTGGAGGGAGAAAACAATCCGTAACGCAAACAGAGAGGCCCTCCTTACAAGCAGAAAAAAGTACTAAGAAGTCATGTGGCCTGAAAGTACTGTAACAGTATAGCCTATTGTAGACTTCTATTTAGTATTTGGTACTTTATAGTCACAGAGACGTCTCGGTGAAATTCGGTTTGCTCCCACCTGGAGAGCGCGTCGCAGCCAGAGGCGCGCCACCCTTTTTTGGGGGGGCGTGCGATTTTTGTGTGACTGATGAGGATGGAAAGGGGGGGTGTAAATTTTGACCAAATGACAACTTTTTTGTTGCTACTGGGTTTTAACGTGAGCTCCACATTTGGTGGAGGAATGCGCTATATAAATGTTTCACTAAGTGCATGCGTGTGTGTGTGTGACAGAGAGTGAGGGAGAGAAAGAAAAAGTGCGTGTGTATAGGCCCATGTGCCACTGTGTGCGCACGTGCGTCTTTAAGGGTGTAAATGGGGGGTGTTAAAGACTGGTGACAGGGTGAACCCAGTTTAGCACTTTCACAATTCTTCACCCCTATGAATACCCCCACCCAGACACACTCACCCACCCCCACCCCCTCACTGAACTAACCGGTTAAACCAGAGGTCCGGCCTCTTGGCACCGAGGGTAGATACAGTCAAGCGGGTGCCTGTTTGTCTTCAGGGTGGGGTGAGGTTGACCAAACCCGCCGTACAGAAGAACGTTCCTTCCAGCCAGCCAACCCCGTAGATCCCGTATTGCTGGAACCGGGGTCTGCCGCGCTAGTCTGCCATTGTCTTGCACTAAAGCTCAGCTTCTGCTCTTTTGTTTTCGGGGTGCCTGGTTTCTGGGTTTTTTAAATACTCTGTTTGTTCTGCCATTATGAGGTAAGTGATATGATCTTTGTTTGTTTTTACCTGTTGGTGTTTGTTGTTGGTGTTTCTTTGGTTGGTTGTTGTTTGGGTTGGGTTGGTTTTTTTACCCCAAAAATGGTGGGTATACTAGTTGTTTAGATCGGTGTTTTCCCCTGGCTGGATTTTCCCCTTTTTTTATTTCCATTAGTCATCACTGTTAATCTTATCCTTTTTTTAAATATTCATACCCGTTTCCCTCCTCCTCCTCCTCCTCCTCCTCCTCCTCCTCCTCCTTCTGTCCTGATATCTTCCTTTGCACAACCCCTTTTCCTCATATCTTATTGTCATTAGGCCTACCATCCACGTTTCTCGATGTGACGCAAAATGCAGTAGAATTGAAAAAATTGCTATATAACTGTGGGCGTAACACATAGCAATTAATGTAAGGCAATACATCTTTTTTCGATGTAAGGCAATGTAGGCCTAATGCCACGCAACGCGATGCAGTGTGGTAGACGCAATGCGATGTACTGCCGGACAACAAAGAAGACCCCCTTCAATCCAGCCCACCACCCACCCACCCTTAAGGGGGCCAGGCCCCGCTCAGGTCATGACTCTGGGCGCCCTTCTGCAGTTGTCACTTTCTTCTCTTTTTTCTTTTTTTTTGTAGGCCTACTTCCAGTTGGAACGAGGGCTGTGCGTTTCTCTGTCGCGATCTGTGCAAATGTAGGTATATCAGTGAGGGGGGTTCATTAAAAAAAATTTATATATATATATCTTCCACTTCACGGCGCCTAAACTACAGAACCAATCTTAACGAATCTTGGCAGAGTCATTCATTAGACACTCTAGATGCGGCCACAAATTATGTCCCTTGGTTTTAGAACAGGGTTTTTACAGGATGAAAAAAACTTACATTTTCTATTAATAATTATGAAATAATTATCTCCTTTTCTATTTTTTTTGCTCTTGTCTAATCTTTGCGTTGAATTGTGCCATCGTGTTTCCTTTTCAATAGCGTTTGCGTTTGACATCAATGTCCTCTTTTTTTTCTGCGTGGTCTACGCATCTAGAAACTTCTGTGGTGTTTACTTTTCGGATTGACACCAGATATTTGGACAGCCTGTTTGTCATGACAGTCAGTGGAGAAGATTGGTGCTTTCAACGTTCAGTGGTCTGGACTGTCAGTGTCATTCTGCTCTTTTGGAATGCAATCTCCCATTGGTCGCTTGTCTTCAAATTCCTCCATGCTGATATATTTATTAATGAGTGATATCAACAGTTTAGGACTTTTTTTTTATAAACACATCGGGATTCCGTTAGGTACAGGCGCATATTTTGCTCTGGCCTTCATTGCCACTTTCTGAAGTTCGGTTAATTTTGGTGGTTTGTTAGTGAACGCCATCATCAAGCCTTGGCTTTCAATTTTTTAATGGTTCTTTCTAAGAATTTGAAGTGTGTCTCCCTGAGATGCTGTTCAAGTTGTGTGTTTTTGTGTCGTTGTTTTTTGTTGTTATTTTTGTTTTGTTTTTGGTCCACACAGTCCGGGACTTTCCTTCTTTTTTTCCTTGCTGCTTTTGGTTTGTTGAGTGCATGATTTGCAGTCGTCCCAGAGCTTCTGAAGTCCTTTTCTTGCCTTCGGAGATTCTTTCTCTGCTCGGATGTTGGCCATTACACATTACATGTGTTGCCGATTTTTGAGGAGGTGACTTTTTTGCCTAAGTGTTAAGATGTTGTTAGTTACTATCAGGGTGTCTAGTTATGTCCTCTTCAAGTTATTACCAACCGCGATCGTAGAGAGCGGATTGGTAATGTTTTCACTCGTGTCTGAGGCGGACTATGTATGTATGTTTGCATCCTCTCTAGCGTTTGAACGGATGGACTTAGGGTGCTCAAATTTTGCATGTGGGTAGGTAGTAGGTAGATCTAGGCCAAGTTCGATAATGAAGGTTATGGATCAAAGTTCAAGGTCACTAGAGCCTAATAACGCTGCCGCGCGGTATCCTCTCTAGCCTTTGAACGGATCGACTTAGGATGCTCAAATTTTGCATGCGGGTAAGTAATGGAGATATCTAGGCCAAGTTCGATAATGAAGGTCATGGGTTCAAGGTCACTGGAGCCGAAAACGCTGCGCGCGGTTGGTGACACTCTAGTTGATACAGCTCTTGGCATTTGGTACTGTGGTCTTGGACTTCCTACGTCTTATCTGCTTCTCAATCTTCTGAGCCTGTCTTCGTACAATACATCCAATAGGGTGGAGAATTTTCTTCCACAGAACGTTATCCCTGAAATCCGTTTTCGACGGCGATGCATTCGGTTCCAAGACAATTCGCCCTGGGACAATTGTCCTGCTCAATGCATTCTTTCCCTTCTTCGTGAATCCTTGGTGCATGTTTTCTTTTTCTTTTGTGGGGGAGGTAGTGCTGCTGGTCTTTCCAGAAGACAACAGAACCACCATGTACCTTCTGCATAGAAGTCCTGCTCAATCAACTTCTTACCCTCCAAAGAAGGCTGGGCTGCAGTCAGGTCTTGACTCCGGATGCCCATCTGCTGTTATTTGTTTATTAAGGCTTTACGCCCTCTTCGGCCATGTGGGGCTACCATCTGCTGTTACCACTGTTTTTCTCTTTTTATAAAGCGCCCGTAACTGGATTCGAACCCACACCATCTGGAGCAGTTTGATTTGGGGGATAGCCAACGGCGATCTTCTCAACGGAGCTAATAGAGCTCATTGTTTTGTGGAGAAACCTAAGACTTTAGAAGTTCACAACTGAAGTCGGTCTACTTTTCTCCCCCGGGGGCTGATATTTGTGAGGTTCACAAGTGATTTGAACTCACTTGCTTTCAGTGCAGTAGTGAGCAGCGTGTACTAGTACTAGAGGAGGCCTACTGTACAGGGCGTGTAGTCATGAGTGCGTCTTAGACAGTCAACACGAGTAGTGGTATGTAAATTAGACAAAACACCCCAAAACCATTGGCTACTTAGCCTCATTTGCATACCCTTGTTGACTGTCTAAGACGCACTCGTGATTACAGGCCCTGTATCATACTCGTCTAGGTAGAGGAACTATGGCAGGCCTGTACTTGGATGCAAACGATCATAGTGTGAAATCTACAGTATTACATTATTGGTAACAGATCATGATGAAATAAACAGTATTTCATTGTCGGACAAACAGATCATGATTAAGTGCGTGCCCTTTAGTGACGTCTTCTGTGTGCAGGTGGCGGGGGATGATGATGATGATGATGACAGTGGTGGTGGTGGGGGTGGTGGTGGGGAGGGTGGGGGCCCACTCAGACCTCCGCCAGGCCCGCACCCCTCCCACCCGCTGCGTGCCACCCAACCCCTGCTTCCCCTCCAGACAGGTCAGCATGTCTGTCTGTCTGTCCGTTTCTCCGACCGTTTGTCTCTCTGTTTGTCTGTGTGTCCGTCTGTCCGTTTGTCTGTCTCTCTGTATGTCCGTCTGTCTCTCTGTCTGTCTGTCCGTCTGTCTCTCTGTCTGTCTGTCCGTTTGTCTGTCTCTCTGTATGTCCGTTTGTCTCTCTGTTTGTCTGTCTGTCCGTTTGTCTGTCCGTCTGTCTGTCTGTCCGTGTCTCTCTGTTTGTCTGTCTCTCTGTCCGTTTGTCTGTCTGGATGTTATCACTGGTTGACATCAGCCTGTATTAGGGGCCAACAGTAACGTGAGGCTGTAATGATATTGGAAAATCATGGTACAGTTCAGTCTGTTGTAGAAGACTATGACTCTCGAACGAGGGGGGGGGGGGGTGGCTTTGCACTGGCTCTAGCGCAGTGACAGTGGGGATGTACCATGGGCAAGGAATCTCCAGTATAACCAACCAAACCCTAGCCCAATCCCCCAGAATAGCATCTGCCCCCTCTGCCTATCGAGTGCGTGTTTGTGTATGTGGCGATATTTTGTCCTTTTTGTTTGTGGCACAAGCCACAAACCTATAACTCACTTTGTCGGTCTGTCGGTCGGTCGGTCGGTCGGTCCAAAATTGTCGCACATATTGTAAAAGAGAAAGAAAAGCGTGCCACAAACGATTGCGAATCCGCGCTTGTTTAACTGTGAGTTACATTCAAGTGCATTTGAATGATTAGGAAATGAGGTGGGGAGGCTACCCCCGGCTAGGTGTAGTAGTTATACACCTTTGCCCTCCAAGGAGTGATCGCTCGGTTAGGTAGTCATGTGTGTAGTTTGTCTATGTCCCTGCATAATTGTGTGTCCCCGTTTTATTTAGTCTGCCTCTATGTGCCCCTTAATTCAAACCCTAGCCCTATTCCACCCCCTGGCCCAGGAAACACAAGGAGCTGGGGACATGTATAAAGAGACGGGGGCCACGATGAAAGTGACACGTGGGGAGGAGGGGCTCATATGGATGTGATCCCAGTCGTTATCGCAACGGAACGACTCAATATCACTGTATATTCTAGGGATCCCAATCGTTCTTGCAAAAGAATTAACCAATATGAGCATCATTGTATTCCATATGATCCCGATGGTTCTAGCATGGGGATAAATTAATACGGGCATCATTGTATTCCATTTGAACCCAATCGTTTTGCATGGGACTAAATTAATGTGGGCATCATTGTATTTCATATGATCCCAATGGTTCTTGCAAGGGAATCAATAACTTACTACTATGAGCCATCCCTCCCTGTGTACTTGCAGGTGATCGCGGAATTGGCTGCCAACCTGACAGGCGACGTGTACCAGCCGAGCGATGCGGAGTACCCTGCTCTGGTGACAGGCTACAACCAGCGGCTGATCCGCCACCCCTCCATCGTAGTGGTGGCCCAGACTGAGAGCGACGTGCAGAAGGCCGTGCTGTTCGCCAGGAAATACCAGCTGGACATCACTGTGGCCTCCCAGAACGGGGACTTCACAAGGTGGGGGGGGGGGGGGGGGGGGGGGGGGGAGAGTACTAACTGAATATTACTGCAGCCTTTTATGAATGGCAACTTTACCTGATGTGTGTCTCCTCCGAAGTCAGAATGTGGCTGCCCACGTGGCGGGGTAATCAAAATCGGTCACACACGTAATGTTCTCATCCCTAGCTGGTGCATTAATTTTTTTACAATGGTGTTCAAGTGTTTCGGCTGTTGGGATGATCCATGGAGTCTTTAAGCCAGGGTAAGACAATAACAACCTAGTGTGCGTGAGTGGTGTGTGTGTCGGGGGGTGGGGGTGGGAGGAGACGAGGGGGCAGGATGGGAGCAAGGATAAAATGCGGAGAGGGATGGGGCGAAGGAGAGAGAGAGAAAAAAAGATAGAACTTGGAACTGAACAGGCTTCAGCCTCTCACTCTGTCTGTTCTATAATTATGTCCATTACCTCTCTCTCTCTCTCTCTCTCTCTCTCTCTCTCTCTCTCTCTCTCTCTCTCTCTCTCTCTCTCTCTCTCTCTCTTCTCTCCCTGTCTCACGGAGGCCTTGGTGGTGGTTTGGGGAGGGAGATGTAGCAACACTACAATGAACACCTTGCTTTACAGAGGGTCGTACGCGGACGCCTCCCTGCAGATCAACCTGGCGCGCATGAAGAGCATCAGCACCAGACTGGACCTCAACGACTCCACCGACCCCGGCACCATCACCGCCCAGCCTGGAGTCACCTGGACAGAACTCATCGCCAGGGTAAGACTATACGAACGCGAATACGAAATGGTGTGTTCAGATTAAAGGCCTAGGCCCGTTCTGGAAGCTCAGCTTTTTGATGACCCAAGAGGACATGTATGAGATATAAAGAAAAAATGCAACTGAGTAAGAATGATTTCTTATGAGTGAATGCAAAATGAACTAAATCTATCAGTTCTATTTCTACTGCTGTTTTTAAGGCTTAGATTACAAAATAAGCTTCAGCTTCTAGAACTTTGTCCCCTGACACACGCTTTTCAGCTTTGTTCACCATTCCTCATTCCCATCCCTGCCCTTCCTGAAGGGGATAGTCACATTGACAGATATGTCATCATCATTTCATCATTCCCCAGGGTAAAAGAGAGAGAGGGGGAGGGAGGAGAGATGGAGAGAAAGGGGGAGGAAGAGGGAGAGAATGGGTGAGAGAGGGATGGAGAGAGAGAAAGAGATAGAACATTGAACAGTATACACTAAAATAGTTAAATGCATTTTGATCTATGGCCCATTGGCCCAATCCTGTTGGGGACAAGGTAAAAGACAAATTCTGATACTGCTCTAAATTTTCTGTTCTGTTGACGCTTTTCACATGTTCTGGTGGTGTCGCACGTGTGACCTGATAACGTCACGATGCGCGTGTTCTGATGATGCTATATGGTAGTTTTGTTATGTGCGTACATTATTGTTTCCTAAAAAAATGTTTAAAATAATTATTTATATCTTGACGCATGGTGGTAGTTGTTATTGTTGTTGCTGACGCCTTGCAGTTGTTTCTATGACGCATTGTTACATGTTTCCTGGTATAGTATAGGGGGCCTACTCCTGTCTTGATTTAGGCTGGCACATGTGCTAATGATGCCACAGTAAAGTTCTGTACAATTTTGTTTAATTGACCTGTGATTACAGGTAATGAAGGTGCACATATGCTCTAACGACGGTTTACTCGTGTTCTGTGTAACGAATAGACACCTCCTGTAAGTGACAGCATACGGATGCTTTGATGACACCTTCAACGTTTTGGTAGCCATACATCCATATTCTGTTAACGTTGTACTCATATTCTGATGACGCCGTAACAAGTTTTGATGACGATGCACACGTGTTCTGATGACGTTATGCTCATGTTCTCACGACGCCTTAATGACGTTTTCTGATCCTGACGTCACACAGGCAGCCGCCTTGGGCCGTGATGTGGTGGGTCAGGGGTTTTACAACCTGCCCATCGGTGAGCAGACTCAGGCCGGAGGGTTCAGCCCCATTTCCAGAGCCCTGGGACTGTCCGCTGGTAAGGCCAGCCTGATGCAATGGAAGACGTAATACTGATGACGATCAAAATGATGATGATGGATTAAGAGAATGAGGAGGAGGAAGACATGATGACGATGAGGAGGAGGAGGAGGACTGATGATGATGATGATGATGATTGTGGTGACTGATGATGATGATGATGATGATGACTGATGACAATGTGGATGATGATGGTGATGTTGACTGATGGTGACGATGAAGATGACTGATGATGATGATTGATGATGACTGTTGACGTTGATGATGATGATGATGATCAGCGCTGATGCACACAAATATGTGGGCACACACACACGTACACGCACACAATGGTCTCTCACACACACACACATGGCTACCCCCCCCCCCCCCACACACACACACACACACACACAGCGTTGTGAAAAAAGCACGTTGTAACTGCTTATTCAATGTTCCATCTGAACATTAAAACTTTGACTTTGACGCACGGGACACTGGCATTAAGAGAAGAAGGTAACAGGCCTGACCTTCCAACATTTACATAGCCCTGTTCTCAATATTTATGCTGTTCTTCCAGACAACCTGCTGTCTGCCCGCGTGGTGACGATGGCGGGTCAGGTGGTGGAGGTGTCTGAGGCTGGGGCCACCATCAACACCTTGGAGGGTATCTCTCGCTTCACCACCGTGGACCCCGGCCTGTGGGGGGCCCTGCGCGGGGGCGGGGCCAACAACTTCGGCATCGTCACCTCCTACACCTTCCTCATGCACCTGGCCCCCGCCTACGTCACGCAGGTCTCCGCCTCCTACCTGCTCTATGAGGTAGGTTTGTTTGGTTGCCTGAGTGGCTGCTCTTTTGTGGGTAGGGTAGGGGGTCATACGTCTTCCTCATGCACCTGGACCCAGTCTATGCCTCGCAGGTGTCTGCCTCCTGCCTGCTCTACGAGGTAACGTACGTCTGAGCAAAGACACTTATCTTTGTATTTTGTCTGAATCACTTTCAGTGGAAGGACATAAAATCGAAGAACACACACTTATCTTACGCAAAGATTGGGCACTTTGGCTCCCTGTTTGAAGTCAAAGTTCGCTGGCATCCGTTCCTACCTCTCACCCTTTAGCATGATGCATGATCCAGGGAGAGTGGCAGGTTCAGTAGATAAGGCAATCAAACAGCTACCACTCACTCTTTAACATGCCGGTCCAGGCAACTTAAAATCGTAATTTTAGTCCTTAATTAATAGGGCTTTGCCGAAGGAATAAATGAAGCGACTTGGCGGTACAAAATGAATCGGTGAATAAGCAACGTTGTATGGATAGTTTATTACTGTCATGCCTGAAGCTGCCGTCATTCTTCTTGGGCAAAAGACAGAATACGTTGTGTTATATATCATCCTTCTGAGTTCCTTTCCTAATAGTAGTCTACCTTCTGACCTCTCTCTCTCTCTCTCTCTCTCTCTCTCTCTCTCTCTCTCTCTCTCTCTCTCTCTCTCTCTCTCTCTCTCTCTCTCTCTCTCTCTCTCTCTCTCTCTCTCTCTCTCTCACACGCACACACACATTTGTTTCAACCAAACAGAACGACCAGTTCGTGGGCAAGGAAGCCTTGGAATACCTGCTGCCTCAGATCTACAACCTCAACGAGCTGTGGGGAGGCGCCGTGTTCCTGGATGGACGCACCTCGGAGTCTGCTGTGGGCCAGAAGGGCGTGGCCAGCGTGCAGCTGCTGCACTACGGTGCCGCCTACAACACGCCCTCCTACCTGGAAGTCAGCCCCGTCCTCTCCTATGATGCCAACGGCGCCAGGCTCTCGGGACCCTCGGTACGTTACGGGGTGGGGGAGGGGTTGGGTGTGTGTGTGTGTGTGTGTGTGTGGGTGTGAGGTGGGTTGGGGGGTACAGAAGAAAAGTCTGTTTAACGTCCTTCCGGCCTGGAACAGGCACATGTGGGACATTCATGGATATAAAGATGGTGCGATGATCCTGGAGGTACTGCAATACCAGGAAAGTCCCGATGTTTTTAGAACTTCAAGATGCTTAATTAATATAACACTAGCGGGGTACACCCTTTCTGCTTCGTTATCAGCTGTGACAGAACAGGCACAAGACTCTCCGGACCCCTGCTATGTTGATGAAGTTGAGTGGTTATCATAGCGGGTGGCAATGGGGGAAACGTTATCCTTTGGGTGGGATGGGGTGGGTGAAAGGAAGGGGTGTAGAGAACTCAGACTCAACAATGTTTTATTAATGATAGACCTCCGGCCTTTAACATTGAGGGGTGCGCATGACACGCATGATGTTAAACATGAAAATACCAGCATGTTATTTGCTAAGCCACTAATATATAAGTTCATCTCTACGTACACATGTATGCGGAGATTCCGTGCGGAAACCCGTGCGCAATCCATAAATAAGTAAAAGAAGGAAGGGAAAAGATTTACGCACGTGTCCGTATTTCCCCCAATCCGTAAATTCTTACCCTTCTTTAAATTCTTACCCTTCTTTGTTTACTTATTTATGGATTGCGCATGGGATTTCCGCATGAACTGTGTACGAAGCCTCAGTGTATAATGACTGGACACAGCAACATCTCTTGTAATAACAGTGTCTTCGTTGGCAAGAAGGCTTTTTATTTCCACAGGGCTGTTACTCCTGATTATGCTTAAAACTGTATTTGTCAAAGGGGTGCAGAGAAGAGAGAGAGAGAGAGAGAGAGAGAGAGAGAGAGAGAGAGAGAGAGAGAGAGAGAGAGAGAGAGAGAGAGAGAGAGATACAGACAGACAGACAGACAGGGAGAGACACACAGAGGGAGCGCACGTGCGTGTTTGTGTGTGTGGTGTGTGTATGAGTGTGTACGCGCACATAGTGTGTGTATGTGTGCGCTCATTTGCTCTTGTTCCTGTCCACCTTTTTCCATACCCTCCTCTCCCACCCCCTCTTTCCCTACCACATCAGGAGTGTGGATGTTGTTATGTCCACATTCCACATATAATCCAATTTGAAACAAAAATCAGCGGAGGTGCAGTTTACAGCCAACTCTGTCATGGTTGTGGCTTTTGGTCTCAGTGTGACGTTCTCAGTTTCACAGAACTAACCCTAACCTGATACCAGCCCAATGCCTTTCTCAAAGGAAAATGTTGCTTCTTAGCCGTGTACAATTTCAATGGAAAAATGTGGTGGGGGTGGGGGGATGCTGAACTGCACCTTTGCCCCCCAATCTTCTATCACTGGCTTTACACGCTTCCCTGGTGTTTGACCTGTCCCTGGCCACAGGTGGTCAACCTGACCAGCGTGCAGTCCTTCAACCAGGCGGTTCAGACCAGCGTCAACTTCCCGGGGCCTGCCCGCATCTACGCCTTCAACACCCTGCTGCCCCCCGAGGTGTTCAGCGATCAGGAGAAACTGGAGGAGTTTGTGGATACCCTGCTGCTCCTCCTCAACGACCCCGCCGTCAACGCCCAGTACTTCTGTGCCCTGCAGACCCTGGGAGGTAGGTTCATATCTTTAGCCATTAAAAACTCGCGACTTTCCCTGGTATTGCAGTACCTCCAGGATCGTCCCACCATCTTTATATCTATTAATGAGCTATGTGTGCCTGTTCCGAGCCAGAGGACGTTAGTCGGATTTTCATGGGAGGTACGTTTTGACATGGGGCGCCATCTCGTGGGTGCTTTTCTCATGATGCTATTGCCATGTGCCTAGCGCCTGAAATCAAGGGGGTGGGGTGGGGTGTTTGTTTGTTTCTTGGGTTTTTTCCAGTGGCCTAGCTCTGCCTTAATTCCAGGTTTTAAAAAAGATTGAGCAACAACCTCCCATATTTAGTCCTTATACTGCAACTTGCCACTGTCCATGTCACGCCTCAGTTTTGTACTTTGCTTATATGAGAGCCTGTCAAATCCCTTTAACAATAGCATTTTCCGTTTTCCCTTCAGCTTCACACAGCAAGGATGTCTCCGGGGAAGTGGTGACCAGGCAACCCTTGGACCCCGCTATTCAGGTTTTCCATGACTGTGTGGAAGCACTTACCATGCAGTGTTCAGAGTACTTTGCGTGTCCCTATAGTTTGTCTAATGTTTTTGTCGTGTGAAGGAATATAGGGACCAATGGAGCAGCCAGATAATTCTAAGCAAGATGCAAAGCGATGTGCATGTGAAGGGACGTCTTCAGGTCCCATAGGGATGTGGTGCTTGTCGTCAGTCATGTCTGATTAGGACCCATTGATGGCAGAGCGATGCAATTACAATTGCTTCACTGGAAAGCTGGGCTATGATTTGCTTATCATAGATACGCCTTGGTGTTGGGGCAAGCTGCAGTCCGCCAAGGGTGCAGCAAAGTCAGTGTGATGTGTGTGTTTGAGTCATGGTATTTCACACAGATGGTGTGTATATCAGGTGTGTCCGACAATGGCACTCAGATAGCAGATCAGACGACGACTATTCCGAAAACCTGACCTGTGCTGAAATTAGTTTAGATGGTGGAGATCCCTTTCCAAGGATAGCATCTCCACTTTTGTTTGGCCAAAGTGACTTCGGGGATCAGAAGCATAAAGATGGCCTCTGAAGCTCAACTAAACCTCAAGGTGCCAATGCAGACTGAGTCAGCTGGTGCAAATGGATCCTCGTTTTAGGGTCACTGTGTTAGACACGAAAGCATGTAATTGGTGTGTCGGTTGACATATAACAATAGCATATAGCACTGCCAAGAACAGCCACGTCATTGGTGTGTCAGTTGACATATAACAATAGCATATAGCACTGCCAAGAACAGCCACGTCATTGGTGTGTCAGTTGACATATAACAATAGCATATAGCACTGCCAAGAACAGCCACGTCATTGGTGTGTCAGTTGACATATAACAATAGCATATAGCACTGCCAAGAACAGCCACGTCATTGGTGTGTCGGTTGACATATAACAATAGCATATAGCACTGCCAAGAACAGCCACGTCATTGGTGTGTCAGTTGACATATAACAATAGCATATAGCACTGCCAAGAACAGCCACGTCATTGGTGTGTCGGTTGACATATAACAATAGCATATAGCACTGCCAAGAACAGCCACGTCATTGGTGTGTCAGTTGACATATAACAATAGCATATAGCACTGCCAAGAACAGCCACGTTATTGGTGTGTCGGTTGACATATAACAATAGCATATAGCACTGCCAAGAACAGCCACGTCATTGGTGTGTCAGTTGACATATAACAATAGCATATAGCACTGCCAAGAACAGCCACGTCATTGGTGTGTCGGTTGACATATAACAATAGCATATAGCACTGCCAAGAACAGCCACGTCATTGGTGTGTCAGTTGACATATAACAATAGCATATAGCACTGCCAAGAACAGCCACGTCATTGGTGTGTCTTCCAACATAAAACAATAGCATATATTATGATATAGTGATAGGACACTTTTTCTTCTTGTGGCTTTAAGCCCCTACCATGCGCGGCATGTCTGAGTTGTCTGACATGAGATGACAGGATAAAGCGTGATAATGATATCTGTGTAATATGCTACATTCCAGGAGCCATCAGCTCCATTGAGAACAGCACGGCCTATGTGAACCAGGCATAATATCTGTGTAATATGCTACATTCCAGGAGCCATCAGCTCCATTGAGAACAGCACGGCCTACGTGAACCAGGCATAATATCTGTGTAATATGCTACATTCCAGGAGCCATCAGCTCCATTGAGAACAGCACGGCCTATGTGAACCAGGCATAATATCTGTGTAATATGCTACATTCCAGGAGCCATCAGCTCCATTGAGAACAGCACGGCCTACGTGAACCAGGCATAATATCTGTGTAATATGCTACATTCCAGGAGCCATCAGCTCCATTGAGAACAGCACGGCCTACGTGAACCAGGCATAATATCTGTGTAATATGCTACATTCCAGGAGCCATCAGCTCCATTGAGAACAGCACGGCCTACGTGAACCAGGCATAATATCTGTGTAATATGCTGCATTCCAGGAGCCATCAGCTCCATTGAGAACAGCACGGCCTACGTGAACCAGGCATAATATCTGTGTAATATGCTACATTCCAGGAGCCATCAGCTCCATTGAGAACAGCACGGCCTACGTGAACCAGGCATAATATCTGTGTAATATGCTACATTCCAGGAGCCATCAGCTCCATTGAGAACAGCACGGCCTACGTGAACCAGGCATAATATCTGTGTAATATGCTACATTCCAGGAGCCATCAGCTCCATTGAGAACAGCACGGCCTACGTGAACCAGGCATAATATCTGTGTAATATGCTACATTCCAGGAGCCATCAGCTCCATTGAGAACAGCACGGCCTACGTGAACCAGGCATAATATCTGTGTAATATGCTACATTCCAGGAGCCATCAGCTCCATTGAGAACAGCACGGCCTACGTGAACCAGGCATAATATCTGTGTAATATGCTGCATTCCAGGAGCCATCAGCTCCATTGAGAACAGCACGGCCTATGTGAACCAGGCATAATATCTGTGTAATATGCTGCATTCCAGGAGCCATCAGCTCCATTGAGAACAGCACGGCCTACGTGAACCAGGCATAATATCTGTGTAATATGCTGCATTCCAGGAGCCATCAGCTCCATTGAGAACAGCACGGCCTACGTGAACCAGGCATAATATCTGTGTAATATGCTGCATTCCAGGAGCCATCAGCTCCATTGAGAACAGCACGGCCTACGTGAACCAGGCATAATATCTGTGTAATATGCTGCATTCCAGGAGCCATCAGCTCCATTGAGAACAGCACGGCCTACGTGAACCAGGCATAATATCTGTGTAATATGCTACATTCCAGGAGCCATCAGCTCCATTGAGAACAGCACGGCCTACGTGAACCAGGCATAATATCTGTGTAATATGCTACATTCCAGGAGCCATCAGCTCCATTGAGAACAGCACGGCCTACGTGAACCAGGCATAATATCTGTGTAATATGCTACATTCCAGGAGCCATCAGCTCCATTGAGAACAGCACGGCCTACGTGAACCAGGCATAATATCTGTGTAATATGCTACATTCCAGGAGCCATCAGCTCCATTGAGAACAGCACGGCCTACGTGAACCAGGCATAATATCTGTGTAATATGCTACATTCCAGGAGCCATCAGCTCCATTGAGAACAGCACGGCCTAAGTGAACCAGGCATAATATCTGTGTAATATGCTACATTCCAGGAGCCATCAGCTCCATTGAGAACAGCACGGCCTACGTGAACCAGGCATAATATCTGTGTAATATGCTACATTCCAGGAGCCATCAGCTCCATTGAGAACAGCACGGCCTACGTGAACCAGGCATAATATCTGTGTAATATGCTACATTCCAGGAGCCATCAGCTCCATTGAGAACAGCACGGCCTATGTGAACCAGGCATAATATCTGTGTAATATGCTACATTCCAGGAGCCATCAGCTCCATTGAGAACAGCACGGCCTACGTGAACCAGGCATAATATCTGTGTAATATGCTACATTCCAGGAGCCATCAGCTCCATTGAGAACAGCACGGCCTACGTGAACCAGGCATAATATCTGTGTAATATGCTACATTCCAGGAGCCATCAGCTCCATTGAGAACAGCACGGCCTACGTGAACCAGGCATAATATCTGTGTAATATGCTACATTCCAGGAGCCATCAGCTCCATTGAGAACAGCACGGCCTATGTGAACCAGGCATAATATCTGTGTAATATGCTACATTCCAGGAGCCATCAGCTCCATTGAGAACAGCACGGCCTATGTGAACCAGGCATAATATCTGTGTAATATGCTACATTCCAGGAGCCATCAGCTCCATTGAGAACAGCACGGCCTATGTGAACCAGGCATAATATCTGTGTAATATGCTACATTCCAGGAGCCATCAGCTCCATTGAGAACAGCACGGCCTACGTGAACCAGGCATAATATCTGTGTAATATGCTACATTCCAGGAGCCATCAGCTCCATTGAGAACAGCACGGCCTACGTGAACCAGGCATAATATCTGTGTAATATGCTACATTCCAGGAGCCATCAGCTCCATTGAGAACAGCACGGCCTACGTGAACCAGGCATAATATCTGTGTAATATGCTACATTCCAGGAGCCATCAGCTCCATTGAGAACAGCACGGCCTACGTGAACCAGGCATAATATCTGTGTAATATGCTACATTCCAGGAGCCATCAGCTCCATTGAGAACAGCACGGCCTACGTGAACCAGGCATAATATCTGTGTAATATGCTACATTCCAGGAGCCATCAGCTCCATTGAGAACAGCACGGCCTACGTGAACCAGGCATAATATCTGTGTAATATGCTACATTCCAGGAGCCATCAGCTCCATTGAGAACAGCACGGCCTACGTGAACCAGGCATAATATCTGTGTAATATGCTGCATTCCAGGAGCCATCAGCTCCATTGAGAACAGCACGGCCTACGTGAACCAGGCATAATATCTGTGTAATATGCTACATTCCAGGAGCCATCAGCTCCATTGAGAACAGCACGGCCTACGTGAACCAGGCATAATATCTGTGTAATATGCTGCATTCCAGGAGCCATCAGCTCCATTGAGAACAGCACGGCCTACGTGAACCAGGCATAATATCTGTGTAATATGCTACATTCCAGGAGCCATCAGCTCCATTGAGAACAGCACGGCCTACGTGAACCAGGCATAATATCTGTGTAATATGCTGCATTCCAGGAGCCATCAGCTCCATTGAGAACAGCACGGCCTACGTGAACCAGGCATAATATCTGTGTAATATGCTACATTCCAGGAGCCATCAGCTCCATTGAGAACAGCACGGCCTACGTGAACCAGGCATAATATCTGTGTAATATGCTGCATTCCAGGAGCCATCAGCTCCATTGAGAACAGCACGGCCTACGTGAACCAGGCATAATATCTGTGTAATATGCTACATTCCAGGAGCCATCAGCTCCATTGAGAACAGCACGGCCTACGTGAACCAGGCATAATATCTGTGTAATATGCTACATTCCAGGAGCCATCAGCTCCATTGAGAACAGCACGGCCTACGTGAACCAGGCATAATATCTGTGTAATATGCTACATTCCAGGAGCCATCAGCTCCATTGAGAACAGCACGGCCTACGTGAACCAGGCATAATATCTGTGTAATATGCTACATTCCAGGAGCCATCAGCTCCATTGAGAACAGCACGGCCTACGTGAACCAGGCATAATATCTGTGTAATATGCTACATTCCAGGAGCCATCAGCTCCATTGAGAACAGCACGGCCTATGTGAACCAGGCATAATATCTGTGTAATATGCTACATTCCAGGAGCCATCAGCTCCATTGAGAACAGCACGGCCTATGTGAACCAGGCATAATATCTGTGTAATATGCTACATTCCAGGAGCCATCAGCTCCATTGAGAACAGCACGGCCTATGTGAACCAGGCATAATATCTGTGTAATATGCTACATTCCAGGAGCCATCAGCTCCATTGAGAACAGCACGGCCTATGTGAACCAGGCATAATATCTGTGTAATATGCTACATTCCAGGAGCCATCAGCTCCATTGAGAACAGCACGGCCTATGTGAACCAGGCATAATATATGTGTAATATGCTACATTCCAGGAGCCATCAGCTCCATTGAGAACAGCACGGCCTATGTGAACCAGGCTCTGCGGAGGGCGGCCATGTCGCTGGATTGTCAGCTGTCGTGGGCGGACAGTGACGGCATTCGCGACGACATGTTTGTCAACTACGCCATCGCCTACAGCAGGAAACTCAAGGCCTTCGGCATCGGCACCTCCATGGTCAGTGAATCGCTGCCTGCAGTTTCTGTAGGAGTTGGGGGTTCAGATATTTTCATTGGTTTTAATGTTTGTGTGGGTTTTGTACCATCAGTTCAGTAGAAACAAGTGTATGAAGATAATGTACGTATTAGGCCTATAAGTACCTTACAACTGGGACCCAAAAAAGGAATCATGAGTTGAGACTCGGAATGAGCGGCATGGGAGCATTTGTACTGCCCAGAAGATGGGACAGCATTTGTACTGCCCAGAAGATGGGACAGCATTTGTACTGCCCAGAAGATGGGACAGCATTTGTACTGCCCAGAAGATGGGACAGCATTTGTACTGCCCAGAAGATGGGACAGCAACAACAAAAGTAATTATTCATTCTCTTTTACTAAAGTAGCTTTGATAGAGCAAAACCACCTGCTTCGTATTACAACACTTTGAGGACAACTTTAGTTTCTTGGTGGCAGGACCTGGGCCTGTTTGAGGACAACGCTTATTTGACAACTTTAGTTTCTTGGTGGCAGGACCCGGGCCTGTTTGAGGACAACACTTATTTGACAACTTTAGTTTCTTGGTGGCAGGACCTGGGCCTGTTTGAGGACAACACTTATTTGACAACTTTAGTTTCTTGGTGGCAGGACCTGGGCCTGTTTGAGGACAACGCTTATTTGACAACTTTAGTTTCTTGGTGGCAGGACCTGGGCCTGTTTGAGGACAACGCTTATTTGACAACTTTAGTTTCTTGGTGGCAGGACCTGGGCCTGTTTGAGGACAACGCTTATTTGACAACTTTAGTTTCTTGGTGGCAGGACCTGGGCCTGTTTGAGGACAACGCTTATTTGACAACTTTAGTTTCTTGGTGGCAGGACCTGGGCCTGTTTGAGGACAACACTTATTTGACAACTTTAGTTTCTTGGTGGCAGGACCCGGGCCTGTTTGAGGACAACACTTATTTGACAACTTTAGTTTCTTGGTGGCAGGACCTGGGCCTGTTTGAGGACAACACTTATTTGACAACTTTAGTTTCTTGGTGGCAGGACCTGGGCCTGTTTGAGGACAACACTTATTTGACAACTTTAGTTTCTTGGTGGCAGGACCCGGGCCTGTTTGAGGACAACGCTTATTTGACAACTTTAGTTTCTTGGTGGCAGGACCTGGGCCTGTTTGAGGACAACGCTTATTTGACAACTTTAGTTTCTTGGTGGCAGGACCTGGGCCTGTTTGAGGACAACACTTATTTGACAACTTTAGTTTCTTGGTGGCAGGACCCGGGCCTGTTTGAGGACAACACTTATTTGACAACTTTAGTTTCTTGGTGACAGGACCTGGGCCTGTTTGAGGACAACACTTATTTGACAACTTTAGTTTCTTGGTGGCAGGACCTGGGCCTGTTTGAGGACAACACTTATTTGACAACTTTAGTTTCTTGGTGGCAGGACCCGGGCCTGTTTGAGGACAACACTTATTTGACAACTTTAGTTTCTTGGTGGCAGGACCCGGGCCTGTTTGAGGACAACACTTATTTGACAACTTTAGTTTCTTGGTGGCAGGACCCGGGCCTGTTTGAGGACAACACTTATTTGACAACTTTAGTTTCTTGGTGGCAGGACCTGGGCCTGTTTGAGGACAACACTTATTTGACAACTTTAGTTTCTTGGTGACAGGACCTGGGCCTGTTTGAGGACAACACTTATTTGACAACTTTAGTTTCTTGGTGGCAGGACCTGGGCCTGTTTGAGGACAACGCTTATTTGACAACTTTAGTTTCTTGGTGGCAGGACCCGGGCCTGTTTGAGGACAACACTTATTTGACAACTTTAGTTTCTTGGTGGCAGGACCCGGGCCTGTTTGAGGACAACACTTATTTGACAACTTTAGTTTCTTGGTGGCAGGACCTGGGCCTGTTTGAGGACAACACTTATTTGACAACTTTAGTTTCTTGGTGGCAGGACCCGGGCCTGTTTGAGGACAACACTTATTTGACAACTTTAGTTTCTTGGTGGCAGGACCCGGGCCTGTTTGAGGACAACACTTATTTGACAACTTTAGTTTCTTGGTGGCAGGACCTGGGCCTGTTTGAGGACAACACTTATTTGACAACTTTAGTTTCTTGGTGGCAGGACCCGGGCCTGTTTGAGGACAACACTTATTTGACAACTTTAGTTTCTTGGTGGCAGGACCCGGGCCTGTTTGAGGACAACGCTTATTTGACAACTTTAGTTTCTTGGTGGCAGGACCCGGGCCTGTTTGAGGACAACACTTATTTGACAACTTTAGTTTCTTGGTGGCAGGACCCGGGCCTGTTTGAGGACAACACTTATTTGACAACTTTAGTTTCTTGGTGGCAGGACCTGGGCCTGTTTGAGGACAACACTTATTTGACAACTTTAGTTTCTTGGTGGCAGGACCCGGGCCTGTTTGAGGACAACACTTATTTGAC
Source organism: Phymorhynchus buccinoides (assembly GCA_017654935.2). Lineage (NCBI taxonomy): Eukaryota > Metazoa > Mollusca > Gastropoda > Neogastropoda > Raphitomidae > Phymorhynchus > Phymorhynchus buccinoides. Next base: position 19,590,755 of record CM065706.1, on the reverse strand, counting down.
AACTTTAGTTTCTTGGTGGCAGGACCCGGGCCTGTTTGAGGACAACACTTATTTGACAACTTTAGTTTCTTGGTGGCAGGACCTGGGCCTGTTTGAGGACGAGGAGGACTGGAAGCAGACGCTGTACGGGGACAACTACATAGAGCTGGTGCGTGTCAAGACCAAGTACGATGTGGACAACTACCTCTGGTGCCACAACTGTGTCGCCTCAGACTACCGCGTCGACTGCCGCCGCGGATGTGAGAGGTGAGAGAGACAGAGAGACGAAAGAGGCAGAAAGACACAAAGACAGACAGAAAGAGTGACACAGACAGACAGAAAGAGTGACACAGACAGACAGACAGAAAGAGTGACACAGACAGACAGACAGAAAGAGTGACACAGACAGACAGAAAGAGTGACACAGACAGACAGAAAGAGTGACACAGACAGACAGACAGAAAGTGACAGACAGACAGACAGAAAGAGTGACACAGACAGACAGAAAGAGTGACACAGACAGACAGACAGAAAGAGTGACAGACAGACAGACAGAAAGAGTGACACAGACAGACAGAAAGAGAGACACAGACAGACAGACAGAAAGAGTGACACAGACAAACAGAAAGAGTGACACAGACAGACAGACAGTGACACAGACAGTGACACAGACAGACAGACAGAAAGAGTGACACAGACAGACAAAAAGAGTGACACAGACAGACAGACAGAAAGAGTGACACAGACAGACAGACAGACAGAAAGAGTGACACAGACAGACAGAAAGAGTGACACAGACAGACAGAAAGAGTGACACAGACAGACAGAAAGAGTGACAGACAGACAGAAAGAGTGACACGGACACAGACAGAAAGTGACACAGACAGAAAGAGTGACACAGACAGACAGAAAGAGTGACACGGACAATAAAGGGGTGAACACTAAAGAGGACAAAAGAGGAGAAGAACTTAGGAGGAGAGAGAGAAACAGAGACAGATAAAGGGGGTTGCCAGTGAAGACCAAGTTTGTGTGAGACAACTAACTTTGCTTTTACAATGATGTACCCAATGACTAATGTTCTGACTGCCGCCCATGAGATTCCACACAGAGGGAGTATGTTTTCAACCATTTATTCTGGCCCTCTGTGACTCCCAATGGAAAGGGTGACTGTACTAACATGTAGATTTGCATATTAAAAGCAGCAGCATGATGAATATCTTCAAAGATAATTTTGTACAAATCAGTTCATTATTCTCTTTAAAATTACATAACAAAATTGAAAATCACATTTAATTTTTGTCAATATGGACACTCATCATCACTGTCATTTGTTTTTAATTTAAAGCAAGACTCTAAGCACTGCATAGTTCCAGTAATTATTGTATTTCACGGACTATAAATAGCTCAATATGGCGAACCCTTCAAATTTTACACAAAATACTGATTTTGTTATTATAGTTTTATTATTAGTCTTATTATAAAGTTATGGGTGTTCCTGGGAAATTTTAAAAATCCTGCAAGGCATGGGTCCAGGGGCTGCCCAGGCCCCGGTGGAGTGCAGGGACAGCGCCCCTCCTGGGGGTTCTGGGGGGCAAAGCCCCCTGGAAGCTGCAGGGAAACAACAGTTTCCAATGTAATTGACAGGCTCTCGTTGCACTTTCAATTCTGGTTGAACTTCAAGACCTCTATGACCAGCAAAATGCATCTCAAAATCCGGCAACGCCGGCTCCAGGCAATAAAAAAAAATCCTGAACTTCAGGACATCCTGAAAGCAGGAGCATCCATGTAAAGTGCAGGGGACTCATTCTGGGGAAAAAAGTATTGCCGTATTCGCAAAAAACAGGTTATTCTCTCTTTCAGTCCATGTATATATCCATGTGCATAGTAGTTGCTTGCATTTGCATTACAGTCTGACTGTCTTTATGCTAATCTTCAATTCATCATCGTCACCAGGTATGCAAATGAGCAGAGAGCCAAACGGCTGGAAAAGATGAGCGAGGAGAACGAACAACGCATTCTGCGCTTCCTGGGCCATGCCAAGTAGAGCTGACGTCATTGCACAATATGACGACATAATAGGCCTAACTGACGTCATTGCACAATATGACGACATAATAGGCCTGACGTCATTGCACAATATGACGACATAATAGGACTATGTCATTGAAGACTCATCAGTGCACCGTATCTCCTTCTATTTCCTCCCTTTGAAGACTATTGGCCCTAGATCATGAATCTGGTTTGTTGAAAGTAACGTTAATGCTAACAAATGAATGTTGAACCCTAAATTGTACTATAGGAATCTCTAAACTCACTTTGTTTCTGCATGATCTAGTAATGCAGCTTGTCCTACTTTTTTCTAAGAAAAGCACTTTATGTAAATTTGGAAACTTTTCTTTTACACATGAATCCACACAGGCATGCACAGACAAACAAACAGACAAACAAACAGACAGACATACATATAATTTGCATTATGTGCATACAGTTCCTTGATGGAACACTTAAGTTTTAATTCTTCATTTCAAATAAAGTGGTTTACAACTTGTGTCGTTCACAAACATGTTGGTCTATGTGCATGTGATGTGGTGCTTGTGATGTGGTGCATGCCTGTGTGTGTGTGTGTGTGTGTGTGTGTGTGTGTGTGTGTGGAGGGGGGGGGGGGCGCATGTGCACATTTTAAGAGATAAAATAGAAATAGACAATACAATGAACAAGCAAAGGTAAAGACATCTTCATTTTAAGAGATACACAACTCCAATCAAGACAGCCTATGGCAACCAGGGTTCCTGAGTGTTCCCTCTCTTAAGGTGCATGCCCCCCTGTTTACAGCTTGAAGAGGTATTTTCACCCCCTCTTTCAACTTAAGGGTCAAGATGAAAATATGGGAGAAAGTCCACTACACTTCCACGCGCATGTGCACACACACAACCTCTCACGAAATCTCTCCATCTTTCTATCTGCAAACCCACAAAGATTAAACCGTACAAACATATGCACATATTTATTTTAATCAAATTTGGTAAAACTTACATGTCATGAATTTCTCACAGTCCAGCTGGGTAAGAAAAGGGCCCACGTTTGCATAGCTTTCACATCAAACAAAACACTGCTTACCGCTGTCTTATCTTGCCTTAACCAAAACTTAGTTCTAATCAAAATAAAGATTTGATAATGTACAAATATTACATGGTAAATAGAATATACAATCATCAACATAAGTTAACTGTTCTGTTCGCTCTATTTTCTATATTGGGGCATGTTGAAGTGATGTTAAAGTTTGTGGAAACGAGAGCTTAGTTTGGCACGACAATGAGCACAGATCATGAGCAGATGTGTATATTTTTGTGACATGCATCTCAGCTTGCTTCTCTCGGGCATCCCAATTTTTTTTAAACTGAGCAACAAAATATAGGGATCTTTTGCCAAATCATGGAGTTTTGAAACGCATTCAACATACAGGACAGTTAACTGGGGACAGTTAATGAACGTGTACAATGTCGTAAGACTTTATGCCTTAACTTTGAACGTGATGAGGGTCGTTTTCACTGCGTGTTCCCACTAAACAGTTTGTTGAATGCGCTTTAAAAGTCGATGTTTTGGCAAAACATCCCTATATTTTATTGCTCAGTGAAAACAAATTGGGATCCCCGAGAGACAAATTGTGATTTGTGTCAAAACTACACGTCTGGTCATAATCCGTGCTCACTTTCGTGCCTAATTATCACACGCATACAGAGATCAACAAAATATATCACTTCTTTACAAGATCGCAGAACAAAAATGGCTCAATCAAATCTGTTCATATTTTACACATCATTAGTTCAATTATTTGTACACCTGCATCTAAAATTTCATAGGATTTGGAGCAGTAGTTTTGAAGCAATAACTCGACAAAAATAACACCAACTTTAAAGATAAAAAAGCGTGGCCTCTCAAAACGAGCCAAAATTGGTCAGTTTAAGGGGTACCTTCTTTTCATCGATCTTATCACTTGAATAATCAAATATTATGTGCTTACTTTGTTTTCACGCTGATTTTGTGATACTGAATTAAATATTTACCCAAAACCAATTTGCCTCAACAGTTGTGGTGGTACATGCCAGAATACAGGTGGTATTCGAAAGTTGTGTTTTGTGATTTTTGGTTTTAAGGGGTACCTTCTTGTAAACCATCTCAATCCCTAATCATAAAATTATACGTGCTTAGTTTGATTTTCATGTTAATAATGAGATGTCAAATTAAATGTTCACCCAAAATAAACCACTTTGCATTAGCGTATTTTGTGGTACATGCCACATTGCCAGTGGCCCTAACTTGTGTTGGTGACTGTATTACGCACATATCCTGCATTGAATGCAATATTAGTACTGGTACGGATGTAAACATACACGCATTAGGAAGTTAGGTGAAGTGGCAGCTTGTCAACACAGGTACACATCCTAAAATTGGAATAGTTGATTGGGTTGTTTTTTTAATAATTGCAACACTTTTGTTTTTCTCATCATTAATCACAGTAGTCTGACCACCTAGAAAGAATTATATGAGAACAAGCTGGAAGCACACACATATATAATGAAAACAAATGAAAACATGTTTTACCTAAAAAACATTAGAACATACAAACATACACTCACTGAGGTCGAGTTGACCAAATGCACACCAAATGCGGTTTTCCAAGTTATCAGTCAGACATGGTCATAATCAACAGTTAAACACAGTTAAACACAATCAACAGTTAAACACAATAAATCTTGCCCGATCAAACAGCAAGATACTGTAATTTTACAAGGCACACCTTATTACAAGACGCAACCCCACATTGTACACAAAAGGAAGACTTTGATACTGTAGTTTCTTACTATAATATTAGTCATATTACAAGACGCAACCCCACATTGTACACAAAATTAAGACTTTGATACTGTATTTTCTTACTATAATATTAGTCATATTACAAGACGCAACCCCACATTGTACACAAAAGGAAGACTTTGATACTGTAGTTTCTTACTATAATATTAGTCATATTATAAGGCGCAGAGGTCTCAGTCTGGAAAAAAAAGTATCTCCTTAGAGTCCTATGGTAATGTTATTCTGGTCTATCAACTTTACATCCACCAAACCAGCCGCTGTGGGCGCAATGACTAGCATCACGGACTAGTGGCTGGGATGTCTCGAGTTCAAATCCCACCAGAAGCAAGTGGTTTTTTTGGTCCTGGACAGACTCCTACCTAGAGTGAGTGTGCTATGGGCTCAATGGGAAGACTGAAACCACACAGTCAAGCTTCATCCACTTGACTGATGCGATTCTGAGAGTGTTGCTCTAATTTCATCAACCAACACTGCAGGTGTCTGTAATTCTCGGGCCTGGTTCACGGATAATCATGAAAGGAAGCATAGAGTACAGCCCTGTCACATAGTCTCAGACCAATAAAGAACTCCATAGCATCATCATTATCAAAATCATCAGCCTCATTTCCATTAATCATCATAAAGAAAAAAAGACCTCAAATTCTGTGGCTTTGCATGCCCTTGTATGACCTCAGTTTCGATTACCGATCCAGTCTATGCCTTGGTGCCTTCGGGTCAAAGTCATGGGGATCAGTGTGTTCTGGGGAGCTGTCGGTGGACAGTCGTGGTGGCGCCCTCAGAGGAGGACCTCACTTACGCTGGCTCCGTGACTTAAGACATTATTGTCGTCAGTAGGGGCCTTAGTAGGTGGTATCCTGCGTATGTTAGCTCAGAACAGGCTCCACTGAACTCCACCAAAGTGACTCAACAGCAGTGCAGTGTCTCCTCTGGTGGCTGCCTCCTGACGGCCTAACGTAGATTTGCATCCCTTGGACTGCTGATTTTGGATTCTGTGACCTGACAAACCAGGGTGTGGCTGCTGGTTGGGACTCGATATGAGCGGCATGGGAACAATGCCACCGTACGGCCCACAAAATGGGACAGTTAAAAAATATATATATAAAAAAAAACCTAAAAAACTTCACATCCATCTACCGTAATTTCCGGCCTATAAGACGCAACTTTTTGACTGCACTTTGACCCCTGCGCCCTATCGGATGTATGCGCCTATTCTATTATCAAAATAGAAAAGTTATGTTGGGGTCAGGGGTGAAAAAATCACTCACCATGCGCTGGAAACTTCCGTCAACAAACCGGCAACAGCTCACATTTCACTGTCGATCGTGATCAGTTCTCTGCCGCGATCACATTCAGACAAAGCATTGATCGGATCAACTTCATCATGCCGAAGACCAAACGCATGTCATACGATGCGGAATTTAAACTGAAGGCAATTTCGTTGGCAGAAGAAAAAGGCAATAGGAGAGCTGCTTTTGAGATTGGGATCAACGAATCAATGGTTCGAAAGTGGCGACTGCATAAGACGAAACTGAACGCGTGCAAGAAAACCCGGAAGACTCCGAGAGCGATTCCAATTCCGATTCCGAAGATGACGTCACGCCACGGACAGACACGAACGAGGCCATTTTGACGGATGCACTCATGGCGCTGTTCAGGTCAGACACAGAGGAGTCGGATTTCTGTGGATTCTCTGCGCCTGAAGATGATGACTGATTGAAGTGAGTCGCTGCTGGATGACTTGTTTCAAGCGTTTTTTCATTGCATGCTTTTTGAAAGATGTCCATTTGTATTGTTCAACAATTTGTTGCTTGTTGGTTTTTCATTTTCACAGGCCACTTTCGGTGATCGTTTCCTTCTTTCGCTGTTGCTCAGTTTTGGTTTCAATTTTCAAAGTAACCGGTTCTCTGCGCCTATTCCGCTGTATGCGTCCTATGTAATGTCAGGTTATGGGTTTTTTTTAAAAAGAGGGGGTGCGCCTTATGCGCTGTGTCGCCTTATAGGCCGGAAATTACGGTAGTTTGATGAGCCAGTATCATTGATCATCTCCTCATATAAACGGATTCTACCCCTGACAGTACAACAGTCATTTCTACCAACACACTGTATAAAAATACAATTAAAAAGAAGGATTTTGTTTTTATGAAACACTACAAAGCTCACTTCAAAGCAGTAACTCGTTCAAATGCACCAGTAATAATAACAGCATCCAAACAAGTTTTCCACCGTCTCATTTAAACAGATCAAAAGGAGTTCCACAAACATGGTAATACACGCAATTGGTTTTGATTAGCAAAAATGTTAGTAAATATTTAACAATCAGAAATCATTTAAACACCGCTCTATATGTGAACGGAAAATGATAGTGAACACAAAATATTTGATTTTCCTTTGTCAAAAAAGTCCACTTACGACCGTAACATTTGTGCTTGTAGCTTGCATTCCATTCTAAATACTTCTTCTTCTTCTTCAGCTTTCCCAAGCCATATAGCCATAATGGGTAAGGTACATATGTGTCCGGTTTTCAGTTTTCGCTGGTCTCTCCACTGCGCATGACCGACACATTCTGGTTTCAGAGCAGCTCAAAGGAGAAACGTATTTTAAAGATTTGTTTTGAGAAAAAAAAGGCAGGAGAATGTGCCAATAAGTCAGAAAGATAGTAGATGATAGAAAGCAAAGGGGGAAAGGCAGAGTCAAAGAGAGTGACAGATTAGAGGAAGCTACAAGCACAGAACTTCCAGAAAGTAGGGGAACTATTTGTACAAAATACCCCCAGTATCCGCACAGGGAGAGACTTGTGGAGGGAGCGAAGTCATCCAGCTCCCCGTATGGAGGCATGAGGCATCCACCCACTGCGCCAATTCTAAATACAAAAAGCTGAAATGTCAATTCTTACATAATTGCTGATGACATTATTCCAAACAGTTAAGCTTAGTACACAAAAAATAAAAACTCATTACGATGACAGGAATTCTATCTTCCACACAATTCTTTCAGTGATCTTTGGATGTAGACAATAAATCCAAAATTGCACAACCATAATAGTTTATAATGGACCAGGCCTTAGGTCATAAAACTATTTAAGTCATATTCTGTTTTCCAGTAGCATCTTATCACATTAAAACTAAATTTTCAAACAGATTTTAAACAATTAAAAATGCTATCTTTTGGCAAACATAAACCTCGCAGACAGAGTGAAATAGATGAATGCGTTGTAAAAAACATTCTTTCCAACTTGTTTCATTCCACTTTTATCAATGTCCACATTATACGGTTTACTTTGCCATGAGGATATATAATCTATATTACACACACACACTCTCAAAAAAAGACTTGTTTGGAGCTTCTGACAATCTATGGACTATCTCACTGCATACAGACCAGGGACATTAGGGAAGTGGAGGGGGGGATGTGGGGAGGGGAGAGAGGCTTAACACAGTGTGTCCACACACACAACCTCCCCAGCCCCCATTCCAAGCCTCCTGCCCAGCATGCCCCCCACTCCCACAAACATAATACAAACACAAAATTTCATGCCAGCACATCCACACAGAAGATTGCAGGAATATGCATGAAAGCATTGTACATGTAGGCAGTATGCACATCACACACAGTCATGTCCCGAGGCACTGGCAATTGACATAGATTTTGACCGGACGTGTTATCTGGACATTTGTCCAATTTAAATTCAATGCTGGCGGACTTTGACCGATTGATTTACGTAACTCACGGACATTGCAACTTACATTTTCACAGATCGGCTCTCAATCGTAAAGCAGTCCGTAGCAACATCATTTTTTTACGGAATACACACGTTCTAGGCATAACTGAAAGTAGCCTAATTGTTTTTTTCCAGGAATTTGGAGAAGGGGAACAAAACTCTCATGTCTTCAGCGATTTGCAGACGATAACACATGTTTTGTTTCTGCTGTTCATTCAACCATTACTTGCCACCCAAAAAGAAGCCTCGACCAGACATAGGTTAGGCTTTCTGATCAAGCTGACGATGACAATGCGAGTGAGAGTAGGCCTTCCACTTCGCAAGCAACAAAGTGCTGGACAGCCCATCGACATCGTCCAAACAAGAAACCTCTGCCGTATGTCATTTTCATGAAAACTGGCAAAAACTGTATCCCTGGATGATGTATGAGAACTAAAAATGTTTTTCACTTTGTACAGAAGAGTAGGTACACAAAATTCAGATTGTTTACCTGTTTCATTTGATTGTTAAAGATGCAAAGATAGAAACATTTTTTAAGCTTTATTTTGCAATGGTTATTTAGTTTTCTGTTTTCTGAACTAATTCATGGTGTGATGGCATGATGCATCAAACAATTTCATTTTGTTAAAAAAGTCAAGTGTTGAGGAGTTTTAATAATGATTTTGTTTTGTTTTTGGACTGAATGTAACTGTCAGGTATAGCATCCTTCACGCTGATAGTGGTGTAACACAAACAAAAGCTTTCTCCACACATTATCAGGCACTGCTCTGTCATGGTTCTCGTCTTACCTCTCTGGTCGAACTCAGTCTGTCTCCATCAATGACTCATCTTCTGCAATGGTTGGCCTCACATGTGGGGTTCCTCAAGGCTCAGTACTTGGACCAGTCCTCTTCATCATGTATACTAAACCTCTGTCCGAGTTGATCACTTCTCATTCAGTTGATTCTCAGTCTTTTGCTGATGATACACAACTCCACAAGCCTGTATCCCCATCTACCATTCTTCCTTCTATATCTTCACTGGAATTCTGCATTAGCAACATCAAATCATGGATGCTACAAAACAAACTGAAACTGAATGACGACAAAACGGAGGCCTTGTTCATCCACTCTCCATCTAGACAACTTTCGTACCCAAAGCCTGATTCCATCTCTGTCTGTGACACTCAAATACCTTTTTCTCCTTCTGCTAGAAATCTTTGCTTCCACATCTCTCAAGATATGAGTGTTGACTCACAAGTTCAAACAATCTGTCGGTCAGCATACTGTGAGCTGTGTCGCATTGGTACGATTCGCCATCTCCTGTCTATAGATACTGCTAAGATACTAGTCTGCGCTTTTGTTCTCTCTAAATTAGATTATTGTAATTCACTCTTGTATGGCTGCCCCCAACACCTCCTTGACAAGCTTCAAAAAGTCCAGAACTCTGCTGCCAGACTTGTCCTCAAGGTCTCTAAGTATCATCATGTTCAACCACTCCTGATATCCCTCCATTGGCTTCCCATCAAGGCACGTATTGACTACAAAATTTCCACTCTATGTCATTCTTATTTCTCTGGAAATGCCCCTAGCTACATTTCTGACATGCTTTCTGTCTATACTCCATCAAGGCAATTGCGGTCATCTTCAGATTCCAAAATTCTCTGTGTTCCTAGTACACGAACAAAAATGTTTGGTGAGCGCTCCTTTTCCTTTTCAGCCCCATCAGTTTGGAACTCCTTACCACGTGAAATTCGCCATATCCAGTCCTTGCAACGTTTCAAATCGGCTCTCAAGACCCACCTATTCAAGCTACATCACAACCTTTAGGCCACATTACTTCTTGACTCTATTCTCACACACACCCTCCCCTCCCCCCTCCCCCCCCTCCCCCCATATTAGTTTCACTGTGTGTTGACTGCAATGCCTACGTCAGCTTTGTTACGAGAGAGTCACACAGAGAGAGAGAGAGAGTGTGTGTTGATGCTTTCTTCAACTGATTGTATTTTGTATTGTGTTCTTGGGTGGGGTGAGTGGTGGTGATGGTAACGGTGTGTGTGTGTGTGTGTGTGTGTGTGTGTGTGTGTGTGTGAGTGTGGATATGTGCGTACGTGCGTGCCTGCATGTATGTGTGGGTGGGTGGTGGTGGGTGTATACATGCCTATTTTGCATGTGTGTGAGCGATTACTTGTTTTTGTTTTTGAATTTCTTGCTTTTAATTTTTGTTGTTAAGCGCATAGAGCTCCACATTTGGTGGAGGAGTGCGCTATATAAATGATTCACTATTATTATTATTATTATGTATAAACATATAAACAACATTTAACACTCTCAAGCAGTTAACATTGATTATCTATATTCAACTGAAGCAGATAATTATTACTCTGCCCGAGTTTTTTATTTTTTATTTTTCAACATAACATCAAATTGTCCTATTGGTCTCCAAGGCCCAGGACATTTTGACCTATTGATTTTCTTGCTTCAGGACAGTTTGTTCCATCACTTTTCCAACCTCTGTGCATCACTGCACACACACTCCCCAGCCTTCTTTGATATTCCCCCAATACACATACTGGGAGTCAGTAGGGAGGGGGGGGGGGGGGGGGGGGGGCACTCAGCACAGTTTTGGCAAATGTAGGCAGTGCGCACATCACACACACATACACCACACACACTCCCCAGCCTTCTTCTTTGATATTTCTCCCAATACACACATACTGGGAGTCAGTAGGGAAAAGGGGGAGGGGGCACTCAGCACAGTTTTGGCAAATGTAGAGGGCGCCCTGAAGGGGCCCGAGCAATGTTCTGGTGGGGGCAGAAGATGGCAGAGCTGTAGGACCGCGCTGACTTGAGAGCACAGATCAGCTCCTGGCCACACTCCGCATCACAGGGGACGTCCACCTTTTGCTTATAGTAGAACCTGCAGCAATGATATTGATAATAATAACTTTGGTGTTGTAGCTGACTCTGATAAGAGGTATGTACCATAAACTTGCCAACAGGAGAGTGAGAGAAAAGAGATGAACAGGTAAAGGCACAAGATCAAAGCATGTGTAACAATATAGCAGCATTTACCAGGGAAATGGTGTACACTATTTTCTTCTTTGGGCCCATGGGTGAAACTAAAACATTCTCTCAATCCTGAAATGACACGTCTTAATATTCCTCTGACTCTTCCCATTCTTGAAGTGGTGACCGCATTAACCATAATTTCCAGTGTGTGTGTGTGTACATGGTTCATATATCTGAAACTTGAAGTGGTGACCACATTAACCATAATTTCCAGTGTGTGTGTGTGTGTACATGGTTCATATATCTGAAACTTGAAGTGGTGACCACATTAACCATAATTTCCAGTGTGTGTGTGTGTACATGGTTCATATATCTGAAACTTGAAGTGGCGACCACATTAACCATAATCATCCATGTGTGTGTGTGTGTGTACATGGTTCATATATCTGAAACTTGAAGTGGTGACCACATTAACCATAATTTCCAGTGTGTGTGTCTGTACATGGTTCATATATCTGAAACTCATTTTCGTTCCAACCTCCTACTTTACTCTCCTTACACAACAACAATAAATCTTTCATCAATTTTGGGTGAAATGTTTGATTTTATAAGACCACGATCTGGATGACAAGATGGCCGATCCTGAAGACTCTTTCTATCTGCTTTTCCAATCCTGATTTCAGGAGCATGCCTGGACTACTTTCACCCATGTGAGCATTTGTGTCTGTGTGTCTGTGTGTGCATGCTATTCCAGAGAACAGGGTTGAAATTAGTTAGAAGCGGAGATGCCTGGCCCAAGGTACATCACCTCTATATTGCCCAGAGGACTTTGAGATAATTGAGGTCTGGTCCCAGTGAGGGGTAAAAAAAACAGGCTGGCTATCTGGTACCTTAGTCACCTCCCCACCAACACCCACCCCTCAAATTTTCACATTCAAATTTTTCACTAAGAAGCAAATTTCTGCCATTTCTGGGAAAGAGATAGGGTTATGATCAGCCTAGGATTATTTTCATAAAACTGAAAGCAGATTTTGAGGCTGAGGGTCGTTAACACGAGGATGACTAAGGTAAAACAGGCTGGTAATTTTCTCATAACACTTCTTGCTTTTGTTGAGGTGAGACTGAGAGTGCTCAATGAAACACTTTCTCTCAAAACAAACAAACCCAACATGGCAGCCATATAAACTACTCCCAGTTACTGATGAAAGTCAAGGGAGATCATTTTGGGGTTATTGTGGGTGGGGTGGGGGTGGGGTGTTTGTGTTAAACTGGCAATACCCAGTAGCTTAATATTTTACAGAAATATTCATTAGATGACACTTTTCCACCAAACCAACTTTGGCTGAAATCCATCCATTATGTTTGAAATAATCAGTGTCTTTGTAATATTTAAATATGATTCAAAGGGATTACATTGATGTGATTTGCCATTAGGTAAATCTGACACCAAGGGACCCATCTAGTTACTACTTGTGGCGGTGCCATAGCCGATGAGGTTTAACTGAGGCTTGGTCACCGCTACAGCTATCTGTATTAATATTTAAAAAATTGGGACTTTACTGGTTTCGTACTGCCTCCGGGCATTGCCCCCAGTATTGTTCCAACCATATTTGTATTTACAAATGTCCCATATGTGTCTGATTCAGACCAAGAGGACGTAAAACTCCATTTTCTCTCTCGGGACCCATCTAGAAAGCCTAAAGAACCATTTTTGCCAAGTTTGGTTAGGATTCGTTCAGTTACTTAAGCCCTGTGAAGTGGAAGAAATTTGTGTCACACACATACATACACACACATACATACATACATGCATACATACAGATAGAGAAACGCACAGCGCTCGTTCCCATTCCAACGTACTCCTGTTCTAACAGAATTGGGAGTACAAGGAAAGCCAGTTTCTACCTCTGTGAGGGCCAACTGACCTGTAGAATGTCTGCAGGAGGGAGTTGTTCTTCTGCAGACTGACGATTACATTGTGCCAGTCTTCAGGGAACAGAGACTTCATTCCGTAGGCTTTCTGAAAACACACCACTAACATCACTGTCAGTGTAGCTACCGGGCAACTTACATCTGAAAAAGTTCATTCACAAGCTAAGCATTGGAAGCGTTGTTTGCTCTGACTGATTCTGTAGCTAAGCATTGGAAGCGTTGTTTGCTCTGACTGATTCTCTAGCTAAGCATTGGAAGCGTTGTTTGCTCTGACTGATTCTCTAGCTAAGCATTGGAAGCGTTGTTTGCTCTGACTGATTCTCTAGATTGGAAGCTTGTTTGCTCTGACTGATTCTCTAGCTAAGCATTGGAAGCGTTGTTTGCTCTGACTGATTCTCTAGCTAAGCATTGGAAGCGTTGTTTGCTCTGACTGATTCTCTAGCTAAGCATTGGAAGCGTTGTTTGCTCTGACTGATTCTCTAGCTAAGCATTGGAAGCGTTGTTTGCTCTGACTGATTCTCTAGCTAAGCATTGGAAGCGTTGTTTGCTCTGACTGATTCTCTAGCTAAGCATTGGAAGCGTTGTTTGCTCTGACTGATTCTCTAGCTAAGCATTGGAAGCGTTGTTTGCTCTGACTGATTCTCTAGCTAAGCATTGGAAGCGTTGTTTGCTCTGACTGATTCTCTAGCTAAGCATTGGAAGCGTTGTTTGCTCTGACTGATTCTCTAGCTAAGCATTGGAAGCGTTGTTTGCTCTGACTGATTCTCTAGCTAAGCATTGGAAGCGTTGTTTGCTCTGACTGATTCTCTAGCTAAGCATTGGAAGCGTTGTTTGCTCTGACTGATTCTCTAGCTAAGCATTGGAAGCGTTGTTTGCTCTGACTGATTCTCTAGCTAAGCATTGGAAGCGTTGTTTGCTCTGACTGATTCTCTAGCTAAGCATTGGAAGCGTTGTTTGCTCTGACTGATTCTCTAGCTAAGCATTGGAAGCATTGTTTGCTCTGACTGATTCTCTAGCTAAGCATTGGAAGCGTTGTTTGCTCTGACTGATTCTCTAGCTAAGCATTGGAAGCGTTGTTTGCTCTGACTGATTCTCTAGCTAAGCATTGGAAGCGTTGTTTGCTCTGACTGATTCTCTAGCTAAGCATTGGAAGCGTTGTTTGCTCTGACTGATTCTCTAGCTAAGCATTGGAAGCGTTGTTTGCTCTGACTGATTCTCTAGCTAAGCATTGGAAGCGTTGTTTGCTCTGACTGATTCTCTAGCTAAGCATTGGAAGCGTTGTTTGCTCTGACTGATTCTCTAGCTAAGCATTGGAAGCGTTGTTTGCTCTGACTGATTCTCTAGCTAAGCATTGGAAGCGTTGTTTGCTCTGACTGATTCTCTAGCTAAGCATTGGAAGCATTGTTTGCTCTGACTGATTCTCTAGCTAAGCATTGGAAGCGTTGTTTGCTCTGACTGATTCTCTAGCTAAGCGTTGTTTGCTCTGACTGATTCTCTCACTATGAAATCCCAAGGAGAAGCGGAGATCTCTGTGGGAGAAAGGTGCAGGCAAACATGCTTACTTAACCCCTTGACAGCCATATAACGTATCACGTACTGACTTCATGACATCACTGATGACGTCATCAAATGAAGAGGAATAACTCTGATGTGCTGGTTTTTGCTCTAACACGGTCAAGGGAGTTATATCCCCAGACCATTTTGCCAGATTGGCTCTATCACTTGTCCTTTTCATGTCATGATTTGTCCAATGACTTTTTCTTTAATTTTATCTGGCAGTCAAGGGATTAAACTGTTGAAACAGACTCGTTAAAAAATAAGAAAATCAACAACAAAATTTGTGATGGTGGAATGTTTCCCCCTTTCCACCAAGTGGTGAGAATCTAGTCATTCAAATAATGAAAAGAAATGAAAAAACACACCAAAACCCAGCTGTGTTCTCTTTGCTAAAAGCAGGGGAACCAAAGACAACAGTGACGTCATCGACAGGTAACGCATTCAGGTCCATATATGTGCAAAATTAATGTAAAGATGTCAATTAATTAATGTTGATGAATTTGCTTCAAGGGAAGTAAATCTGTGTGCACGTCATACTTTGGTCCCTTGTAAACTTGCTTCGCTCCCTTAGACCACACTTTTGCCTGTTGCTTTGCGTTTGTAGTGGTTTGTTGTGGGGAAACCAGTTGCTGCAGAGTTTTTCTATATAAAGTCTATATAAAAAAAGTCTGATCTACCATCACGCATCTGAAGTCAGCTCAACACATCCACAGAAGCACAAGATGAACAGTGCCAAAAGGAATGCGAATTTGGCACTACTCAAATATTTAGAATAATGTCTTGAGTGATAAGCCACAATTAGCTATTGACATGGGACTAACGTAAGGCACTTTACACGGCAACATCACAATTCATAAGAAACCATAGGCACACACACATGCATGTGTGCAACGCACACACACACTATACATACACATACTGCAAGCACACAGACACACACACATACTTGCTCACACACACACACACTCGCTCACTCACACACATCTTTCCCGCATCAAAATCACACCTCAATATAATATTGTCTGAATCACTTTCAGTGGAAGGACGTAAAATTTAAGAAAACACACACACACCTTAGCAGTGTACTCTAGCTGCCATGCAGGGGGCTGCTGACGGTTGTTGGCCTCTGTCAAATTCAGAATGTATGTCTCGTGGTCCAACACTTCCTGCACAGGGCCAAAACAACAAACTCAGAATGTATGTCTCGTGGTCCAACACTTCCTGCACAGGGCCAAAACAACAAACTCAGAATGTATGTCGCGTGGTCCATCACTTCCTGCACAGGGCCAAAACAACAAATTCAGAATGTATGTCTCGTGGTCCAATACTTCCTGCACAGGGCCATAACAACAAATTCAGAATGTATGTCTCGTGGTCCAACACTTCCTGCACAGGGCCATAACAACAAATTCAGAATGTATGTCTCGTGGTCCAACACTTCCTGCACAGGGCCAAAACAACAAACTCAGAATGTATGTCTCGTGGTCCAATACTTCCTGCACAGGGCCAAAACAACAAACTCAGAATGTATGTCTCGTGGTCCAACACTTCCTGCACAGGGCCATAACAACAAACTCAGAATGTATGTCTCGTGGTCCAATACTTCCTGCACAGGGCCATAACAACAAACTCAGAATGTATGTCTCGTGGTCCAACACTTCCTGCACAGGGCCAAAACAACAAATTCAGAATGTATGTCTCGTGGTCCAATACTTCCTGCACAGGGCCATAACAACAAACTCAGAATGTATGTCTCGTGGTCCAACACTTCCTGCACAGGGCCAAAACAACAAATTCAGAATGTATGTCTCGTGGTCCAACACTTCCTGCACAGGGCCATAACAACAAACTCAGAATGTATGTCTCGTGGTCCAACACTTCCTGCACAGGGCCAAAACAACAAATTCAGAATGTATGTCTCGTGGTCCAATACTTCCTGCACAGGGCCAAAACAACAAACTCAGAATGTATGTCTCGTGGTCCAACACTTCCTGCACAGGGCCAAAACAACAAACTCAGAATGTATGTCTCGTGGTCCAACACTTCCTGCACAGGGCCATAACAACAAATTCAGAATGTATGTCTCGTGGTCCAACACTTCCTGCACAGGGCCAAAACAACAAATTCAGAATGTATGTCTCGTGGTCCAATACTTCCTGCACAGGGCCATAACAACAAACTCAGAATGTATGTCTCGTGGTCCAACACTTCCTGCACAGGGCCAAAACAACAAATTCAGAATGTATGTCTCGTGGTCCAACACTTCCTGCACAGGGCCATAACAACAAACTCAGAATGTATGTCTCGTGGTCCAACACTTCCTGCACAGGGCCAAAACAACAAATTCAGAATGTATGTCTCGTGGTCCAATACTTCCTGCACAGGGCCAAAACAACAAACTCAGAATGTATGTCTCGTGGTCCAATACTTCCTGCACAGGGCCATAACAACAAACTCAGAATGTATGTCTCGTGGTCCAATACTTCCTGCACAGGGCCATAACAACAAACTCAGAATGTATGTCTCGTGGTCCAATACTTCCTGCACAGGGCCAAAACAACAAACTCCAATCATGATTCCTTGTAAAGCCTTGGTGGGTGCAATTAATCTAAAGTATCAAGCTTCACCTCAATCAAACTGATACGTGAATGTGGAGGTAGGGCACGCACCCACTGACATGCTGGCATTGAACAAATCCACAGTAACTATAGCTCCATTTCTTAGTAAGTGATGGGGGAGGGGGATGAAGGGGGAGGGGGATGAAGGGGCAGGGGGATGAAGCGGGAGGGGGATGAAGCGGGGAGGGGGATGAAGGGGGAGGGGGATGAAGGGGGAGGGGGATGAAGGGGCAGGGGGATGAAGGGGGAGGGGGATGAAGGGGCAGGGGGATGAAGGGGGAGGGGGATGAAGGGGGAGGGGGGGATGAAGCGGGAGGGGGATGAAGGGGGAGGGGGATGAAGAGGGAGGGGGATGAAGGGGGAGGGGGATGAAGCGGGAGGGGGATGAAGGGGGAGGGGGATGAAGGGGGAGGGGGGATGAAGGGGGAGGGGGATGAAGGGGGAGGGGGATGAAGTGGGAGGGGGATGAAGGGGGAGGGGGATGAAGCGGGAGGGGGATGAAGGGGGAGGGGGATGGAGGGGGAGGGGGATGAAGCGGGAGGGGGATGAAGCGGGAGGGGGATGAAGCGGGAGGGGGATGAAGCGGAGGGGGATGAAGCGGGAGGGGGATGAAGCGGGAGGGGGATGAAGCGGGAGGGGGATGAAGGGGGAGGGGGGTGAAGGGGGAGGGGGGTGAAGGGGGGGGATGAAGGGGGAGGGGGGTGAAGGGGGAGGGGGGTGAAGGGGGAGGGGAGAGAGTGGTACAAGTGGGAGATGACTCATGTCCTGATATCCAGTGGACCCATAACTCTAAAAATTTATGCAATGCTACAGCGCAAAGTTTTGTTAAGGGGGATGGGGAGGAGGGGAGGGATCAGAACAGCTGGCTGAGACCCCATCTGAGCAACGTGTTGCCACTATGCCAGCATGCACTGCACACATAGTATGCACAAAATGCATGTTTGGCTTGTGCCTTTTAAAAGAAACAAGCAGGAGGGATATTTTTTTAGGCAGAGGATGTTTGATCTTGACAGATTTTTCTTAAAAAGGAAAACAAAACAAAAAATGATGTAACTTCTACTGAGAGAGGAACACAGACACACAAACATACACATACGTGCGCACACACAAACACACAGGAAAACAAAGCAAAACGCCCAGTGTTGCACTGACCCAGGAACTGTTGGTGTAGTTTCCGTCGATGGTGAAGATGCGGTATCCCATGTTGAGGTTGAAGTACGGGGTCACGCTGGGAGAAATGTAGGCCACGCCCGTGGGCCGGGTCAAGGTCTTGGCATCGTAGAACACCTCAAAATGGTCAAAGTGGGTGTGCCCGAAAAACTGACCGCTGATCGTGCTCTCATACCTGCACACCCAAGCAAATACAGCTCTTTTTTCACTGACTGTTTCAAAATATGTGCACAATAGTCATCGGTATAAAGTTACGCTTTTCAGTTCAGCAAATGAACCCTCTTTCTTGCAGGATCTCCCCAAAGACGGAGTGTGACTGCCCGTGTGGCGGGGTAATACAAAACGATTGCACATGTAACATTTTCATCCATAGCTGATGCACTTGTACCAGTTTCAAGCGTTTCTGCTGTTGGGATGATCCCTGGAGTCTTTTAGTTAGGGTAAATCAACAACGACAATTTGTAGGACCTATGCCAACTAGTTTTCTGGACATGTTAGTGTGTGCATTATGTAGCATATAACCTGACAGCATCAAATAACTAGCTCCCTGATAACAACTGCTGATCTTCAGGTGTGTGACCTAACAAAGTGGGGTGTGGCTGTGAGTTGGCACTCAGAATGAGCAGCGTGCAAATAGTATGATAACCTGAAAGATGTAGAGAAAAAAGAATATAAAAAAAAACCTCAACCAATTACAGTCAATAAACATGTTTGAAACATAATAGAGCGCACCTTCTTTGAGTTGGAATAGTCATTCAGGGCGGAAACCCATGCGCGCATCCCGTCCTCAATCAGCAAGTAAAGTAAAAGAAAGTCAGAAATAAGCATGGGCTTCTGCTTGCATGTGCACGCTCCTTCATATTTCGCACTCCAAGATTGGTTGATTTTTTTGCGGATTGTGGACGGTTTCCTGTACGGAAGATGCGTGTACATGTGCACACTGCCTTAGCGGTCAACAATACTGTAAAGATTCTTCAACCAGCAAGACACACCTAGCATCACGTTATAAAAGTATAAGGCCGTGTACACATACACTCGGATGTTCCACACGGAAACCCACGCGCAATCCGTAAATAAGTAAAAGACAGAAGGGAAAATATACGCACGTGTCCAAATTTCCCCTAATCCGTATATTTGTTTCCTTCTTTCTTTTACTTATTATTTCCGTGCGGATAATCCAGATGTACTGTGTACCAGGCCTAATCGTTTACCTTCTCAACAGTGATGCAAAAATCTTGCAACACATGTGACGCGCATTGCATCAAGCAAACTAGCCAAGTGTAGTGGTGCATTCCTTCCTGCTGCTTGTTGACATTTTCGTTAGTTTCTGCGAGGGTGAGGTGTTATCAGAGAGTGACAGTGCTGGTGAACGAGGGTGGATGTCTTTGTGAGTGAGAATCATGTTATTGTTTGTTACTTTATTTCTTTGCACTGGAATGTTGGTAGTATGACTATCTTGTTGATTTTAATGCATGTTTTTAATGTTGATTTTAATATTGCTTTTGTAAAGTGCATCAAGCATACTACTGTATGGATTTTAGCGCTATGCGAAATAAAATTATTATTATATTATTATTAG
>CM065706.1:19565337-19567837 GCA_017654935.2 Phymorhynchus buccinoides | reverse complement strand
TGGTGAGGTACGTATGTGTCCGATTTTCATTTTTCACTGGTCTCCCCGCTGCATTCAGACGACGCATTCCGATTTCAGAGCAGAAAGAGCTACAGCCAATTTTGGGAATTGAAGACACAGAGGCAACTTCCGACCAGTGGGAATTGTCTGGAATAAATGCTAAAGGGGTAAATTAATATCAGTGATGGCTTTAGATGTGCAGTAACCACTCACTCACCAGTTCATGTTGTTGCAGGCGTTGGAATTAATGGAGATCACTCTCAGGCCTGGGAATAGGCTGACCGTGTAGTAGCCTCCCCTGAAAACAAAATCAATATGCTTCACAATAGAACTCATATTATGGAATGCATTCCAGAATGTTTTCTTTTGTAAACCAAGACACAGTGTCGAAGGTCGACATTCTGGGAGGGGTTACTACATAATTATCCTCATGTTTCTGCTTATCCAAGCTGAAGATATCTTTTTTTTCAAAGTTTTGATGTACAGGCAAGTACTGATCTGATCAAACTGATTCACTTGTATTATCAAAGTATTATTTTGTTCATCGGAAAATTTTCTGCATTTAAGAAATAAAAATATTTAGTGCTCTGGGTCTTCCGCAATATTACTGCTACACAATCTTAAACCACTGCACATGCCAATGATAAACAAACTTGCACAAACACACAAGCTCACCCATGTAAGCATGTTAACATGCGTACACACGCACACACACACACACACCACCACCACCACCAACAACATACAGTATTTATACGGCACTAAATCTTGACAGAAATCAAATCGAAGCGCACACACGTTACATTCATAACGCATTCAAACAAAGACACTATGCAAAGATGAACACGATAACACACACACGGTTGATGAATAGACCTAAAGGTAAGAAAGAGGAGGGAAAGAGAGAATGAGCTTCAAAGACGGGGAAACAGGTGGGTTTTGAGGTTTGATTTGAAAACAGAGGATCGGTCGCTGATGGACACACACGGAGAATAAAGAGAGAGACAGCTTCCTCACTTTTTAACAGTCTGAAGGGCGGCGGGAGGAAGCCAATTCTTCCAGCTGTCAGCCAGCGCATCATACAACCAGCTGATGGAATCATTACCCGTGATGAAACGTGGGGGAAAGCTGAGCAAAAACAAAGAATTAAAAAATAAAAAATCATTTCATAGGGTGATTAGAATGAGGCTGAAGTTGAGGATGATGATGATGGTAAAAGGTGAACAAGGGTATCGCTAATTAGGGCAATAAGCTTACTGCCATAATATTACAACATTTCAGGTTATAAGGCAATATTTTTATTTCCAATTTTGACTTATGCGCCTAATAAACTAGGGCGCCGTATTAGTGAACAAAATCATGAGAAGCGAGGCAACGATTGCGTGTTCAGTTCAGTCTACTGCGAGTCAGACATCGAAAGTGGTCATGAGTCGCCGATACGACGAATACTCATGCTAAAATGCTTCAAAATCCCCATTACCGTATGAGATACCGTCCAAACAGATGCCACAACCCTTCATTGGATGTAAAAAGCATTGTTGCAGAACTTAAAATGCCATAATTCTATCAGTTTTTGCGAAGAATTGTCCAAACACATCAACAAAGACGCAGCACAAACGGAAGTTTGATTATTTGAAAAGGGAGCCAACTCTCGTTTATGACAGCAGTAATGGCGGTCGGTAAGCGCTTACAGGATGCGTACAGGCTTCAAAGTTTGACTTTCTTTTGCGAGGTGCGTATCGCTTTAATTTGTTCAGATTTTTCTTGAAAATTGCCCTATTGGCCTTATGAACAGCAGCGCCTATTGATCCGAAAAATATGGTACTCAACATGGAACATCAGCTTCAGGTAAAATACCCACAGTGTAAAATTTCAAGCACTTCTGTAGAAACTAGAATGGTTCACAAGATAATGAGCGTCCAGACACACAAAGAAAACACCACAAAGACATGAACAATGACAGCATCCCACCATTCCAGCATAGAGATAGAGGGGTAATAACAATAAGTACTGAAACATAGAAAATATAAACACTCACGGACACGCATAATTTTACACACACACACACAAAATCTTTCAAAGTGTTTTACTGGCTAAGCTTTCAAGAGGCTTGAGCTCTCTCCCCCCCCCCCCCCCCCCCCCCCCCCCCCCCCCCCCCCCCCCCCCCACCCCACCCCCTTTGTTTATTGCTTAGGGTTAACACTGGCAAGTGAAACACACGTGAATAAACTAAAAAACAAAGAACCACCACAAACATAAAAACCTATGATAAACTTGTCACCCAGCAAACAAACACACAGAAGGAAAACAACATGCACACACACACACACACACACAGAGAGAGAAAGGAAAACAACATGCACACACACACACACACACACAGAGAAGGAAAACAACACACACACACACACACAGAGAAGGAAAACAACATGCACACACACACAGAGAAGGAAAACAACACACACACACACACAGAGAAGGAAAACAACACACACACACA
>CM065706.1:19535337-19562837 GCA_017654935.2 Phymorhynchus buccinoides | reverse complement strand
CATGAGGTCAAACTGCACACACAGCCAACCATGAGGTCAAACTGCACACACAGCCAACCATGAGGTCAAACTGCACACACAGCCAACCATGAGGTCAAACTGCACACACAGCCAACCATGAGGTCAAACTGCACACACAGCCAACCATGAGGTCAAACTGCACACACAGCCAACCATGAAGTCAAACTGCACACACAGCCAACCATGACAAACTGCACACACAGCCAACCATGAGGTCAAACTGCACACACAGCCAACCATGAGGTCAAACTGCACACACCAACCATGCAAACTGCACACACAGCCAACCATGTAGTCAAACTGCACACACAGCCAACCATGAGGTCAAACTGCACACACAGCCAACCATGAAGTCAAACTGCACACACAGCCAACCATGAGGTCAAACTGCACACACAGCCAACCATGAGGTCAAACTGCACACACAGCCAACCATGAGGTCAAACTGCACACACAGCCAACCATGAGGTCAAACTGCACACACAGCCAACCATGAGGTCAAACTGCACACACAGCCAACCATGAGGTCAAACTGCACACACAGCCAACCATGAGTCAAACTGCACACACAGCCAACCATGAGGTCAAACTGCACACACAGCCAACCATGAAGTCAAACTGCACACACAGCCAACCATGAAGTCAAACTGCACACACAGCCAACCATGAGGTCAAACTGCACACACAGCCAACCATGAGGTCAAACTGCACACACAGCCAACCATGTTGTCAAACTGCACACACAGCCAACCATGAGGTCAAACTGCACACACAGCCAACCATGAGGTCAAACTGCACACACAGCCAACCATGAGGTCAAACTGCACACACAGCCAACCATGAGGTCAAACTGCACACACAGCCAACCATGAGGTCAAACTGCACACACAGCCAACCATGAGGTCAAACTGCACACACAGCCAACCATGTAGTCAAACTGCACACACAGCCAACCATGAGGTCAAACACACACAGCCAACCATGCACACACAGCCAACCATGAGGTCAAACTGCACACACAGCCAACCATGAGGTCAAACTGCACACACAGCCAACCATGAGGTCAAACTGCACACACAGCCAACCATGAGGTCAAACTGCACACACAGCCAACCATGAGGTCAAACTGCACACACAGCCAACCATGAGGTCAAACTGCACACACAGCCAACCATGAGGTCAAACTGCACACACAGCCAACCATGAGGTCAAACTGCACACACAGCCAACCATGAGGTCAAACTGCACACACAGCCAACCATGAGGTCAAACTGCACACACAGCCAACCATGAGGTCAAACTGCACACACAGCCAACCATGTAGTCAAACTGCACACACAGCCAACCATGAGGTCAAACTGCACACACAGCCAACCATGAGGTCAAACTGCACACACAGCCAACCATGAGGTCAAACTGCACACACAGCCAACCATGAGGTCAAACTGCACACACAGCCAACCATGAGGTCAAACTGCACACACAGCCAACCATGAGGTCAAACTGCACACACAGCCAACCATGAGGTCAAACTGCACACACAGCCAACCATGAGGTCAAACTGCACACACAGCCAACCATGAGGTCAAACTGCACACACAGCCAACCATGAGGTCAAACTGCACACACAGCCAACCATGTAGTCAAACTGCACACACAGCCAACCATGAGGTCAAACTGCACACACAGCCAACCATGAGGTCAAACTGCACACACAGCCAACCATGAGGTCAAACTGCACACACAGCCAACCATGAGGTCAAACTGCACACACAGCCAACCATGAGGTCAAACTGCACACACAGCCAACCATGAGGTCAAACTGCACACACAGCCAACCATGAGGTCAAACTGCACACACAGCCAACCATGAAGTCAAACTGCACACACAGCCAACCATGAGGTCAAACTGCACACACAGCCAACCATGAGTCAAACTGCACACACAGCCAACCATGAGGTCAAACTGCACACACAGCCAACCATGAGGTCAAACTGCACACACAGCCAACCATGAGGTCAAACTGCACACACAGCCAACCATGAGGTCAAACTGCACACACAGCCAACCATGAGGTCAAACTGCACACACAGCCAACCATGTAGTCAAACTGCACACACAGCCAACCATGAGGTCAAACTGCACACACAGCCAACCATGTAGTCAAACTGCACACACAGCCAACCATGAGGTCAAACTGCACACACAGCCAACCATGAGGTCAAACTGCACACACAGCCAACCATGAGGTCAAACTGCACACACAGCCAACCATGAGGTCAAACTGCACACACAGCCAACCATGAGGTCAAACTGCACACACAGCCAACCATGTAGTCAAACTGCACACACAGCCAACCATGAGGTCAAACTGCACACACAGCCAACCATGAGGTCAAACTGCACACACAGCCAACCATGAGGTCAAACTGCACACACAGCCAACCATGAGGTCAAACTGCACACACAGCCAACCATGTAGTCAAACTGCACACACAGCCAACCATGAGGTCAAACTGCACACACAGCCAACCATGAGGTCAAACTGCACACACAGCCAACCATGAGGTCAAACTGCACACACAGCCAACCATGAGGTCAAACTGCACACACAGCCAACCATGAGGTCAAACTGCACACACAGCCAACCATGAGGTCAAACTGCACACACAGCCAACCATGAGGTCAAACTGCACACACAGCCAACCATGAGGTCAAACTGCACACACAACCAACCATGAGGTCAAACTGCACACACAGCCAACCATGAGGTCAAACTGCACACACAGCCAACCATGTAGTCAAACTGCACACACAGCCAACCATGAGGTCAAACTGCACACACAGCCAACCATGTAGTCAAACTGCACACACAGCCAACCATGAGGTCAAACTGCACACACAGCCAACCATGAGGTCAAACTGCACACACAGCCAACCATGAGGTCAAACTGCACACACAGCCAACCATGAGGTCAAACTGCACACACAGCCAACCATGAAGTCAAACTGCACACACAGCCAACCATGAGGTCAAACTGCACACACAGCCAACCATGAGGTCAAACTGCACACACAGCCAACCATGTAGTCAAACTGCACACACAGCCAACCATGAGGTCAAACTGCACACACAGCCAACCATGAGGTCAAACTGCACACAGCCAACCATGAGGTCAAACTGCACACACAGCCAACCATGAGGTCAAACTGCACACACAGCCAACCATGAGGTCAAACTGCACACACAGCCAACCATGAGGTCAAACTGCACACACAGCCAACCATGAGGTCAAACTGCACACACAGCCAACCATGTAGTCAAACTGCACACACAGCCAACCATGAGGTCAAACTGCACACACAGCCAACCATGAGGTCAAACTGCACACACAGCCAACCATGAGGTCAAACTGCACACACAGCCAACCATGAGGTCAAACTGCACACACAGCCAACCATGAGGTCAAACTGCACACACAGCCAACCATGAGGTCAAACTGCACACACAGCCAACCATGAGGTCAAACTGCACACACAGCCAACCATGAGGTCAAACTGCACACACAGCCAACCATGAGGTCAAACTGCACACACAGCCAACCATGAGGTCAAACTGCACACACAGCCAACCATGAGGTCAAACTGCACACACAGCCAACCATGAGGTCAAACTGCACACACAGCCAACCATGAGGTCAAACTGCACACACAGCCAACCATGTAGTCAAACTGCACACACAGCCAACCATGAGGTCAAACTGCACACACAGCCAACCATGAGGTCAAACTGCACACACAGCCAACCATGTAGTCAAACTGCACACACAGCCAACCATGAGGTCAAACTGCACACACAGCCAACCATGAGGTCAAACTGCACACACAGCCAACCATGAGGTCAAACTGCACACACAGCCAACCATGAGGTCAAACTGCACACACAGCCAACCATGAGGTCAAACTGCACACACAGCCAACCATGAGGTCAAACTGCACACACAGCCAACCATGAGGTCAAACTGCACACACAGCCAACCATGAGGTCAAACTGCACACACAGCCAACCATGTAGTCAAACTGCACACACAGCCAACCATGAGGTCAAACTGCACACACAGCCAACCATGAGGTCAAACTGCACACACAGCCAACCATGAGGTCAAACTGCACACACAGCCAACCATGAGGTCAAACTGCACACACAACCAACCATGCAGTCAAACTGCACACACAGCCAACCATGTAGTCAAACTGCACACACAGCCAACCATGTCAACCTGCACACAGCCAACCATGAGGTCAACCTGCACACACAACCAACCATGCAGTCAAACTGCACACACAGCCAAGCATGTAGTCAAACTGCACACACAGCCAACCATGTCAACCTGCACACAGCCAACCATGAGGTCAAACTGCACACACAACCAACCATGCAGTCAAACTGCACACACAGCCAACCATGAGGTCAACCTGCACACACAACCAACCTGGGCGCCTCCTCAAAATCCTTAAAAGCAGGGGTCAAAGGGCTGCCTAGCCACCTAGTCCTAACTAAGTGGGGTACAGAAGGAGCATCAATTTTTTTTTCTTGAGGGCGGGACAATTCCTCCAGAAACTGAACGAAAATCTGTTTAACGTCCTCCGGTCTGGAACAGACACATATGGGACGTTAGTAGATATAAAGATGGTGGGAACAATCCTGGAGGCAATGCCCGAAGGCAGTGCAACACCAATAAAGTCCCAAATTCTTAACAATACAGATAAGAAGCTGAAGGAAAAATATTTTAAGGGGATTGGACAGGTTCTCCTTAAAGCAAAGTACAAACTACAAAGGCCTGACATGGTCACAAGAGGCGGCAGGACAAAATAAGGGGAGATGACAAAGGGAGGTTGTTCCCCTTTTTGTATCTGAAATCCAGGCCTGAAGAGAAGCACCCATAGAGAGCAACAGCTCAATTCTGATGGATGGATTTACAATCTACACCACTCCAGGGAATGCAGAACAGCTCAATTCTGATGGATGGATTTACAATCTAAACCACTCCAGGGAATGCAGAACAACAGCTCAATTCTGATGGATGGATTTACAATCTACACCACTCCAGGGAATGCAGCAGAACATGGATGGATTTACAATCTAAACCACTCCAGGGAATGCAGAACAACAGCTCAATTCTGATGGATGGATTTACTAATCTAGAACAACCATTCCAGGGAATGCAGAACAACAGCTCAATTCTGATGGATGGATATAATCTAAACCACTCCAGGGAATGCAGAACAGCTCAATTCTGATGGATGGATATAATCTAAACCATTCCAGGGAATGCAGAACAGCTCAATTCTGATGGTGGATTTACAATCTAAACCATTCCAGGGAATGCAGAACAGCTCAATTCTGATGGATGGATTTACAATCTAAACCATTCCAGGGAATGCAGAAGAAGAAGAAGAATCTAAACCACTGAACTGGCCAACTGTGTTAAAAGAGTTAGGATAAATACATCACTTTCTTCTAAGTTCCTTTTAGCTAGAGCCTTACTTCACAAAATAAGTCTATTTTTAGCTCTCACCACCATTATTAGCCAGTCAAGAGCTTCCATCCTTTCTAAGTTCTAGTACAGCATCTGCAAGCCCCAACCTGTGAAATTCAACCATATGGTCTCACTGAGGCAGACTAATAAAACGAGACATGTTGCAACATTCGGCTTGCATGACACAGAGGCGTCCCTCCAAAATACAAACAACTAAACACAAAATACTCTTTAAAGATCCACATAGAAATTAAATGATAGAAAAGCAAAACACAAAACAAAAAGCTTTTGGTTATAATTTGGGAATTAGACATAGAAGACATAGAAATGAAATAGTAGTACCCGTTGTTTGGACAGGTGGGCAAACAACCCTTCCAGGGTCCAGGTGGGGGTGTCACAATTGCGGTAATCACCATAGTAACCGGCTCCTTTCTTCCCAGGCCCTGTCCGATAATAGAGACGATTGTAAAAACACGCTACAAAACAAAGTCTGATCTTCATGCAGAATGTGGCTACTATCACACTGGCAAGTCAAGATTCTAACGCTATCATGACTGATTTATTAAATTTAATTTCAAAGTGCAAACTACAATACAAACTGCAAATCAAATTACAGTACAGTACAGTACAGCACAGCACAGTACAGCACAACACAGTACAGCACAACACAGCACAGTACAGCACAGCACAGTGCAGCACAACACAGTACAGCACAGTACAGCACAACACAGTACAGCACAACACAGCACAGCACAGTACAGCACAACACAGTACAGCACAACACAGTACAGCACAACACAACACAGCACAGTACAGCACAACACAGTACAGCACAACACAACACAGCACAGTACAGCACAACACAGTACAGTACAGTGCAGTACAGCACAGCACAACACAGTACAGCACAACACAACACAGTACAGCACAACACAGTGCAGTACAGCACAACACAGCACAACACAGCACAACACAGCACAACACAGTGCAGCACAACACAGTGCAGCACAACGCAGTGCAGCACAACGCAGTGCAGCACAACACAGTGCAGCACAACACAGTGCAGCACAACACAGCACAGCACAGCACAGCACAACACAGTCCAGCACAACACAGCACAGCACAGCACAGCACAACACAGTACAGCACAGCACAACACAGCACAGTACAGCACAACACAGTACAGCACAGCACAACACAGTACACACAACACAGTACAGCACAACACAGCACAGCACAACACAGTACAGCACAACACAGTACAGCACAACACAGTGCAGCACAACACAGTACAGCACAACACAGTACAGCACAACACAACACAGTACAGCACAGCACAGCACAGCACAACACAGTACAGCACAACACAGTACAGCACAACACAGTACAGCACAGCACAGCACAGCACAGCACAGCACAGCACAACACAGTACAGCACAACACAGTACAGCACAGCACACACAGTACAGTACAGCACAGTGCAGTACAGCACAGTACAGCACAGTGCAGTACAGCACAGTACAGCACAACACAGTGCAGTGCAGTACAGCACAACACAGCACAGCACAACACAGTGCAGTACAGCACAGTACAACACAGCGCAGTACAGCCCAACACAGTGCAGTACAGCACAGTACAGCACAACACAGTACAGCACAACACAGCGCAGCACAACACAATACAGCACAGTACAGTACACAACACAGTACAGCACAACACAGTACAGCACAACACAGTGCAGTGCCGTACAGCACAACACAGCATAGTACAGCACAACACAGTGCAGCACAACACAGTACAGCACAACACAGCACAGCACAGCACAACACAGCACAGTACAGCACAACACAGTACAGCACAACACAGTACAGCACAACACAGTACAGCACAACACAGTACAGCACAGTACACAATACAGCACAGTACAGCACAATACAGCACAGTACAGCACAACACAGTACAGCACAACACAGTACAGCACAACACAGTGCAGCACAACACAGTGCAGCACAACACAGTACAGCACAACACAGTACAGCACAACACAGTACAGCACAACACAGTACAGCACAACACAGTACACACACAACACAGTGCAGCACAACACAGTGCAGCACAACGCAGTGCAGCACAGCACACACAGTACAGCACAACACAGTACAGCACAACACAGCACAGTACAGCACAGCACAACACAGTACAGTACAGCACAACACAGTACAGCACAACACAACACAGTGCAGCACAACACAACACAGTGCAGCACAACACAGTGCAGCACAACACAGTGCAGCACAACACAGTACAGCACAACACAACACAGTACAGCACAACACAGTACAGCACAACACAGTACAGCACAGCACAACACAGTGCAGCACAACACAGTGCAGCACAGCACAACACAGTACAGCACAACACAGTACAGCACAACACAGTACAGCACAACACAACACACAGTACAGCACAACACAGAGTACAACACAGTACAACACAACACAGTACAGCACAACACAGTACAGCACAACACAGCACAGTACAGCACAGTACAGCACAACACAGTACAGCACAACACAGTACAGCACAACACAGCACAGTACAGCACAACACAGTGCAGCACAACACAGTACAGCACAACACAGTACAGCACAACACAGTACAGCACAACACAGTGCAGCACAACACAGTGCAGCACAACACAGTACAGCACAACACAGCGCAGCACAGCACAACACAGTACAGCACAACACAGCACAGCACAACACAGTACAGCACAACACAGTACAGCACACACAGCACAGTACAGCACAACACAGTACAACACAGTACAGCACAACACAGCACAACACAACAGCACAACACAGTACAGCACAACACAGTGCAGCACAACACAGCACAGTACAGCACAACACAGTGCAGTACAGTGCAGTACATTCCAGTTCAGTCCAGTCCAGTGCAGTACAGAACAACCCAGTACACATCAGCACAGTATTCACATACTCTGCATTATAATATCATTATACTACTCTAAACTAAACTAACATTACACTACACTACATTAAACCACACAACTCCACAATTACATCATACCAAACTACACATTTACACAATACATCATACCAAACTCCACAACACATCATACCAAACTACACAATACATCATACCAAACTACACAACTCCACAATACATCATACCAAACTACACAACTCCACAATACATCATACCAAACTCCACAATACATCTTACCAAACTCCACAATACATCATACCAAACCACAATATACAAAACTAAACTACTCTACGCCATACTGTACCACAAAACATCATACCACACTTCACCATACCACCCTACACCACACCACACCTCACTATTCCACACTTTATCACTATCAGCCATGATGTCCCCTTTTCCACAAACCTGGTGGTCCGTCCTGGGCGCGGCAGCACATGGGCTCACTGCAGAGGGCGTTGGTTCCAGGTGTGTACATGCTGTCCAGGTGAATGTCCGTCAGGTGCAAAACGCGTAAGGTGGGCGACCCCGCCTGTGTGCACACGACCACTAGAAACACTCACCTTTAGAAATATTCACTTCATGTGTGTACACCACCACTAGAAACACTCGCCTTTAGAAATATTCGCTTAATGTGTGTAGGTCTGTCTGTAGTTTCCGACTATGACAGCCAGGTAGCAGAGGGGACAGATGCTATTCCAGTGGGCTGGGCTAAAATTTGTTTATAGTGGAGAAGACTTGCCCAGGGCACATCCTCACTTTCTCAAAACAATTCGGGTTGTTCCCACCCGGAGAGCGCATCGCAGCCAGAGGTGCACCACCCTCTTTTTTTTTGGGCATGCGATAAAAAAGGATTGGGCATTTTTAGTACTTCAAGGAAATCAGCATGAACTGCAAAAGAAATGAAATTGACAGGATGGTCTGTTTTATTTTTACAGGACTTGAAAGATCATTGGTATTGGACTGTAACCGGTGTTACTGTGTGACACCAAAGAATCTGTAATATGTGTAATTTTGTTTGAATGACAATAAGTGTGTGCATGTGTGCGTGTGTCTGTGTGCGTGCATGCTTGCGTACATGTGTGTGTGTGTGTGTGTGTGTGTGTGTGTGTTGTCATTGTTGTTACATGTGATATATATTATTTTTGTGAAGCACCTAGAGCCCCCACAGGAGAATAGGTGCTACAGAAATTGTTATTATTATTGGATTGTTTGCTATAAAAAAAAAGGACAAAGATTTTATTTTGAGACATAGGCAATACTTTAAGATGAAGCTTTGCCATAAGAAAAATTAAATTAGGACCAAAACAATTACCGTATTTTTCGGATCATTAGGCGCTGCTGTGTATAAGGAGAATAGGGCAATTTTCAAGATAAATCTAAAAATATTAAAGCAAAAGGCGCCCTCATTTATAAGGCAATATGCACCTCGCAAAAGAAAGTCAAACTTTGAAGCCCGCACGCATCCTGAAAACGCTTACCGACCGCCATTACTGCTGTCATAAATGAGAGTTGGCTCCCATTTCAAATAATCAAACTTCTGTTTGTGCTGCTTCCTGTTGTTGTGTTTGGACAATTCTTCGCAAAAACTGATAGAATTATGGCATTTTAAGCTCTACAGCGATGCTTTTTACATCCAATGAAGGGCTATGGCATCTGTTAGACGATGTCTCAGACGATAATAGGGATTTACAATTCTTCGCAAAAACTGATAGAATTATGGCATTTTAAGCTCTACAACGATGCTTTTTACATCCAATGAAGGGCTATGGCATCTGCTAGACGATTTATCAGACGATAATAGGGATTTTGAAGCATTTTAACGTGAGTATTCATCGTATCGGCGACTCGTGACAACTTTCGATGTCTGACTCACAGTAGACTGTACTGAGCATGGCAACCGTTGCCTCTCTTCTCACGATTTTGTTCACTAATAGGGCTCCCTCATTTATTAGACATACGTAGGTCAAAATTGGAGAGAAAAATATATCGCCTTATAACCCGAAAATGACGTTACAGTGGAACCTCCCTTTTAATAAGACCCCCCATTATAATATTCCCTCCCTTTTAAGACCTACTTCTCTGACCTACTTCTTTGTAAGCATTAACATTACCTCTCTTATAGAACTCTCTCCCATTTGAAGACCTCATCTTTGGGTGATTTTTGAAGGTTCCACTGTACTGTGAATTTCCTGTGTTTTGCTGTACCCGTTTTTTGAGTTAGCTTGTGTCCACTGTAATAATAATTAACATCACTATTAGGCAACATAATGTACTCTGCTTTTCTTTTTTCCCCTAGTTTCCCTGTTGTTGAAGTGGCACTGATTAGCCAGAAAGAAAGGCTCTGGCTTGGGTTTCCTTCACCATCCTTTGCTTGCATTGTTGTGCTCGTGAGTGCTAGTCTGTTGTTTCTGACCACTTCCAGATAGCAGTTGAGGCAAATGCAAATCTGGAAAAGCTGGCCTGCAGGAATTTTGTACAGTGAAGATGCTTAGCCCTGCCAACATCACAATTGTCTCTGCTGAGTGCTATGCTAACATAAGGACAACTGACAGTGGGGATGAAGTCTCTAAAAGTCAACTAATCCCTAAGGATGCAGTATTAAAAGCCAGTCCAAAAGCAACAAAAATCTGCACAAAGCACAACACCCCCCACCCACCCACCCCAAAGTAGACACAAAATTAAGATTTTGTTATTCTGTTTTCTTACTATTTGCATCCGGTACGTTGGCAGAAGAACCAATTGTGGTTACAGTACACCAACTATCTTATCAATCATATTATAAGGGTAGGCGCATGGATCTTAGTCTGGAAACAATGGATTGCCTTATAAGTCATAGTCTGAAAAACATGGTACCTTAGGCAACACGCGTGGCTTGACCGGCGGTTTGGGCGTAGGGGGCAGTGTGACGTTCCACGAGTCAAAGGGCCAGTAAGGGTCAGCGCAGTCTGGACCCAGGGCCAGGCCACACACCTGTTTAGGACTGATCACCAGCCGGTCAAACACACCCAACGCCTCTGCCTGAAAAACGATGAAGAAATCGTTTATTTAACTCATGAGGTGTTCATATCCTATGGATGAGAACAGGTCTTTCAGTGCAAATAACTCCCTCAAATTTCTGGAAGTTCTATGCTAGCGACTTACCTATAATCTATTAAGTATATGTCACGGGAAAATTTGGAATCCGAGAAAATTACGAATTGTCCCGAGTTTGGGAAAATTCAGAATCTTCCAGGGAAAATTTGGAATTCTGATTTTTCCCGGATTGGTCTTGGTAAAACTCAGAATTCTGATTTTTCCCGGGAAAATTCCGAATTTTCCAAAGCTTACATCGAAGTTACAAGAATTGTGTGCGACACAAAAAAACTTAAACTTAAAATGTTGAATGTGGATGAACTGAACAAGCATTACATCATCGAGAATGATGACAGGAATATTAACAAACAAAAGTAATAATTATATGATAATAATGATAATAAACGATAGTATTCAAATGATTCATAATGCTGTATAATATACTGAAACAGTCAAATATAACAAGATCCAAACAATATAAAACATAAATCCTAACACATGTTATAAATATAAACTTACATCCAACCATGCGCACTTACACACTTGCACACAGGCGCTCACACACGCACACATACATGCACTCAGGCATGCGTGCACACGTACACACGTGCGCGCGCCCTATAACTAATATGAGAGAGAGAGAGAGAGAGAGAGAGAGAGAGAGAGAGAGAGAGAGAGAGAGATTTTTTTATTGTCTTGTAGCGTGAAGCGAAGCTACACGACATTGCGACTCATATTCATACAGATGAACCTGCGAGACAGACAGACAAACTGACAGGCAGCGAGGTATGTAAAGAGATGTGCCCTCGCACGATTTTCCTGTCCTGTCCTTTTTGTCATCAAATTAAACACTCACACGCCTTCACAAAAGTGTATGGAACACCTGCAAAGAACTTGTCATGGAAAGGTATCGCAAAAATCTGATATAATTGATACACTATTTATATTCCATGCAGTAATTTACCAATAAAACATCTCTTTCTTAGCTGTATTTGATGTGGAATATTCAACATAATAAGGTACAAATCCATAATTGATCATTAGGTATGTCAGTTTGTGCACGAGTTCCTAATGTATTTGTATTAAGTGCATTGTGATCACTAAAAAATAATTTGGACTCTAAATGTTTTTTAATTGTAACTGAATCGTTTTCTATGGCATGCAGCTACTTGCTTGGGAAAATTCTGAATCTTCCCGGGAAAATTCCGAATTTTCCCAAGGCTGGGAAGATTCCGAATCTTCCCTGGGATCTTCCCAGCCTTGGGAAAATTCTGAATTTTCCTGGGAAAAATCAGAATTCCGATTTTCCCCGGGAAGATTCCGAATTTTCCCGGATTCCAAATTTTCATGTGACATATACATGTCTCTCTTTGACTCTGCCATTTCATTTTCTTACAGTCTACTATTGTTTTCTGCCTTAAGGGACGTACACATATATGCGGAAGCTGCGTGCGGAACCCCGTAAATAAGTAAAAGAAAGAAGGAAAAAATAAGCACACGTTTCGGTTTCCGCACGGAACTTCCATGTATATGTGTACGTCCCCTTATCCTCCAGCCTTTGTCTTAGGCAATCTTCAAAATAATGCTATCCTTTAAAGTAAACTCATCCGAAAACAGAAAAAGTGTTGACAGCATGCAGTAACTGAGTAAGGAGATCAGGAAAGTGAAATTGTAACCAAACACATTGTGACACACGTGTACACCCACTAGGACCATAAGGGCAGGGAACAAAGATGATGATTAGGTGTTCATGGTGGGGGGGGGGGGGGGGGGTCCTGTCCTCTTTTCCTGTCAAGACTAGGTGAGACTACATTTACTTCGTACTACCTGCGAGTGTTTTCTACTCTCCGGCAGGACAACACGTTTGGCATTCGTCGTGCTGTGTTGTCCTCCAAGACGGTGTCCTTTTGGGGTATGACTTATGGTCTGTTTGTTTTTATAGACTTATTTTAAGTCTTTTGGGGGATATGTAAACATGATTTGCTGATTTACCTTCTTATTTTAGATGGTATGTGTGTGTTTATGTGGTATCTCTGTCATGGTTTGTTCTGTGGTTCTCAGAGTAGTGCTTAACCATTACTCACCTCCTTGTTGGTAATCATGCACTTTGTAGTGGAATGGTAAGGATGATAGAATAGATTGAGGAATTTTTTTATTAATTCTACTATCTATTTTATCTATATACTTACCATTCCACTACATTTAATTGACCCACCCACCTCCCTCCTAATGGTTTTTTGAACGTGTACCTTCCATTTTTATAGATGTTTGCTTTCAAGAAAGTGAGTAGTCTGCTTAACCGGAAGTTACGTGGATTGGGAGTTGTGGTAGTAAGACACTCTTGGTTTTATTTCTGTCTTCCAAGCAGACTACTCACTTTCAAGCTAGCATGTGTTTTTCTGTTGCTCCAGGAGTTTTTTCTCCTGCTTTCAGCTTAATGAGTGTCTTTTGTTTTCCTTTGGTTTTCTTTGTGTTGCTTGCTTCTTGGGTAAGTTCGTTCAGCCCCCCCCCCTTTTTTGTTGTAATCTTTGTGAAGATTTTGGGCCTGTCCGTGTCAAAGTCAGTTGTCATGACCAAAAAGGCCTAACAGGCCTAACCGATAGATCAGGCAAAAAACTGAAGGAACTAGAATTAACCCCTTACTCTACAATTCGGCCAAAATATCGACACCAAAGTAGAAGAGTAAACTCGAGAAATAACCTGATCAGTTACAACCGTAGGAGACTCTCAGATAACCGAATCAACAGGTTGGGTGAGAGGAGGGGGGGGGGGGGGGAGCTGCTCCTTCTTAGAAGAAAAAGAAGAGGCAGACTTAAATTTCGAACTAGAAAGATTCCTAGAACTAGAAGAAGAAATTTTCCCTTGTCATCACGAGGTTGCTTACTATAAAACGAACTAGCAACAGGAGACTGAGTTGAACACACAGGGTCGACCGACAACATGGGACCGGTGGCACAAAGCATGTAAACACAACGACATTTCCAAAAATTATTTTAGCAATGAAAATGGAACAAATAACCAACACAAACTTTGTGTCACCAAACCTGCAGCCCCCGGAATAGGGGCAACCCAAAACGAAGCCGGATGGCGTCTGATTAAAGAAGAAAAACGAAATAAATCAAGAGCAAAAACAAACATGGCTGGCTCCAAGTTGGAAAAAATTCATTATGATTTAAAGTTGCCTCCCCGGAAGTGATGTAGAGAGTGGGATCCACGGCAGCTTAGTGGTATTGGTTGGCTAGACCAAGGGAAGTAATGTAGTCTTGTAAAGACTGAAACTTCTTGGTCTTTGGTAAATTGGCATTTGCTCCAAATTGGAAGGAATAACTCATTCGTAGTGAAACGGTAACATGATAGAATAGATAATGCATTTTTCTTTTTCAGGCTCATAAAATTACAAAATCTCTCTGGTTTGGAAGGAGGCAAAGATCCCATTTTCTTCACCTTAAACATGTGCACCAGCCCCGCGCAGGTCTTGCGGTCGACGTAGTCCAGCAGGTGAAGGTTGTGTAGAAGGATGCAGAGCTCCGTGGCTCCCTTCTGGATCTCCCCGTCAGTCCAGTTGGAGGTGAGCGCCACGTCCACAAACCCCACCACCAGCTTGCAGGCCGTGCAGGACAGAGAGCCCAGCAGGCCTGGGTAGCAAAAACAGGCACATTATGCAGGGATGCAAGAGCGAGTAGGTCCTAAAAAAACTGACACTAGAATTCATGAAAACACCAAAACCTGAAATGGAAGATCAAACAAGTTTAAAACCTGACACTGGACTTTGCGAAACCTCCAAACGGGAAATCCTCATAAGGCATGTTTGGGACAAAATCTCGTCATTGCTTAGTTATGAAACTTACAATCAATGCTTTGCTCAAATTTCTCATCTCAGAATTTGCATGTATATACACACACACACACACACACACACACACACACACACACACACACACACACACACACACACACACACCAGACCTGTTTACCATGAAATTGGGCTTCATGTATTCGAAATCCAAAGTAAGTGTATTTTTCACAAAATAGGAGTACTCCGAAAGGAAAGCTTCCACAACGGAGCGTAAACATGCTTACATTTTCATAAATTGTTTAAATACTGTGTCAAAAGTATCATCCATTTAAATTTACAACACACACACAGAGCAAGCGCACCCATTTCCTGAATCAGGCAATATACAGTTCTAAATTTTTAAAACAAATTTCACCATTTCACCATATTTTTGTCCCATGTACCATATTTATCATATTTTTGTCAAATATGTGTACAAAATATGGTGACATTTTATGGGTAAACAGGTCTGACACACACACCACCACCACCTTACAGGCCATGCATGACAGAGAGTGCTGAGAGAGCAGGCCTGGATAAAAATAGAACACACATATCTATTGTTTGTGTACACACACACGCAAACATAAGCAGGCAGGCGGACATGCACACATGATATATATAGGTAAACAGGCTGGCAGGTAGGCAGGCACATGCACACACACACACACACACACACACACACACACACACACACACACACACACACACACACACACACACACACACAAAGCAAATTGTAATTGCTTTTTCAATGTTCCATCTGAAAATTTCAAAAAATGACTTTCACACACACACACACACACACACACACACACACACACACACACACACACACAATGTGAGACATACACAACACACACACACACACACACACAATGTGAGACATACACAATAACACACACACACACACACACACACACACACACACACACACACACACACACACACACACACACACACACATACACACACACACACACACACACACACACACACACACACAATGTGAGACATACACAATAACACACACACACACACACACAATGTGAGACATACACAATAACACACACACACACACACACACACACACACACACACACACACACACACACACACACACACACACACACACAATGTGAGACATACACAATAACACACACACACACACACTTTTGGCAGAGAAGAACCTCCACAATAGGTTGACAATGGGGATGTCAACCAAATGACTGACCATGAAGCGCAGGGTCTGTGTCATTGCCCTTGTGGTGGCTAGGTCTGGCAAGGACTTGACCACAGCCAGCCAGCATCACCAGTGCAATGACCACTGTACAAATGCTGCCCTTCATCCTTCCAGATCCTTTTCTTTTGTCACACCCAATGTCTGCGCCTCTCTGCCACCTGCAAATCAAATAATAATAATAATAATAATGATTATTTATATAGCGCCTATTCTCTGATTTAGGGCTCTAAGCGCTTTACATATTTAATACAAATACAACATAGAATATAATTATCTTATACAATCAGAACATGACGAACATACATAAATTTTACATGAGTAGAATATAGAAAAGTACATATATACAAATGAACAAAAACGCATACCTTGAAAAAGGTACACAACTTACAGAAACACGCACGCATGCACACGCACACGCACACACACACACGCGAGCACGCCATGTGACAGCCACTTCATCATTTCACGGAAACTGAGTACAAGGGGGTGGAGAGGAGCGGATTGGTGGGGGAAGAATTATGATCGTTGAAAAAAGTGTGTCTTCACAGCAGACTTGAAGGAAGAAGTTGAAGGTAAGTGTCTGATATTGATGGGAAGCGTATTCCAGACAGTTGGTCCCTGAAAGGAGAAAGAACGTTGACCGAAGGACTTTGTTCTGACAGAAGGAACATGGAAGAGACGAGTGTCAGCAGAAGAATGAAGTTGACGGGATGGGGTGTAGATGTGTAGAATGTCGGAAAGATATTGTGGTCCAGTACCAGAGACAGAAGAGAAACAGATGGAAGCCAGCTTATAGTCAATGCGACTCTGAACCGGGAGCCAGTGGAGGGACTGCAACAGAGGAGTGACATGTTGACGTCTAGATGTTCTGCAGACAAGTCTGGCGGCACTATTCTGGACCTTCTGGAGCTTGTCCAGAAGGTACTTTGGTGAGCCAGCCAAGAGACTGTTGCAGTAATCCAGCCTTGAGAGAACTTACGAACAGACCAGAGTTTTTGTGGCTTCAGTGGAAAGCAAGTGTCTAATCGAGCTGATCTTGCGTATTTCCAGATATGCTGCCCTACAGACATTTGAAACATGCTGCTTGAAGGAAATGGTGGAATCAAAAGTCACGCCAAGGTTACGAGC
This sequence comes from Phymorhynchus buccinoides, assembly GCA_017654935.2. Lineage (NCBI taxonomy): Eukaryota > Metazoa > Mollusca > Gastropoda > Neogastropoda > Raphitomidae > Phymorhynchus > Phymorhynchus buccinoides. Next base: position 19,544,985 of record CM065706.1, on the reverse strand, counting down.
CTGTGATGAGAACGAAATATCAGAACTCCCAATGCTAACAGAAGAAGGAAGAGAGGGGTGGTTTTGGAGTTTGGGAGGGGCAATGAGCAGAAGTTCTGTTTTGTCGTCATTAAGCTGCAGCTTATTCATAGACATCCATTGTTTTAAATTATGGAAACAGTTTTGAATTTTGCTAACTGCATCTGCAAATATAACCATATTGTTTTCAGTTGCCAGTATCAAAAGTTAAAACTGCGCTGAGATATATAATATGTAGGGGTTCTGATATGCCATTGCAAGTTTTAGGGTTTTATTTCAATACCTTCGTCTTCCTATCTTGTCATTGTAAGGTGCATAGAGCATATTATTCAATATATATATAAATAAAATTATTATTAAGTTGTCTTCAGGAAGTGACAGCCTAGAGTCTTTCTCTTTCGCTCTGTCTGCCTGTCTCTGTCTGTCTCTCTGCGCAAATTACAATACTGTTTAGTGTGTTTCAAATTGTTATCTATGAAGTGTTTTTATGGGTATTAGTGACCGACTGGATAGACTGAATGACTGCAGATTAACACACACTTGGACAATGACTCAGCGCAGCTGTATGCACACACTCAAGATTACTCATGCACACAGTCACACAGCCAACACACAAGACCTTACTTCATGGAACGGTGTGGAAGGATTCAGGATGGCACCACACCACATCACAGCCAAACAGCCTCCACAGCCGTGTCAAAGGGACACAAACTGGTAACCCACAAACTATCCAAGTACTAACTAGTAGTAACTGGCAATATTCACATTTCTTCCTGTCAAGAACAATAATCTGTTGACTGAAAAAGCAATGGGGTGTGTTCTTTTCTGTTACAAATTATCATTCTTGGCAGGAAGAACTGTGAATATTACCTAGTAACTCATTCCGTCCTATGCCCGGCAAATTGTCGGGCGCCCTAGAGCAGCTAGAAATTGTCAGGCAGAGACCTCCCTTTACTTTCCTTATCAATCTAGAAACTATTAAGGAAAAAACACATTTATTTTGAAGCTATAATTTGCGTCGGAATTATCACTTATCTTGTTGCGCGATTTCAAATCATGTGTAAGCATTCATTGTCGTTTTCTTGTGTGTTTTGCAATAAAACTAGTACCTCTCTTCAGGAACCAGCAGGCTGGGAGTGCAGGGCAAATGGGCAGTGCGCAAAGTGTTAACTAAGCAGACTGAGACTGAGATGTAGCCGCAACTGTGGTGTATGGTCACAGGGGTCTCAGTGGTCTATCAACCCCACTAACCCCAAGCTACAAACCACCAACAGACTACTAGAGTACAGTACAAGCGCTAGATATACTAGGCCATCAGACTACAGGCACTAAAGATACTAGACTATAGGCACTAATTCTTGCTACAACTAGCCCTAACCGTCCCTACACTACAACTCCTCATACTTATCCCTTAAAGGTAGAAGAGTCAGGGGAGACCTGATTGAAGCATATAAAATATTTAATGGTCATGTTGATTTGTCATGGGATGATTTCTTTAAATCTGTACAGTATGATATAACAAGGAATTCATATGGTAAGGTTTTCATTAAGCAATATAACACTAACAATAAAAAAAATAACATTAAAAAATATTGTTTTACTAACAGAATTGCTAACCTATGGAATGAATTACCAGTGGACCTAGATAATCATCCAAAATGTATAGATATATTTAGAAGCATTGATTAAAATTGCATGATAGGAAAATTCAACCGATTACACCTTGATCAAAGATCCAAAATTAAAAATTGATGATTCGATGGGACTGCCAAAAAGCTTGACGGCTTATTTAGTCCCTACCCCTACTACTACTACTACTACTTATGTGTTGTAGGTAAACTATCTATGATTCTATCAGGACTATACTATGTTCAGTAACCCCACCCCCTCGCCGGGCGGGGGGGGGGGGGGGGGGGGGGGGGGGGGGAAGGGCAGAGGGGAGGGGGGGGGGGGGGGGGGGTTAGATCTGGTCTTTGAAGGCTTCCACCGTGGCTGATGACACTGCCACGGATGGGAGCAGGTTCCACTCGGCAATGCGTTGCGTCACAACATGAACAAATAATATTTGTTCGTGTTTTGTTCATGATCTGCATATAGTTCGATGTTTCACTAGAGTAGATAGATAGTAGTTATAGTTAATTTAATTATATAGTAAGACATTGTGACAATGATTGTCACATTATTACGGTGATTACAGATTACCCTGCTTTGGCCATTTAATGATTTATCATTCATTGATTCAATCACTTAAAAAGTAGTTGCCAAACAAACAGCGTTTTACCTTCAAGTTCGCCAACTAGCAACTTACGAGTAGCCAAGATTAAACTTAAGCTCTCATTCGCAAGTGAAAGTACTTTCATGCATGCTATGATGCTACACTACCTACAGGCATGTGACCTATCCATAGACGTATCATGTGATCGGTTGTTGTTTAGAACAAGGGATGGGACATAACGCCCACGGATCATAGTTTAAGTCCACAGGTGCACACAAACAAACTGAAACATCTAGATCCTCATTCTTCCCGCCTGTTATGTCTCGGTCTCTCTGTCTCTGTGTCTCTGTCTGTCTATCTATCTATCCCTCCCTCTCTATTATTTCCCCTGGACTCTTCTCCCATTGTCACTAAATCATGTCTCTGAATCCAAACAAAAGTAAGTTTATCTTCTTCTTCTCCTTAGGCAGCCAATTTAATCACGTTGAAGATTCTGTTGCATTATAGGGGGTAGTTACAACAACAACAACAAAAATAACAGCAAAAGATAGAGTACAAAGTGAGATGATAGGATAGTGTGTGTGTGTGTGTGTGTGTGTGTGTGTGTGTGTGTGTGTGTGTGTGTGTGTGTGTGTGATATATGTGTGACAGTGGCTGATCGAGTGTGTCTGCATAAGCACACACGTGTGTGTGTGCCTGAGAGAGAGTGTGTGTGTCAGAGAGTGTGTGTGTGTGCGCGTGAGAGAGGGAGAGAGAGAGAGAGAACTTGAAAACTTAAACTTTATTTCCCAAGGATATAGAATTTAGGCAACGGCTATTCTTCCAATCTGTCCTTAATAGAGAGAGAGAGAGAGAGGGGGGGGGGGGGGAGGGAGAGAGAGTGTGTGTGCATGTATGTGTGCTTAATGTGTATATGAATGTATGTGTGTTTGAGCGCATATTGCGTGTGTATTGACGCGTTGTGTATCATGTATGTACGTGTGTGTGTGTGTGTGTGTGTGTGTGTGTGTGTGTGTGTGTGTGTGTCATATGTACATATAAGCTTAATAATAATTATACTGTTTTCTGCTTATGCAGTCTCTCTCTCTCTCTCTCTCTCTCTCTCTCTCTCTCTCTCTCTCTCTCTCTCTCTCTCTCTCTCTCTCTCTCTCTCTCTCTCTCTCTCTCTCTCTCTCTCTCTCCGCATCCTATCCTTAGCTCAGTTATGAGTGGGAAATCCCCCTTTATCTCAAGAAGAAGAATCTTCAATTTCATAGGTGAGCGATGGTGTCTGTTGATCTCTATCACCCTAACATACCAGTGTACCTACTAATTTACTACACCTACTAGTTGACTAATTACTGGTAGTCGGGAAATCACGCCCAGCTGCTTTTTCTTGAAGCGGAAAGTGCAGAGAAGACTCTCTAACGCAAACCGAGCGTGCTCCGTACAGAGCAGACTCTCTGATGGCCGTTGACGTCTCAAGTATACAAGTGTCTTGTGTCTGGATAAAATAATCTCTAGGAGAAGGGCCTATGTGAATACTATTGTGCAGTGTGTTGACCTGTGATGATAACATCGAATTTAAAATTAAAAAAACTGAATTTGGGAGAGTGTGTGCGACTCTTAGCATTGCAGTTTTGTTTTATACCAACACATTTACGTGATATAAGGGCTGCAAAGATATGTTGAAAGAAGAAGAAGAAGAAGAAGAAGAAGAAGAAGAAGAAGAAGAAGAAGAAGAAAAGACGAGAAGAAAGTGAAAGAATAAAGAAAATAATTTTTTTTTAAAGTAAAGTCGAGATGGGAACCTAAAACAAAAGTTGTACTCGTCAACGGCCTAAGCATTTGAAAGAGACTTAATCTATGTGTGTGTGTCTGTCTGTCTGTTCGACCTGTAACTCATTAACCGGTAGACAGATAGAAACATCGTGGCCTTACTAACCTTGACCTTGAAGTTTGACCTTGAAAACTGGAATTTTCTCTTTCATCCCCGTTGGGCTTACAATGTTCAAGCTTGGTATGGAGGTGTATTGGCTAATGATTATTCCGAATATGTGGTACCAATCAAGGTCAAGGTCAAGGACATCGGTAGTCCTTGAATTACTGTAGGGGTCTATAAATTGGTGTTTTGTAAGGATATCTTGCGAAGCGTTTGACAGAATCTCTTCAAATTTTACATGGTGGTGTATCCCCTGTACGTAGTGAAAGGCATCCAAGAATGAATTATTGGCGTGCTGACATTGACCTTGAAGTTTGACCTTGAAACCAATATTTCCTTCCTTACCAGCCGCCGTGGTGTAGTGGTTAGCGTCGCGGACGACTGGCTGGGAGGTCTTGGGTTCGAATTCCATCAGAGGCGAGGGTTTTTTTCGGTCCTGGACCGACTCCTACCCAGAGTAAGTGGCTATGGGCTCAATGGGAAGACTGAAACCACACAGTCGAGTTTCATCCGCTTAACGGATGCGATTCTGAGAGTGTTGCTCTAATTGCAAGACCAACACTGCAGGTGTCTGTAGTTCTCGGGCCTGGTTAACGCCGGGATATCATTATGAAAGGAAGCGTAGAATACAGCCCTGCCATGCAGTCTCAGACCGATACGGAACTCCATAGCATCATCATTATCGTTATCATCGGCCTCATTTTCCATCAATCATAAAATTAAAACAAATCTCTCAAATTCTGTGGCTTTGCATGCCCTGCTCTCATGGTGACCTCAGTTTCGGTTTCCAATCCAGTCTATGCCTTGGTGCGTTTGGGTCAAAGTCATGGGGATCAGTGTGTTCTGGGGAGCTGTCGGTGGACGGTCGTGGTGGCGCCCTCGGAGGAGGACCTCACTCACGCTGGCTCCGCGACTAAGAGAATAGTGTCGTCAGTAGGGGGCTTAGTAGGTGGTGTCCTGAACAGGCTCCACTGAACTCCACCGAAGTGACTCAGCAGAAGTGCAGTGTCTCCTCGGTCGGTTGCCTCCTGACGGCCTAACATAGATTCGCTCCCCTTGGACTGCTGGTCTCGGTTTCTGCGACTTGAACAAACCCGGGTGTAGCTGCGAATTGGGATTCGGAACGAGCGGCGTGGGAGCAACACCACTGTACAGCCCAGAAGATGGGACAGCACAAAAAAAATATATTAAAAAAATCCTTCTTTATGCTATATATTTTGTGTCCCAGCTATATTTCATGAACCAGTGGACAGAATCTCTTCCAATTTTGTGTGGTTGTGTATCACAATACAGCCGGAATGGTTCCATACAAAACAAATATTACTGTGGTGATCTTGACCTTGCAGTTTGACCTTGAAACCTTCATTTCTTCTTTGGCATCTGTGGACTTACAATGTTCAAACTCGGTACATAGGTGCAGTGGCTTATGGTGAGTACGAATATTGAGTACCAATCACAGTCAGGGTCAAAGTCAAGGACACAGGCCTTGGAGGTATCAAATTAATGTATCACCCATATCTTTCACATTTGTGCAGTTACATGCTTCAAATTGAGCAACTAGGTAGACTTGAAATTTTGTGTGTAGCTGCAATTTATATTAAAAAAGTTAGATTGGAAGGTCAAGGTTGAGGTCAAGGTCACACCTCAGGTGTCAAATTGGTGCTTTGGTCATGTCTTTCACATTTTTGCAGCAACAGGTTTCAGAGTTGGCAAGTTGGTAGACTAGCTCAAGGTTATGTGTAGTCGGCAAAGTATTGACTATCTTGTTGACATTGCCTGTGACTTTTGAATGTCTATGTTTTAGCAGTGGCTATAGTTTGGACAGTGTTGGGTTTACACACACATCACCATATATATATTCTTGATCCGCATGACCTTAGGAATGCAGTGGAAGACATTTGAAGCCACTTTGCATTCACCTTGACTTTTAACCTTCACCTTGACTTTTAACCTTCACGCTATTTTATGAAAAGGGGATGTATTTTGAGAACCACTGGAAGAAATCACTTCAAATTGTGCTGGAGGTGTATCACCAAAGGACACAGAGAAGACAGGGACTAGGATGTTGGCTGGTGGGGGTGTGGAGATGAGGTAGGCAATAGGCTGTACAATAGATGATTTTTTAAAGTAATGGACAATCTTAGTCTTTTGAGGAAGACAATGACTCTCAAACTACGAGGGGGCCTTTGCACCGGCTCTGGTGCTGCAGCCAAAGGGATGGGCTGGCCTTTGGGGACCTTCCTCAACGCCAGCTGTGTCCTCAAATCTTTTTAGCCCAGAGAGTGGGGATGTACCATGGGCAAGGTATCTCCACTATCAGTAATCACATTCTCGCCCAGCTCGCCAGAATAGTATTTGCCAACTCTACTATCTGACAGTCATGGTCGGAAACGACAGACTGGCATACATATATATATATATATATATATATATATATATATATATAGAGAGAGAGAGAGAGAGAGAGAGAGAGAGAGAGAGAGAGAGAGAGAGAGAGAGAGAGAGTAAAAATGATTCACCCCCAACTCTAGAAGGCAGAGCACCGCACCACCGAAGACGAGAGCAATAACAGTCATAGACGAAAACACATTCATAGCTCTTGAAAATTCTGCCACCCAATCTTTATTTACTTGGAGCTTTCGCCAACCGGCTTGTTCACTGCACATGATACAAAAAACAAAAAACATGCAACAAACACTGTAAAACTACAATTAAGACACTAACAGAGGAGGCATGAGCGGGGGGGGGTGGGGGGGAAGAAGGAAGAAGGAGAGAGAGAGAGGGGGGGGGGGGGGGAAAGAGAGTGAGAGAGAGAGAGAGAGCGTGTGAGAGAGAGAGAGGGGAGGGGGGGGGGGTGGCGGGAATGAGAGAAAGAGAAGCAGAGAGAGAGAGAAAAAGGGGGGAGAGAGGGAGAGACACAGAGAGAGAGAGAGAGAGAGAGAGAGAGAGAGAGAGAGAGAGAGAGAGAGAGAGAGAGAGAGAGAGAGAGAGATAAGCAGACAGACAGACAGACAGACACATGCAGGCAGAATACATAAGATAAAGTCACACACAATATCATAACCGAAGCAAACAAGGTCTTACCCGAGTGCATATCTCTCCCACACTGATCTCAAAACTACGGTCTAACCCCAGATTTTTTTGTTTTCGTTTTGTGTGTGAACATTAATCATAACCTTTACTCGCGAATTTACGGGATAAAAAGCGTGTAAAGTTGTAGGTGAAGGTGAGATAGGGATGAATATACAGGTAGGATGGGAATAGGGAGGGAGGGAAAGGGGGAGGGGAGGGGGGGAGGTTAGGGGGGTGGAAGAGAAAAGGAAAGAGAAGGTGAGGGGTGTGGGGAGGGGGAGGGGGGGGGAGAGAAGGGGGGAGAGGGGGGGGAAGAAGGGAGGGGGGAGGGGGGGGGGGAAGAGAAAAGGAGGAGAGGGAAGGTGAGAACTGACCATGTATATACATGTGTTTGTCTGAGTGAGTATGCAAACATGAATAAATGGGTAGGTAGGTAAGAAAGTAAGTGGGTAGGCAAGAAGGAAGATAGATAGATAAATAGTTAAATAGTTGCACGCATACACAATTACTGCATGCACAGACACACATGCAATTATGTGAATCTAGGCGATAGTTGTTTGTACAAGAATACAGCATAATAGAATTATGTTTATCGTTCCACTTGAGGGTGATAGAGTTACTGTCCCACACAAGAACATTATTGAAAGCCATCACAAGAACCACAGTCACAATTCAGAACAGGATTCTTGTGTCAAATTGGATCATTCTGTTGAGGTCTTTCCTGGCGTTCAGGCCCTGGAAAATGGTGCCAATGTTGCACTGCCACCATGTCTCAGCTTTCAACAGGTTCTTTTCATCCCTAACGCAGTCAATCGCGAAAATCTCCAGGTGATCATGAAGCTGACCCCCTTCATGGGGGATGGTGTTCAGATGGTGGGCGACGGTGCACTTTGTGTTCTTCTGTAGTTTTGAATCTGATTTGTGGTTTGCCCACCGCAATTTGATATTTTTTGTAGATCCAACATAAACAGCATCAGAGTGAGTCCTACACCGGATGAAGTACACAACGTTTGGGGTGGTGCATTTCAAATGCTTCCGTATTTGCCACCTCCTGCCATCCCATGGAGACCTGAACTCTTTCACTTTCAGAGAGTGACTACAGGTGTCACACCGTGCGGCAGAACAGGGGTGAAATCCGGGTTCATTTTTGGGTCCATGTTGGACAAACCGTTGTGGTACAGTCGGTTTGTATATTTGTCCTAAGTTTGGCCTTTTTCTGTCTGCTGCAATCAAAGAATTGGGAGGGAATGTCTTTTCATTTTCTTGACTCGCATACAACAGATGGATGTTCCTTTTTATTATGAGGCTCTTGTTTGGAACACGGGGATCATATGTAGTTACCCATGCTTGTTTCTTGCTTCTGTTGTTTTGCTTTCCTCTTTCACCACCGATAAGAGTCTTTCTGTCTTTGTTGGCACCCCTCTTAAGTTCCTTTCTGGCATGTGTCTTTTTCCACCCTGATGATTGGAAGTGTTCTGTTTAGTCCTCAATTCTTCGTTCTAAAACACTGTCATCACTGCAGAGCATACGAAGGCGTGTTCCTACACCTGAAATCAGCCCCTTGAACACAGCCGGTGGATGGCAGCTATTTGGTGGGAGGTAGGAATGGCAGTGTTTGCTGAAAACATCTGTGGAAATTATGCCGTCTTTGAGGGTGAGTTTGATATCAAGATATTCTGCCTCCTGTCCTTGTTTTACCGTCCATTTAATAGAAGGTGGATGGAGGCTTTGTAGATGCTCTTCAAATCTTTCTGTCTGATCACCATCCGGTAAGATTGTTATGGCATCATCTCGGAACCTGCTCCAATCTAAGCGCTGCAGAGTTACCTTTTCCGAAGTCGGCGCCAACGAGGACAGAAGCGGAACTGGGCTTTCATGAACTACTTTCTCATCCAGTTCACCCATGAAGACATCGAAAAATCACAGGCATGAGACGGACCCATTGCTGTGCCCTTGTTTGGTTTCGCAATAATCGTATCCCCTTCTCCATTTGTGTACTGAGTTGCATTGTTTTTCAGTACAACATCAAGAGCACCCATGATACAACCAGTGGGGATACCCAGCGGAGAGGGATGGTCCTGAAGCAGCTTTCTTGTGGCAGGAATGCCCATTTCGTTATCAACGTTGGGATACAGCGACTCCACATCACATACAGCGAAAGCGGCTTTTTTGAAGGTATTCCTTTGAGTCCATCACTTGGTATGGCAGGGAAGCCGTGAGGTGCATTATCGATTGTTGCACCAACTTGGATAGAGGTTGCACCGGTGTTCCACAGCCTGATAGGAGTAATCTGGTGGGATAGGGTTGGGGTTTGTGTGTTTTTATCAGTGGTTTACATTTCCCTGGTCTTGTTTCATCTATGTTTTCAATGTACTCAGCCATTCCTTTCGTAATGCCTTCCTTCTTTAACCACTTCTTGCTG
>CM065706.1:19515337-19530337 GCA_017654935.2 Phymorhynchus buccinoides | reverse complement strand
TGTTTAAAACGAGTTTGTAATCCCCTGTCAATCTTCTTTACCCACAGAAACTACGACAACGTGGAACAGCCCATCCAGCTGACCACCGTGACCCGCAAACTGGTGAAGGAGAGCCAACACTTCCTCCAGGCTCGTCATTCCGATCAGATCCCCTTTCTCCTGGTTATCTCCTGGCTGCACGTGCATTCAGGAACCCCGACAGGGCCCCGGTTCAGAGGTCAATCTCTGCACGGGCCGTACGGTGATGCCGTGGAGGAGATTGACTGGGGTGTGGGTGAGGTGATGGGTGTGTTGGAGAGGCTGGGGATGGCGGGAAACACGGTGGTGTACTTCGCTTCGGATCATGGGGCACGTCTGCACAACATGGACACGCTGGGCCGGTCCATCGGAGGCTGCAATGCCCCTTTCAGTGGTAGACACTCCATGCATGCTGCTGCGTTACTGTGTGTCTTTACATCTCACACTTAGCCCACACTTAAGGAGGTTAATGTTAACCGATAACGATAAAAAAAAGTCTATAAATTGAAACGAAGCCCATTGTATAATGCATGATTTCACGAGGCCTCACTTGAAAACCATAATCATATAGTAACCGAAATGGCAACAACGTGTATTATGCCAAATATTCACATGATTTAATTGTTCCTTGGGATAAGATGAGTTATTGATTGAAAATCACAATCGTATATATTTTCAATGAGTCATTAGGCCATAATCATTTCCTTCCACCGAAAATGATTATCTACCCCCCCCCCCCCCCCTCACACCCCCTTAGAGGTGTAAATATGGGTATAGTCCTCTAAACGTCTAATCCTGTCAACTTACCCTAACTAGACGAAATATAAAGTGTTAAACTCTAAACTTTCTTAAATGTTTGCTTCAAACTTTCTTTTATTTGCAAAGACGAAACAGTTAACATTATGAGCATTTGAACAAGTTTAAGTAAACTCATTGTATGTTTATAAAAAGACTGTTGTGACATATATTTCCAGAATGAAATATTTGACAATAATGAGCATTTGAACTAATGGCTTGAATAAGCTCAAGGTGTGTTCACAAAAAGGAAGATGGTGCAACATTCTGACGGTAATGGTAATGACAGATTCCATTTTGATTCACAGGTGGCAAAGGGGATGGCTGGACAGAAGGGTCGTACCGTGTTCCTGGTCTGGTGCGATGGCCCGGTCATTTTCCAGCAGGAACTGTCATTGATGAACCGGTCAGCCTAATGGATGTGCTGCCCACCCTGGCTGACCCGTGGCACGTCACACTGGACAGTGACGTCATTGGGGGTCACGTGATAGATGGAGTGTCTTTGGTTCCACTGCTGAGAGGCGAAAGGGAGAAGTTGGTGGGTCCTCCCCACGAGTTCTTGTTCCATTACAATGGAGATCAAGTGACTTATCGATCTCCTGATTCAGGTTTGAAGAGTTTTGGGTGTTGTCTGTAGATCTGTCTTGCCCTTTTCTGTCCTCTTTCTATATGTTTCTTAGTCCCCCTCTCTTAATTTGTGTGCACATATTTTCCTTTATTGTCAGTAACGTACTTTCTTTCTTGATTTTTTAAATTTTTATTTCTTCCAATAATTTACAAATCACTAAAATAACATTCATTGGTTTTATCTATTTTTTAAAACTACTTCTTTCGAAAACAAAGCATAAACTTTGGTTCTAAATGAATCATCCCTCCCTCCCCAGTGAAATGTGACATTGAAGGTTAGGGTTGTGTTGGTCAGTTTATTCCCAAGGTCAGCCGTGGTAGCCAGATTGGCCTGACTGGAACCATGAAACACTGGTAACACCTCCTTTTATTTCCTTTTGTCTTTAGGGATTTTTTCGTTTTATTTTTCTTCCTTCTGCATCACACAACACTGCATAAGTATGCAAATATGGATAGCACATTGTAAAATCTTCAGACTTGGACTTGATCCCTTTAAACCACAATAATAATATAATCAATGTGCAATCAACTGTACTCTAAGAGTAAGAGCACGTGTTTGTCTTCTTTTTTTCTCGTTTGCTGTGTGTTCCTCTAACCAGATGTGTTTATTATTCTGTTTGACCCACAGACAAAAATACCATATGGAAACTTCCTCTGAAAGACCCAGGCAGCACCCCCGCTGCATTTTCCACCGCTAGTGCTACCACAGGCAATATCGCGGGCGATCCCCCGTTCCTCTTCGATTTGACCGCTGACCCCACAGCTGCCAGACCCCTGCAAGCCCAGGACCACTCTGAGGTGGTGTCCACCATTCTGAGGGTTCTGAAGGAACACAAGCTCAGTGTCTTGAGAGAGGGGCCTGCCCTGACTCAGTTCACTTTGGGGAGCCTCATGTGGAGGCCTTGGCTCCAACCCTGCTGCAATTTCCCCCTGTGTGCTTGTGAGGATGCCGAGTTTCAAGGGGTCTTTGCAGAGTGAGCCAGGTTAATAGAGGTTAATATGGCAGGGGTGAGGGAAAGGGGATGGGAATGGGTTTAGGGTAAGAAAGGGGGGGGTGGGGGAAGGGGGGGATTAGTGTGTGTGTGTTAATGTGTCTTCATGATGCCTATTGTTTTCATACTTCTATTTTTAGATTCTGAAATATAAGAGAGAGAGAGAGAGAGAAAGAGACAGAGAGAGAAAGAGAGAGTGTCTGAAGAAAATAAACACACTTGGTATCCTTAGATTTCCTTCTAACATGTATACACAATTAATATGTTCCATTTTTGTCTCTGTACATACTGAGTTAACGACAGACCATGGACACTTTTCACCACAGCAGGCTGCACAAGTCAGTAATCCTTCATAATCCTTTGTATTTCTTGTCATAGTTCAGATTGCAGACATTTAATCCATACATACAAGCACACTGTCTTAAACAGACACACGCTATTACACGTACACACACATTTACATGCATGCACACACACAAACTATCTTTCCACACATCAACAAATCACCAACATTTGCTTAAAGCAGTAGTTAGCTCAATCTGAACCATAATCCTGTCTCACACTATCTGCAAACCGATAGAGCCAAGACCCCCACTGTAAAATGTGGTGAATAACAATAACCCACTTATTCTCCTCAAAAGATGTCATTACTGCACAGATTGTTGTCTGTACAGCAAGGATCCGTAAGTAAAAGGTTCTATCCTCAGGGTCCCTACTGCAAGCCGTGCAAGCGTGTCTTAGAACAGACTTATATCACAAAAGTGTGGATGTTAGGAGACATGTCTCCACAAAACCTAGGTCACCAGGTCAAAAGTCAATCAATTGATATTGCTTGCAAATATCTTCCACATCTGCATCTATCTTGACAACATGCGTGAATGTTAAAAAACAAAACTGACAACCTGCTGTTGTTGGTCATTACAACAAAACATTTGCACATATCATGGCCTATGTACACCACACGGCTTTTGTACATGCATATTGTGGGCTTTCTACAACCTTTTTGTATGCGATATGAGAATCAGGACCAAAGCTAAGCTAAAGAAACATTATGGAGAGAAAAAAATACACACACAAACAAACGAAAAAAAATGTCACTGTCTGCTTTCGCTTTGGACGCTAACCGATCACCAAGGCGACAAAACAAGAATATGTATCCCTAATGACACCTTTTCTTCTTTCAGTCAGCTAAACATTTGTGCAGTTTCATATTATTATATAATGCTCTGTGCCCCCCCCCCCAAAATCATGCCAATAAAATCTATAATTTCTGGTCAGTTTCCATAAACAGACAAGTGTCCCCTGTTCCTCTCATTTTTTCTCTCTTCATGGTTTCTTTTATTACAATATTAAAAAATTAGGGCACCCCTTAACATAAATACTTTCTCCGCTCGATTTTGAAAGTCAAACTATTGGAGACTAGGTGCCACTTCAGTGAGGCACATTGTATTAACCCCCCCCCCCCAACACACACAATCTCCATTGCTATCTTTCACTGGTGATTAACAGCTGTGCTTGGACTGTTTTCAATAATAAAATTGCAATTCAAAATGTGCCAAATTTCAAATGATCGATAAATTAACATCTTATGTACAGTTCAAATTATTACAATGAGCATTAACAAACACTTCAAAGTGTGAAAAAGTACACAAAAAAGAAAAAAGAAATCTACCGGTAGGTGTAAAAGACATGAAAACCAGTATAGCAGAATGCTGATTGTGGGTTTTTTTAAATAATGGTGTGCACAGTCAATGAAGGGCAATGCAATGTTAAATGAACACTCCAACAATACAAACAGAAAACAGATATAAACATTAAAGGTGCTTTAAGTGGAAGTTTTCTAAATAAAATAATGCATCATACTGATCATTTTAACATGCCATCGAAGAAAATGAAAGCAACCACATGTACAGGTTCCAGTCCCGTGGAAAACATTTGTGAGAAACAATGGCCTATGTACATATTTTATAAAAATGCAACTTAATATTTTGTTGAAACAAACAAACAAGAACACTACTCGAACATGAAAGCAAACAAAAAACAAATTTGCCAGATTAAAATAAACAAACCGACAAATTGTTTTTCATTAACGTAATTAATTTTTGCACACACACTCATAAAGTTTCTTCTATCTGAAATGTTACAATCTGAACAGCCCACCTTCCTAAAAAAATAAGGACAACTCTTCTGTCTCTTTACCTGCTCCAAAGTAGAGAAGCAAGACAAGAAACGCACCGGAGCCATCAATGCAATATGTCAAGAAAAAGAGACCCCAATGGGTCACATTACAATTGATTCACAATGAGTCAAGTTGATGTATCTCATATTGAGTAACATTCTTTTTTTCCCCTTTTTTTTGGGTGGTGGTGGTGGTGGTGGTGGTGTTGCTTGCTTGCTTAGTCTTTCACAGGGAAGATATTCTGAATCAAAATTCACAAAACATATCATCAGATGAAGCTTTGCCAGGTGGTTTTAACATTTACGCTTTGCAAAGAAGCTAGATAAAACAGAAGGATCATGAAAAGCATTAAACCCTGGCACACCCAAAGACATTAATGAAAATACTGTAGAAAGAAAAGATCATACATACACACTCACAAAACAATAAAAATAAAAACTGCATAGAAACACAAAATATAAAAAAAGGTAATAAAATAAACAAAAATAATCACTTTTAGACACACAATCACCATAATTAATACCAAAAAAAAGATACCCCAGATTCTTAGAACTCTGAAAAAAGACAAATTATTTAGGTACATTTATTTTTGTATATTTGTAATCAAAATTGTTCAACCTAACATGCCTTCATCCACAAAACACCACAAATTGTTCAACCTAACATGCCTTCATCCACAAAACACCACAAATTGTTCAACCTAACATGCCTTCATCCACAAAACACCACAAATTGTTCAACCTAACATGCCTTCATCCACAAAACACCACAAATTGTTCAACCTAACATGCCTTCATCCACAAAACACCACAAATTGTTCAACCTAACATGCCTTCATCCACAAAACACCACAACACAAAAGCGGCGCTGTTTTTCCGGGGGAAGGGGGAATAATTTAAAAACAAAAGCTCACAAGGGTCAACCAAAGTGATCAAAACATAGCGACCATTTTGTCTGAACATTTTAAAAAATGAAACTGAATGGAAACCAATCCCTGAGGCCCATGAATGTTTCTCAAACCACAAAATTCTTACAATTTTTAAGAGAAGGGAAAACAAAAATCAATTTTCAGAACTCTTTTTTCTGAATTTTCTTCAAACCGGGATTTGTAGCAAACGGCAATGAAGGTCATCTAACTTGAAAAGATGAAAAAGTGAACAACAAAAAAAAGATAAAATTAAAAAAAGGTTTTGTCAGGCAGTAATTTTTTTAGGGCTGACTATTTGATATGTATGTAGAATTACCAAGGAAGAGTAAATCCTAGTATCATGTAACTATTGAATATAACCCCTTCAAAATTAACATATCCTAGGGAGCTTTCTCTTGGTTTGGAGAAACTTGAGTCAATAAATATATGAATTGATTTCACCGGGAATCCTTCAAATTGACATAGAAATTAAAATAGTCATATTTTTCAAACTGTAAAAACATGATGCACTTGTTGATACGCTTGAATAAATACAAAGCACAACATACGCCTGGCTTGAACATTTCCAAATGTTAAAAAAATGTAGGACAAAAAAGAACGAAAAAAATCAGTTATGGGCAAATTAAAAGAAAAGGAAAGATTCAGATATGGGCAAAACTGTATGTAGTAACTGTAATTTACAACCGTTAACTGTTCTAAAAAACACACAACTAAACTCAAGAGTTTAGTGACCAAACTTAAGCAGCACCTGAGCATGCACATAGTTGAAAGAGTTTGTATAAAAAAGATACATATAAACATACTTGGTAAACCTGCCCTAAGGATGCATACTACAGATTGCCTTCTGAGGATGATGAACTAAAGACAAAATGCCAAGAACAGGCCTTTAAACATAAAACAGTCACTGGCTGGCGTGAGACTGATGTCAACTGATTTGGTAAATCTATCCTATGGATGCATACAAAAGTGGGTTTTTTAAGTCACTGCCTTATGAGGATGAGGATCTAAAGAAAAAGTAGAGCAGGTTTTAAACTGTTCTAGCGCCATGTATTTTTTGACGTTCTTGGTTGTCCGTTGCATCTCAACCAACAAGAGGGGGTCACTATTTTTTCAAGTGCCCATGCCTTGCTTTAAAAAAATCACTAACATAAGCTCTGAAAATAGACAAACACATGGCAGGCCATTTGGATTTGGTGGGAGTGAAGTGTGATGTACAATCGCCCATGGTGCTAGGAAAGTACAACAGTCACTGGGTGATATGAGGCTGATAAACTATAGAGAAAAGCATAGAAGACGTAAATGGTCACTGACAGGACGGGTAAGCTATAGAGATACTTAATGTATTGTGAAGAACAGGTGAACCTTCACAGGCTGACGTGCAGCGGATAAACTGAAGGGGTGAGCACAGAACCTGGTTTCCTTCAACATTCATTGCTTCATGTGGCTGGTGAACAAATAAAAAATGTTCAGATGTTTTTTAATGTTTGCTGCATGATATACAGCTCATGAACTTAAGAAAAGTGTGCAGAACCTAGCTTCTTTCAAGACTCACTGCACATGTGCACATGTGAAGAGATTGTAAAGATTTTGTTGATTTCTTTTCACCATTCAGTGAATGATTCACTACTGTCTGATGCTGGGCTAACGAAGCGAAGAAGTGTCAGAAGCTAGATTTTCCCAACACTCATTGCGTCATGCAAACTGGTGAACTAAAGAGAAATTCACAGATTTTTCTAGTTTCCTTTCATCACTCACTATCTGATGTGCAGCTGATGAACTGAAGAGAAATGTGCCGTACCTAGCTTCTTTCAAAACTCACTGTGTCATGTGGCTGGAGAATGTCTATTTCATGTTCACTGTGTCACATGGCCATAGAATGTCTATTTCTTCATGTTCACTGTGTCACATGGCCATAGAATGTCTATTTCTTCATGTTCACTGTGTCACATGGCCATAGAATGTCTATTTCTTCATGTTCACTGCGTCACATGACATGGCCAGAGAATGTCTATTTCTTCATGTTCACTGCGTCACGTGGCCAGAGAATGTGGCCAGAGAATGTCTATTTCTTCATGTTCAACGCCTAACGTGGGGCTGATGAACCAACACAGTCTGAGACGAGGAGGAGGCCCCGGCCCCTCCCTCATCCTCCCCACCCACACCCAGGGACCCCCACTCATCCCACTCCCTCTTCTTTCCATCCCCACCACCCACCCCCTCTTCGCTCCCTTCCCCCAGGTCTGACCCGCCCTCCTTCCAACTGGCAGCCCCCATTTTCTCCCCACACACCAACAGGCCGGAGTCTGTTGCGGAATCCCTGCTACCCATGAGGAGAGCAGCGTCAGAAACCGCCTCACTGATGAGCAGAGCAGAGGGCAGACCAGGAGAGGAGCTGCTGCTGACAGACTGGTCTGCAAAGTAGCTCTGCACTTCTGAATCCACGAGTTCCTCCTGGGAGAGGGTGTCCACCATCAGAGGACCTCGAGGGGAGGAGGATTGGGATGGGCTGCAGGCCAGCTGTTGTGCTGGTGGATGAAGCAGGGATGAAGAATTTTTGGGCAGAGAGGGGGACATGGCACCGTGAATTAGCGGGCTTCTCCTTCCCACCCCAGCCACACTGCAACGCTGCAAGGAATCAACGATGGGATGTAGATGGAGAGAGGGGGAGGAGGGGGGAGGAGCTAGGTGGTAAGGGGAGGAGAATGGAGGGGGTGAGGGCTGGATGATGGAGATGGAATAAAGCGCCGAAGGGGAAGGGGGGCAAGAGGCCTGGCCTCTCAGGGTTTCGGAAAGAGGCAGGGCGGGGGAAGGGGAGCGGTGAACCACAGGGCCACTTACGGGGACAGGGAGGGTGAGGGAGGAAGGCTGAATATTGGGGACAGCACCAGTGGGGAGGGAGAGGGAGGTGTTTGCGCCGTCACTAGCCCTCAGCTGGGAGCAGGACGAGGAGAAGGGGAGGGATGCTGGGGAGTGGGGAGTGGTAGGAGAGGCCTGCAGGTGACCAGAGGCTAGGGAGCTGACCACCAGGCTGGAAAAGGAAGAGGAGGAGCAGGAGGTGGGGGTGAAAAGGACGGGGGACACAGCCCTCAAGCTTCCCTGAGGCTGCAGCTTCACCGCCGTGGAGAGACCAGCCTCCACCAGACTGCTCCTGGACACCCCTCCACCTTCCCCCCTCACCATCATGTAAGGCCTAGGGGAGCGGCAAGCCCTGATGTCTCCACTACTGTGGTCTCCTTTGCTACTAGGCAGTGGGGATGTCGCTGCTGCTGCTGCTGCTGTCACAGCCAAACCCAGGTCCCTGTGTTGAGGGGACGCCCTGCACTGCGCACCAGCACTGCTGCTATTGCTGCCATGGCCGTGAGGAAGCTGCAGGGAAACCAGCGACTGTGACAAGGGAGGCCTGTGTGCTGGAGCAGACACCGGAACAGGGCAGGGGATGGAAGCCTTGTACACAACAGTCCTCACTAATGGGGTCGACGGACCCGCCTCTCTCACATCACCCAGGGAGAGAGGACCAGGGGAAGACAACCTGGCGTGGATCTCCGCTCGGTGACCTTGACCGCCCTCCGTGACCTGACACTGACCCTTCTCAGCAAACACGGCATCGTCCTCAGCAGCAAAGTCGTCCTCCATGAGGTCCTGGTCCCCGATCTCGATCTCCTCCTGGCGGCAGATGGTGGGCCTGCGTTCCCCGCTGCGCTCAGATCCCCGGGACTCCCGCCCCCCCCGCCTGCCACTCCCCTCCCCTGCAGCTCCCCCTTCTGGGCCCGGGGAGTCCTCCTCCCTGCTGTAGGGTGAAGACCTGCGGGAACTGCTGCGAGAGGAGCTCAGTCTGTCAGGGACATGCAGCAGCCGGCACTGCAGCCTGTCTGTCTGGGGCCCATCCTCGCTGCTCACTTTCCCACCACAACTCTCCTCCTCCCTGCCCTTTCCTTGGGGATTGCACTCATCCAAATTCTCCCCACCGTGAGGCGAGCGGGTCAGGGTGGCTCGCTTCGCTTGTCGGGACGGGGACAGATGAGAGTCCGGGGGGTAAGGCGAGGGCGTGCGGGAGTGGGAACGCTTACGGGAATCTCCCCCTGCTGGACAAACGTCAGAGTGGTTAGGATCTGCGCTGGTAGGGGCAATAGCGGGAGATGATGGGAAGGAGGATGAGGCCGTTTTGTTGCTGGCGACATCGTCAAAGCTTCCCGATGTGGACGTAACCTGCACAGGTTTTGGTGATCTGACATCACTTTCCTCCAGGACCAACCCCTGACTCCCTCCCAGGGAGGCCAACGCAGAGGGAGTGGGTGTGGAGGGAGTGGGTGTGGAGGGTGCCAGGCGGACGATGGAGGTGTTGGAGTGGGAGGCCATGTGTGAGCGCAGGTCCTCTGACTGGGCGAAGGTGTCCCCGCACAGACCGCAGATGTAGGGCCGTTCCTGGGGAGAAACAAACAAACAAGGGGAGTTAGCGCTAGCACTGTGTGTGTCGGCTAAACAGTGTTGCAGTCAGGTTCAAAGCAAGCCTGTTTAAATTAATGCAGTTACAGAAGCATACACACACACACACAAACACACACACCACTGTACCTGCGCGTGGGTGTGCAGGTGTGTTCTCAGGGACTGTGCGTTGGTGAAGCCAGCATCACAGAACTGACAGACATGGGGCCGCACCTCCGGGTGACTCATTACATGAGACTGGCAACAGAGCACAAGAAATAACAAGGTTATCACCACACAATATTCTGAATCATCTTAAGCCAGTCAGCCCACACACCAAGCTTAAAGACTGTACCTTCAATGATATGAAAGATATGGCCATGACCAGAAACTTCCGTTTTCAAGGTGAAACTTCAAGGTCAAGGTCAGTATGATACGATTTGTGCTAGGTAACACACCACCACACAATATCTGAAGTGATTTTTGCCCAGCATTTCGTGAGGCACAGCCCAAACAAACACACACACACACAAAAAGAAAAAGAAAAAGAAATTAAAAAAATTCAAATGAACTGAAATTGCTCCACCTAGTGAGGGCGGTGCACAAAAACATGACCCCCCAAAGAACAAAACAAAGATGGTAAAGCCACATAAACTTATTCCCAGTTCACCCTCCCGCCCACCCACCCCCCAAAAAGAGAAGAGACAGAGGAAGACAGTCAGAGAGAGGCGGGCAGGAAGAGTGAGATGGGGAGGGGGTGGGGGTGCAAAGAGAGGTATAATATGGCAATTGCTATAACAGCGAGCATGACAAGCATCTCCACTGTTGGTTGGGCATGTGGCTTAAATTTAACGAGCACAGCATAAGAGTCTCGTGATGTCTTTGGGTCATATGGCTAAGTGATTGATAGTATCACAAAATGCATTGAAAAAGTCCAATCACAGTCTTCAAAGTTTAAGATAATCCCCTTAACAGAAGCTTTTTACAAAAAAACAAAAGTAGTTTTCCCCTATTTTTTGGCGAGTACCGATATTGAAAAAAAAGAAAGGAAGAAAAAGTGCTCCCTCCAACTCTCTCCCCCCCCCCCCCCCCCGGTACTCTCAGCCATGTTCACTTCTGAACAATGTTGTACCTTTCTGAACAATGTTGTACCTGTTCTGATTGCAAATATTGGACAGAAATGACTATGCAGTGCCCCCCCCCCCCGGTACTCCCAGCCATGTTCACTTCTGAAACATGTTGTACCTGTTCTGATTGCAAATATTGGACCCCCCCCCCCCCCCCCCCGGTACTCTCAGCCATGTTCACTTCTGAACAATGTTGTACCTGTTCTGATTGCAAATATTGGTACCCTCTCAGCCATTCACAATGTTGTACCTCCCCTGACCCCCCCCCCCCCCCCCCCCCCCCCCCCCCCCCCCCCCCCCCCCCCCCCCCCCCCCCCGGTTCACTTCTGAACAATGTTGTACCTGTTCTGATTGCAAATATTGGACAGAAATGACTATGCAGTGCCCCCACCCCCCACTCTTTCTTTAACTGTTAGCTAGTGTTAGCGCACACACACAACTAAATGTTTCTGTATGGAAACCCTGTGAATAAGTTAAAGAAAGACGGATGCATTTCTTCTTTCATCCAACAGCCTCAATCAATCAATATTTGTATTGTCCATTTTACAGGAAATTCTTTTTGCAGCGATAAAACAAATCAAGAAAACAACACAATAAAGACAAAGACATCATCTTGCTGATGGTTCTGTTGTTATATTAAGAACTGGGGGACTATCCAGTCTAACAGCTTACTCACGGCTGCTGTAGGGGTACTTTGAAGATGGTTTGGGGGGGGGGGGGGGGGGCAGAACTTGAAGGGGCAGGCTTATGCACGCTTATACACGGAAACGATCTGCTTATTTTTTCCTTCTTTCCTTTACTTATTTACGGCGTTCCGTACAGAAACATTTAGTTGTGTGTGCGTGCGCTTATTCTCATGGTGGTGTGGTGGTGGTAGTAGGAGTAGTAGAGGCGGAGGAGGAGGAGTAAGGGTCTGTGCACATTAGATCCGCAATCTGCAAGTTCCATACAGGAAAAAATAAGTGGATGTGATTGCGGATGGGTTTCTGCGTGCAATGGGCACTCTCCTTCATATTTCTTACTTCCAGATTTGTTTTCTTGCGGATTGCGGATGAGTTTCCGGAGGGAATGTTTTGTAAATGTGCACATGCCCTAAGAGTAGGAGTATTATGAGGAGGAGAAGCAGCAGCAGCAGTTGAAGTTGAAATAATCAGATAGTTCTAGTAGTAGTTACGTATCTGTAGTAGTAATGGCAGTAGTAAAAATATGTATCAAAGGAAAACATATTGGTAATGAACGCAATCAATGTGCACATACCGCAAACAGAGTCAAGGAAGAGAACTGCTGGCCGCAAAAACCACAGGTCTTATCCCCCTTGGTGCCAGAGTCTCCCTGACTGTCACCAGGTGGCGCTCCCTTATCTTCCTCCAGGGGAGACAATCTGTCAGCGCCCTCACCTCCCTCTTCTCTCTTTTCTTCTGTAAATCACAACGCACACATTTCATACACAATACATGAACATTTACAAGCACACATACACACAAGCAAGCAAGCATGCACACACACACACACACACCAGCACTCACATGCATGTGTGCATGGGCATACACAGTATATACAGACACAAACAGGGGCACACTTTAACACACTTGTAACTACAATGATTCATAGCTTCTAGAGGGAAAAAAAGAGCAACCACACTGCTGACGAACAACATCACATGTAATAGAGATCTTCCTCTGTTGATGTCCAATGCTAGTCAACATTCAAAACCAATTTACATTCTTTGTTTCTAAAACAGTCTTTCTTCTTTCTTGGCTTTCATAACAGAGTCTCTCTTATTTCTGACTCATCTGGCTCTACATGTACCATGTTTTACAGACTATAACATAAACATAAAGGGATTTTTTTTTCTCAGACTGAGATTAAGATTAACCCCTTGACAACTAAGGCCGTGTCAGGGCCTTACCTCATAATGTCTCAGACTGAGACATCTGTACCTTCTGATATGATTAATAGAAATACTATAGTAAGAAACTGTTATAACAAAATCAACATTTTGTGTAATGTTCGGGGGTGTGCCTTATTAGTTATGCCTTATAATAGGATGCGCTTTATAGGCCGTAAAATGGGGTAGTTGATTTCTATAAAAATAATAAATTAACTAGCATAAGCCTTAGCAAAACATGAAAGCATCACCCACCTTTCCTTCCCAGCATCTCCTTTCCAGCCTCTTTCGCCCCCTCCTTCTTCCCCTCACCCGCTTTTGTGTCACCATCCTCACCACTACCCTCCCCGACCTTGCCAGCTGACTTCAATGTCATAGAAGATACAACAGGGGCAGCAGGGAAGGTAAGCGACACAGAGGTCTCTGACAGCGCTGGAGGTTTGACGCTGGCCACAGGTGGTTGTTCCCCTTGCCCTTCGTCAATAACAAGGTGAAGGTCGCCGTCAGCGTCAGAGTCGATGGAGTGAAGCACCGCGTTCTGAAGCTTGGGTTTCTTGGTCGGGGTCGGCCTACTAGGCTGTTCCAAAGCTTTGTTCATCAAGACGTCTTTGGAGGATGAGAGCGGCAGTTTTGGTTGGTCCACCACTCTGGTGTGGAAAGTCTCTTTGGAGAAAGATGGTGGTTGGGGTTTTTCCGCTATTCTGCTCACAAAAACTTCTTTGGAGGAGGTGGAGAAAGAAGGCGATTTATGTTGCTCCACTTTAACGCCAACGAAAGCCTCTTTCAAGGAAGGTGCTGCTGGTTTAGTTTGATCTGCTGCTGTGCTGCCAGCAAAAGCCTCTTTGGAGGAAAACGTCGCTTTGACTTGCTCTGCTGTTCTGCTAACAAAACCCTCCTTTGAGGGAGTAGGCAGTTTAGCTTGTTCTGTTGCTTTGCTTAGGAGAATGTATCTAGAGGATAGCAGTGGTGCTGGCTTAGTGGAAACGTGTCTTCTCTCTGACTCCTCTTCCATGGACACAGCCTTTCTCTTCACCGCTGGCTGGGGCACGTCCAGTGACTGTTCACTCTTGCGCTGTGTCACCAGCAGTCCCCCCCCTCCCCCTGCCTTCCCTGACACCCCCAGCGCAGGGACCATGCCAGGGGACAGCTTGGAGGGGTCCACAACACCCTCCCCCTTCCTCATGGCCGACAGGATCTCCCTCACGGGGGTACCCGTCTTGGGCACAAAGGCGGCAGTGGAGCAAGGTTTGCCTGCAGCAGCAGTGTGTTCCGTGTGTCCTGGAGCCTTGAGGGTGTCTCGAGCTACGCTGAAGTGTTTGTCCAGCATGAAGGCAGCGTCCTCCGACACTGATATGCTGTTCAGTGGAGAGGAGGAGGAGGCCACACCGAGGGGGAGATTTTTCTCATCAGTCTGGTCGTCGGTGAGGAGGTGGTAGGTGCCCGCAGGAAGCATGCCCAGGCTCTCCAGGGTGTTGATGTGCTTCCTGGAGCGCAGATGGTCCGACAGCTGAGTGGACGAGTTAAACACCAGACTGCAGAAAGAGCAGCTGAGCCTGGACTCTGCGCCGCTTCTCTGCCCTTCCAGCTCTTCCTCCCTGTCCTCGGAGCATTGAGGGATCATGGCGGAGGGCACCTTGACCACAGCCGGTGGGAGGTGACCGTCGGCCATCTGGTGGCGCTTCAGCAGCCCCTCAGACAGGAACACCTTGTCGCAGACCCCGCACTGCAGCTTCTGGCGGTGGTGCAGGCCCTGGAAGTGCACGCTGCGGTGGGTCACCAGCTGGTGGTGGGTGGAGAAGGCCGCCAGGCACACGTCACAGGCGTGGCTGCCCCCACCTTCCTCCCCTCTGAGCACGGAGGAGCTGGTGGGTCTGGGGGACAGGGAGGAGGAGGAGGGGACTGGAAGAGAGGATGGCAGCGCCTGGGCAGAAGGGAGAGTGACAGGGGCTTTGTTGAAAGACTCGGCTTGGTCCTCCTCTCTGCTTCCACCCACCTTGGGTGAGAGACGTCCGGCGCTGAGCTTT
>CM065706.1:19455337-19507837 GCA_017654935.2 Phymorhynchus buccinoides | reverse complement strand
TAAGGGGGAATCCTATTGTCTTTGCACAAATTCTTCTTTAAAAAATGCTTTTAGTCATGATATAAAACACAGGGGTCTCAATCTGTGAAAACAAAGCTTGCCTTACAATCTCACACACAATACACAAGCCTCGTCACAAACCCAACAGATTAGACACGGTGGGTGGAAGTACGACCATTTCCATGGCCTCCTACTGACCTGTGATGGAGACGTGAGGAGAAATGTGTGTGGAGAGAGAGGAGGAGGAGGAGGAGGGTGGGAGGGCGCTGAGGGCAGCCTCCTCCACCTTGCGAGAAAGGTCCAGGAGACTGTGGGCGATCTCCGTGTCCAGAACACCCTCACTGCTGTCTGACCCTCCTGCATGCACACACACACACCAATGGCCCATCATATGTACAGATTATCAGCTTCAACTTGCATCCTCAGTTTGCAGACTATGGCTGTGTACACATATACGCGGAAGTTCCGCGCAGAAACTAATGTGTAAAAAAACCCCAGTCTGGAAGTAAGAAGCATGAAAGAGTGTGCACATTACACGCGGAAACTCATGCGCAATCCCCTCCCCTTATTTCTGATATAAGTGTATGGGGTTTCTGCACGGAATTTACGGATTGCAGATCTAATGTGTGTGTGAACTAAGGATTGATATTTTGTTCCTTCGTCCTTGATTTTGTTACAAAGTACATGAAAGCATCTCACTGGTGGATACAGGTAACAATTTTACTAGAGGTCAGCAAGGATATTTCAATACCTGGGCATCATAGCAGGTGTAGGCTAAAAAGAGAGAATATTTACAATTCATTTTATAAACCACTCTAAAAAGCGATACCCACTTTAAAATTCCTAAAAATCTCAGTCATGGTTTGAGATAATGTTTATCACATGCCATTACAAAACAGTCATCATAGTCAGCCTAAATGAAAAGGCAACTTTACAAAATGCAACAGAAAGTCATGAAAAAGAGAAATCATCCAAGTTGATAATATGCATATAAATAGCAATGGCAGCCACCATAGTAAACAAGTGCTTAACCTTCGCTGCCGCCTACTACTTGCGCATGCGCCGCCGGTTTGCCGCGCAATTTTTTAACGCGGCAATATGGCTACTTAGCGGCGACATATATATACGTCGGTGGCAAGTACTGAAGCGCAATAGAGGACATATATATAGCTTCTCCCATGTTTTCGCCCTTACCCCTTAAAATTTGCAAATAGGGATGAAAATACCAGTTCAAATTCTAAACAGAATTCCCCATTAAGAGGGGGAAAGATCAGAAGCCCTGAGAAGTGAACTTTTTTCCTGAAATATTGAGGACTAGTCTTTATTATAAGAAAAAAAAGTAATGTTTTGGTGTAAAACCTTCGATTTAATCAGAAACATAAACACAAAGAGAGAGACAGACAGACAGACAGACAGAAATAGACAGCAAGGCAAGAATGATGGCAGTGGGGAAAGTGAGGGTTTCCAAATTACCTCTCATGTAAGATGGGGTGGCATCTCTTCCTTTGGACCTGTAACCAATAAATGTAACAGTTTATCTAAAAGCAAATAACACACCCACAAGGGACTACATTTAAACAAGTAAAAGACAAAACATTTACATGTACATGTACAGGAAAGTGTTTTTGTAAAGTTTTGTTCCTTTAAAAAAAAAAAAAAAAAAAAGCTCATGATAACAACCAACACACACACACACACACACACACACACACACACATGCAGTGTCACACACACACACACACACATGCACACACATATGCAGTGTCACACACACACACACACACACACACACACAGTGTCACATACACATACAAAGGGCTAGACTTTTTTTCTTTCTTGCACAGTAACACCATCTTACATTGGCTGACAAAAAAAACCAAAAGAATTTCTACAGTACATAGAGTAGGGGTGGTGACTCTCAGGGGCGCGACACAGTTGCTGCATTTCAGGTGCGCAATATCAAAAATAATAATTTCAGTTTTCTCTGATTTTCTTGGACGATTTATTTAATTACGCGTAGAAAGAGTTGTGTTTTTATCTGTTGTAAGTGACTGTGCAGTGTGATTGTGATAGATTTATGTGAAAGGTACATTTTTAGGCATTTAACTAAAGGGCTATCTTAATAAAAACTTTAGGTTTAACTTACTTTGTATGTGCGTGTGTGCGTGTGTGTGTGTGTGTGTGTGTGTGTGTGTGTGTGCTCCTGTTAACTTTCATTGTTTCCATGTTATCTACTTGTGCCTATTGTCTGTGTAGAATTGTCTTCTTCAGTGTATGTTGTGTAACTGACCAGTTAATGAAATGTTTTTATTATTTATACTGTATTTTATGTGCAAGTCGGGCAAAAAATTTCTTCTGTTTCGAAGACAATAAATTGATTTGATTGATTGATTGATTGATTGAGATGGAAAGAAAGACTGTGACGGAGTGAGGGCGATGTAGAACATTCTTTAAAGGTAGGAGAGTGATCACCACCTACCACACAAACAAACATATGACAAAATTGTTGACATTTACAGCATGTGAGATTGCCTGTGGATAGACTGCATCATGTAATGCCACACATTCTAAAAAAACAACCAGCTAGCCATAGCTCCAAAAAACAAATTACCAGTAACTTATTTCATAGTACATGCATCTCCTAAGCCTCACACAAAAATCACTATCCAACAAGGGTGTGGCCCAGGAAAGCCAAAAGACACCGTCCCCCACCTCCCCCACTCTGATGCATTTAGTCTTGGGTAGTTCATGCCTTAAGCTTAAAAAAATATTGTCATGTTACTCAGCAGGCACCGGCAGGACACATCAAGCAAACAGACCACCATTTTGAATCTGAAGCGATTCGGTACCGCAGTTCAACAGGCATTGCCCAGCGAGACAACTGTCCTTTTGGGTGATGATGCCCTAACCCTAGAAAACTGTCCTACCCAAAACGATCAGATGCATCAGCTTCAGGAACAAATACCACCATGACACATTTGAAGTCATTAAAGGTAATGCAGTGTGCTGATACATGTAACCCAAACACAGCTGGCAGCCTTCAGAGCATACCTTGGTGGTGTACAGTGCAAGTCAACAGAATCCACAGCAGGACCAAAGTCTGGTTCAGAGGATTCACTGCAAACCAAAAGAAACAGCAACGCATCATGACAACAGATCAGAACAGGTTACTTACACCTCTGCAAATCAAAAAGAGACGTCTAAAGGCTCTCACCATGTAAAAACAATCTTTTCAGCATGATTAAAACTTTTAACATAGTTATGCATACGCTCTCATGCTTACATGAATGCGTGTACAAGCAAACAAACACACACACTGTGACACACGCACAAACACCCATGTGAATACGGACGCCCACACACTTACACAGAATGACACATGCACACACACACAATCGCATGTAAGCACACACACACACACACAACCAGTCAATCTTCAGATTAAAAAACAACAACAACAAACCATTTCATATAATCTTGAGCATGTTCATTTCAGAATGCAAACAATTTTCTAACAGGGACACACATTACATGGCTAAATGTACATATATTTGTGTGTGTGTGTGTGTGTGTGTGTGTGTGTGTGCGCGCGTGTGCGTGTGTGTGTGTGTGTGTGTGTGTGTGTGTGTGTGTGTGTGCATGCATGTGTGTGTGTGTTTGTGTATGTAAGCGTATGATTGTGTATACGCATGCGTGTTGTATGTACGCGTGCACACATACAAACAACGTCAGTGTATACACTAGTATACAAGCACACCTATTCGTAAGAGTGGAAATAGGTGTGCCACACACCCCTCTTCCACAACACACTAGCACCAGCACTCACCTAATCCCCCGATCCATACTAGCCCCTCTCTCCATCTCCTCCTCCTCCTCATCCTCCTCATCAACGTTGTCATCATCGACGTCGTCGTCATCCGCATCCCCGTCGTCAGTGCTGGCCATGCTGGGCATGGAGCGGTGCTGCAGCAGCTGGTTGTCGTGGTGATGCGTGATGCGGGCGTCCTTGGCGACGGCGCACTGCTTGGCGAGGGCGTCCTCGTCGATCTGACAGTCATCCACCGTCATGGGCACTGGGTACACCCCCCGCTCCATGCACCGCTTCTGGTGGGCCTGCCACACACATTTCAACATGTCACACACATTTCATAAGCCAATGCACATACATACCAAGTTTGAAGTATGTAAGTCCAACAGTGTAAAAGAATATGACCCCTAAACAAAAAT
Source organism: Phymorhynchus buccinoides (assembly GCA_017654935.2). Lineage (NCBI taxonomy): Eukaryota > Metazoa > Mollusca > Gastropoda > Neogastropoda > Raphitomidae > Phymorhynchus > Phymorhynchus buccinoides. Next base: position 19,503,610 of record CM065706.1, on the reverse strand, counting down.
TCGGTTTTCAAAGTCATGCATCAAGGTCAAGGTCAGCACAGTCACAATTATTCTATGGGACCATCTGTGTACCATGATACATCGCCACACAAAATTTGAAGCAATTCTGTTCACTGGTTCGCTAGTTACAGGACGGACAAACACACATAGAATTTTATTATATTAGTATAGATATTCTAAGGCACAGGGGTCTGAGTCTGGGAAAAGAGTATCGCCTTATAGTCCGAAAAATATAGTAGTTTTCATATTTTTCAAATTCATAAACAACAAGAGGCAAAGCCTGCAAGGCTCACGTCTGATTTTTATTACTATAGCAGGCATGGGAATTCCCATGACAATTTCCATGCCTGTATAGAGAGAATACTGTTATGTAGACACTTGTGCATCTGAAAACAGAATTAATTTTTATTTTACTGTGTAAATTAAAATTATTTCTATGCACCCCTACCCCTTTCTTTAAAATTTAATTATATGTATGCGCATGTAACATAGTGGAGCCCTATTTTTATTTTTGGCAAACAAGTAAAATTGAAAAGCATATTGACCAAGCTTTCAGAAAAAACATAGTGACCAATCCCCCACCCCACCCACCCCCGCCGGGGTAAGGGGGGTCTACGGACACCTGTAGTAGGCCTAGTCTTTGCCTGTGGGTCTAAGCCTCTTACTCTTAGAAAATTAATAATTGAAGTTGCGTGATTTGTAAGGCCATACTCCTGATCTGTTACTGTTTTAAACTGATTGTTCATGCGATGAAAACTTGTTCCACATCATCTACATTTCTGTAAGATATTTTATATTAGTCCTAATATTTTATTTTCGTTTCGTTAATCCCCCCCCCCCCTCTGCCACAAAGCAAAGGTCAAGGTCACAGCCAGCAAGCTCATCCATGTTTATCTTCCCCTGTACAGTCTTTGCTCATGGTGATCAATCGTCTAGGCCTAACAAAGGATTCGTACGTCGAAGGCAGTGAAATCGACGAACCCTGGATTTTCCGTATATTTTTTTTCAAGACTGAAATGAATGTGGGCTAAATGTTAAGTACGTCGTCTTGATTATGAGGTAAGGCATGGACTCTAGGCCGAGGCCTTGTTGCCGGAAGTGCGGTAGGCTAAGTTATGCGCAGAGATGATGGGCAAATGAACACGAACAACCGTTACTCAAAGGCGCAAATAAAAGCTAAACAACCGGGCCGTCAACGCACACACTAGGTACATGCATTTGTTACAGAAAATATAAGTTGACGACGTTAAAATGTACCTATTTGTACACACCTGAAGTCTTGTGTTTCTTTTTAAAGAGCGTTTTTGTATATCTAATGGAGAGTCTTCTTTCCAGTATGTATCTCCTACTCGGTACAACACAACAGTTACAGTAATCTCTGCAACAAATGATTTTCTTTCTTTTGTTCCTTACCGATGTATCTGACTGCTTTGATCGCCATGACTTGAAGGCTCACGTCAAAATCAAGTATCCTGCTAACTTTAACCCTCTAACATTTATGTTTTTTTGAGAAAATGACAACGTTAAAGTTTCAGTGGAGAGTGTCTTCTTTAGTTTGAAGAGTGTGACTGAGTTAAAGGTTAAAGGTTGCACAACAGTAATCTCTGCAACAAATGATTATCTTTATTTTGTTCTTTATCAATGTATCTGACTGCTTTGATCGTCGTGACTTGAAGACTCACGTCAAAATCAAGTATCCTGCTAACTTTAACCCTCTAACGCCTTTTATGTTTAGAGAAAATGACAACGTTAAGGTTTGAGTTAAGGTTAAAGGTCGGGGCCACGGACGCAACACACACACACACACACACACACACACACACACACACACACACACACACACAGACACACAACCGAACATGTACGATACTATAGACTCACTTTGTTTTAAAAAACGACGTGAGCCAAAAATGAAACAAAAATATTACAAACAACAGCAAGAGGTAAAGCCTTCAAGGTTCACTCACTTATTGTTTTGGGAGAGATCTAAATACTAGACTGTGTACTTAATAACATAAACTCTATACCAAAAATTGAAAAACTTTGATTTGCATATTCTGTAAAACATATATAAAAAGGACACTGAACAGAGAGAAAAATGGTTAGTATGTGCACTTGATTTATGTTTTTGGAGATAGATCTAAATGCCAGATTGTTCACTTTCAAATACAGTACACTCCAAAGGTTAAAGTCAAAGGGTACAATTTCTATACTGGACACATCAGCTTGATGTAATATACCACCCTACAAAAGTTCAAGCGATTTTGTGCAGCAGTTCATGTGATATTGTGACAGACAAAAATCCAAGGTCAAAGTCATCATGGTCACCGAGGTCAACAATACTTAGCATTCCATTTGATCTTAAGCTGGTTTACTTCTTGCCAAATTTAGAAACTGTATCTGCCAGAATGCAAAAGATATGGCCCAAACAAATAATTGACGGTGTTCATGGTAAAAGGTCAAGGTTAAAGTCATTAGGGTAAAGTCAACCTGCATACTATATCACCAACATGCCAAATTTGGAGACCATAACTGTGAAAATGTGAAAGATATGGCCAGGACAAAAATTACATGTTAAAGGACAAAGGTCAAGGTCATTAGCTAATCTTAATATGCAAATCATCTTTTTTTAAAGCTTGCATAAACATCTATGTGTATGCAAAGTTTGAACAATGTACGTCTTGTAGTTCCCCCCAAAAAGCCAATGTTAAAGTTTGGACCACAGACGCAACACACACACACACATACATGCATACAGACACACAACCAAACAATCATGAGAACATAGACTCACTTCGTTAACACGAGTGAGCCAAAAAGTTAAGCATTACATATTATGCATAACTTGACGCATTGAAATAATCTAAACAGGATATGTTAACACGCATTTAGATTTTCAAAACTGATGATTACAGAAAATCAACACAAATGTAAATAACAGAACCACATTACTAGCAGAACTTTTAATCATAATAAATAGACATTGTTTGAACAGAAATAACAGGGGGGAAACTTGAAGATTCAGAACCCCCCGTGGGGATACCGGAGGGGCCTTCCGTACAAATAGTTCCCCCACCTTCTGGAAGTTCTGTGCTTGTAACTTCTAATCTGCCACTCTCTTTGACTCTGCCTTTTTCCCTTTGCTTTCTATCATCTACTATCTTTCTGACTTATTGGCCCATTCTCCTGCCTTTTTCCCCAATAAAATCTCCAAAGAATATTTCTCCTTTGAGATCCTCCGAAATCGGAATGTGTCGGCTGTACGCAGCGGGGAGACCCGTGAAAACTGAAAACCGGACACATATGAACCTTACCCATTATAGCCATATGGCCTGGGAACACAGAAGAAGAAGATTCAGAAAAGCCACTTCAAGGTGAGTGCATGTTGCGGAATCCGCCCACCTTGGACTTCATGTGCTTGGTGAGGTTGCCCTTGGTCTTGAAGGAGAAGTTGCAGTGCAGGCACTGGTACGGGCGGTAGTCGGTGTGCGTGCGCACATGCTTCTTCAGCATGCTGGGCTTCTTGCAGCGGATGCCGCACAGCCGGCACACGTACTTGCCCCGGCCTCGGCCCCGCACGTACTCGTAGTTCTCCTCGCTCTTGTAGCCCGCGCGGAACTTGTTGAGCGGCTTCCCTCTGCTGTGCAGCACATCCGCACCTTCCTCCTTGGAGAGCCCTGAGCCTGCGCCCAGTTTGGAGGGGGAGGGGGAGGGGGAGGAGGAGGACAGGCTTCGGCTCAGCTCCACGCCTCGATGAGCGGCGCCACCATCTGTAATGTGGTGATATTGTGTTTTGTAAAAAAAAGATTTTTTTTTATTTTTAAAAAATCTTTCATTCTTTACTTTCACTTTAACCACCAAAACACATCATCTGAACATACCAACTATCATTATTTACTTTCACTTTACACACCAAAACACGTCATCTGAACATAACTATCATTCTTTACTTTCACTTTACACACCAACTTTTGTGTGTGTGTATTCTTCCCCCATGGAGATACCGGGGGATCTTTTGTACAGATAGTTCCCCCACCTTCTGAAAGTTCTGTGCTCATAACTTCCTCTAATCTGTGACTCTCTTTGACTCTGCCTTTTCCCTTTGCTTACTGTCATCTGCAATCTTTCTGCCTTACTGATCCATTCTCCTGCCTTTTTTCCATAAATTTTTATACAAAGATTTTCTCCAGCTGAAGACGGGCATGCTGGGCCTGTCTGAGTGATCGAAGAAGAAGAAAGAAGAATATTGTGTATTCGTCAGAAAACTTAAGTAATAAAAACTCGCTGCAATTGAACGAGTGATTTACAGAAAAAGCAGTTCTCTTTTTTATGGCATTATGTGCGTCTCAGACTCTCAAAGCTCCTAACTGATGTACTGGGTTAAAAGGCCAAGGCTCAATGACACCATTATAATATAAGATCATGAACATTCCTTTTCCCCCAACTTTTAATTCCTCATTTTCGAGCAGTACTCTTTTTCTCCTGTACCGTCTGTTTCTGCTTCCAACACAATGGCATAACCATCGTAGATAATGCCTTCCTCAAAAAGATTGGTCTTTCACTAAGATCATGCATTTAATCATAATACTAAACAAAATGTGAAAAAAAACCTCTCAGAAGTTAGAGAAAGTTCCTACGACAATGACAACAAACACAAGATTAACCGCTATTTTCTGTATTTCAGGGACTATAAGTACAAGTGTTTTGTTTTTTCTAAACCGCACTCCCCAAATCTTGACAAAAATCTGCTTTGTGAATAACATAAATTTATTATATTATTAGTCATATAATAAGTCGCAGGAGTATTTAATCAGCGAAGAAAAATACAGTGGAACCTCCCTTATAAGACCTCCCATTATAAAACTCCCTCCCACATAAGACCTACTTCTTTGAGACATTGCCCTTCTATGTAAATATTAAAATTACCTCTCTTATAAGACCCCTCCCTTATAAGACCTCCATTTTGGATAATTTGTGAAGGTCTTATAGGGGGGGGGGGGGTCCACTGTATCACCTTACAGTCTCTAAAATGCTATACTTATAAGTAAAACTTCATATCTATCATAAAAACAACCAACATTTGTATAAATCTCACCGTTTGCTTCCCCCTCCTCAGCAGAGGGAAGTGGACCGTGCGTGGTATCACCAGTAAGAGAAGCATGCTGGGAGGAGAGCCGTGGGGTGGTGGAGGAGGATGGGGGGACCTTGCTGCTTTTGTTCCGTTTGTACTGCCAGTAGGAGCTGTGGGTGACGTTGTACTGCGTCACGCTGCTGCTGGCGTAGGTGGGGTTGGCCGTGTACCGCGACCTGCACATAACAACATGTGTATCTATGTCTGGACGTGTACCGCGACCTGCGCATAACGCAGCCACAACGTGTGTATCTAGGTCTGGCCCTGTACCGCGACCTGCGCATAACACAGCCACAAGGTGTGTATCTATGTCTGGCCCTGTACCGCGACCTGCGCATAACGCAGCCACAACGTGTGTATCTATGTCTGGCCCTGTACCGCGACCTGTGCATAACGCAGCCACAACGTGTGTATCTATGTCTGTCCGTGTACCGCGACCTGTGCATAACGCAGCCACAACGTGTGTATCTATGTCTGTCCGTGTACCGCGACCTGTGCATAACGCAGCCACAACGTGTGTATCTATGTCTGTCCGTGTACCGCGACCTGTGCATAACGCAGCCACAACGTGTGTATCTATGTCTGTCCGTGTACCGCGACCTGTGCATAACGCAGCCACAACGTGTGTATCTATGTCTGTCCGTGTACCGCGACCTGCGCATAACGCAGCCACAACGTGTGTATCTATGTCTGTCCGTGTACCGCGACCTGCGCATAACGCAGCCACAACGTGTGTATCTATGTCTGTCCGTGTACCGCGACCTGCGCATAACGCAGCCACAACGTGTGTATCTATGTCTGGCCCTGTACCGCGACCTGCGCATAACGCAGCCACAACGTGTGTATCTATGTCTGTCCGTGTACCGCGACCTGCGCATAACGCAGCCACAACGTGTGTATCTATGTCTGTCCGTGTACCGCGACCTGCGCATAACGCAGCCACAACGTGTGTATCTATGTCTGTCCGTGTACCGCGACCTGCGCATAACGCAGCCACAACGTGTGTATCTATGTCTGTCCGTGTACCGCGACCTGCGCATAACGCAGCCACAACGTGTGTATCTAGGTCTGGCCCTGTACCGCGACCTGCGCATAACGCAGCCACAACGTGTGTATCTATGTCTGGCCCTGTACCGCGACCTGCGCATAACGCAGCCACAACGTGTGTATCTATGTCTGTCCGTGTACCGCGACCTGCGCATAACGCAGCCACAACGTGTGTATCTATGTCTGGCCCTGTACCGCGACCTGCGCATAACGCAGCCACAACGTGTGTATCTATGTCTGTCCGTGTACCGCGACCTGCGCATAACGCAGCCACAACGTGTGTATCTATGTCTGTCCGTGTACCGCGACCTGCGCATAACGCAGCCACAACGTGTGTATCTATGTCTGGCCCTGTACCGCGACCTGCGCATAACGCAGCCACAACGTGTGTATCTATGTCTGTCTGTCTCTCTTTTCCGACAATGACTGCCTGATAGCAGAGGGGGCAGCTACTATTCTGGCGGGCTGGGCTAAAATTTATAGTGGCTATACCTTGCCCAGGGTGAATCTCCACTCTCTCAGCAAAAAGGGTTGAGGACAGCTAACATTGGGAAAGGTCCCCAAAGGCCAACCCTTCCCTTTGGCTGTAGCAAATGCAAATGCCCCATAGTTTGAGTGACAGTTTTCCATAAAAGACTAAGCTGTACCATGATTTTCCAAAACAGCAGTAAATCATTTATTGTACAGCTCTCAATTTATTGTTAGGTATTAGGTATTAGGTATTAGGTACTTTTATAGTCACAGAGGCATCTCTGTGAAATTCGGGTTGCTCCCACCTGGACAGCACGTCGCAGCCAGAGGTGCGCCACCCAATTTTTTTTTTGGCATGCAATTTTTGTGTGACTGATGAGGAAGGAAAGGGGTGGGTGGGTGGGTACATTTTGACCCCTGACTCCAAAGGAGCCACAATAGAAGAAGTAGAAGAACTACCGGCTAATGTCAACCTGTGATAAAGGCCATTTGATTAAAGAACCCACTACCACAATAGAATACAGAGAAATACTGCTAAATGAGGGATTGGATTTATTCCAAGACCTTTTACTTTTCATAAGTACAAGGGGGAAAATTTCATCTTTAAACTCCAACTACTTTCTCAGTTTCTGTTCCATGATCATGGGATAAGGGGACAAAAACATGTTCATGCAAGAAGAAATATTCATGTTGCAGGATCAGAATTTCAGTCACTGAACTTTATTTTTAAACTGATTTACTCCTTCCATATAACTTTGCTCAAACCACAGATCCAAGACAACAGTTTTCAAAGACATTTCAAAGCAAGAAAACCTTGGGAAGTAAAAAAAATAATAAAGAAGGAAAGAAAGAAAGAGAGAAAACACCCATAATAAATACATTGAAAAACTTAGTGTTTCAATGAATGTCTGAAAAACTTTGTGTTTCAATGAATGTCTGAACAAGAGGCAAAGCCTTCAAGGCTCACGTCTGATTTTTATTACTATAGCAGGCATGGGAATTCCCATGACAATTCCCATGCCTGTATAGAGAGAATACTGTTATGTAGACACTTGTGCATCTGAAAACAGAATTAATTTTTATTTTACTGTGTAAATTAAATTATTTCTGTGCATTAAATTACCACTACCCCTTTCTTTAAAATTTAATTATATGTATGTTTATATATGCGCATGTAACATAGTGGAGCCCTATTTTTAATTTTGGCAAACAAGTACAATTGAAAAGCATATTGACCAAGCTTTCAGAAAAACATAGTGACCAATCCCCCCCCGCCCGCCGGGGTAAGGGGGGTCTACAGACACCTGTAGTAGGCCTACAGTCTTTGCCTGTAGGTCTAAGCCTCTTACTCTTACTCTTAGAAAATTAATAATTGAAGTTGCGTAATTTGTAAGGCCATACTCCTGATCTGTTACTGTGTCTGTTTTAAACTGATTGTTCATGCGATGAAAACTTGTTCCACATCATCTACATTTCTGTAAGATATTTTATATTAGTCCTAATATTTTATTTTCGTTTCGTTAATTCCCCCCACCCTCCTCTGCCGCAAAGGTCAAGGTCACAGCCAGCAAGCTCATCCATGTTTATCTTCCCCTGTACAGTCTTTGCACATGGTGATCAATCGTCTAGGCCTAACAAAGGATTCGTACGTCGAAGGCAGTGAAATCGACGAACACTGGATTTTCCGTACATTTTTTTTTCAAGACTGAAATGAATATGGGCTAAATGTTTGGTACGTCGTCTTGATTATGAGGTAAGGCGTGATCTCTTATTCTCTAGGCCTAGGCCTTGTTGCCGGAAGTGCGATAGGCTAAGTATTGCATGCGCAGAGATGATGTGCGAATGAACACGAACAACCGTTGTCAAACTCAAATAAAACGAAACAACCGGGCCGTCAACGCACACACTCGGTACATCCATTTGTTACAGAAAATGTAAGTTAACGACGTTAAAATGTACCTATTTGTACACACCTGAAGTCTTGTGTTTCTTTTTAAAGAGCGTTTTTGTATATCTAATGGAGAGTCTTCTTTCCAGTATCTACTACTCGGTACAACACAACAGTAATCTCTGCAACAAATGATTTTCTTTCTTTTGTTCCTTATCGATGTATCTGACTGCTTTGATCGTCATGACTTGAAGGCTCACGTCAAAATCAAGTATCCTGCTAACTTTAACCCTCTAACATCTTATGTTTTTTTGAGAAAACGACAACGTTAAAGTTTCAGTGGAGAGTGAGAGTCTTCTTTAGTTTGAAGAGTGTGACTGAGTCAAGGTTAAAGGTTGCACAACAGTAATCTCTGCAACAAATGATTATCTTTATTTTGTTCTTTATCAATGTATCTGACTGCTTTGATCGTCGTGACTTGAAGGCTCACGTCAAAATCAAGTATCCTGCTAACTTTAACCCTCTAACACCTTATATGTTTAGAGAAAATGACAACGTTAAGGTTTGAGTCAAGGTTAAAGGTCGGGGCCACGGACGCAACACACACACACACACACATACACACAACCGAACATGTACGATACAATACTCACTTTGTTTTAAAAACAAAGTGAGCCCAAAACTTAGTGTTTCAATGAATGTCTAAGTCGAAATTAAAATAAAACACACAAAAACAAGCAAACAAACATTGAAACAAACAAAACCTCAGTTTAATTTCAATCAATTTCTTTTGAGATCAACCTTGAGCAATTCAAAAACAGGTCTGCAAACACAGAAATGATTCAGAGATTTCAGTTTTCTTGTCCGTTTGAAGTAAATCTCAATCAGGGTTTTTTAACGCCATGTATTGGATGTAATGTGAATCATTGTTGTTGTTGTTGTCGTACTCTGGCTAAAAGACTCCAGGGATCATCCCACCAGCTGAAGCACTTGAACACAATGGTACAAATGCACCAGCTTGGGATGAGAACATTACGTGTGTGACCGTTTTTGATTACCCCGCCACATGAGCAGCCACACTCTGACTTTGGAGGATTTTGGAGACTGATTATATTATGCTAGGATCTTGCCATGGCTAAAGACAATCCCTGCATAACTATGCTGAGCATAACAATATTTTGATGTAGCCTTAGTGTTCTACTTCTAGCCTATGTCAATTGACACAGCCGTAAGCCAAGGTGATTGAATCATTGTAATTTATTAGACAACATGAATGCAGTATTAGACAGAGTTAAATAACAATGTTTGCAGTACTTAGTAGACAATATCAGTGTATTAGTACTATTACAGCCTACAAACTGGCACCTCCTCTGCACACTTTGCTTTAGGACTCACCTGTAGAGTGTGAGCAGCATTCTGGAGCTGAGGCCCGCTGGGTTTGGGTTGTGGGTGGACAGGCGCCAGTTTGAGTACATGGACACACGGCGGTTGCTGCCCTTGACCTGCACGTAGTTGGGCTGCGGCCGCTTGGCGGTGAGGAAGGTGACAAAGGTGGACGCCTGCAGGCTGGGGTAGGCGTGGCCACACAGGTACAGGGGTACCTTCACTGGCGATGACGGCAACGCCTCCTCTCTCTCTGCAGAGGGCCAGCCATGCAGCACACCGCTCCTGGACGGGGAAAGTTTCAGATCTTTGGGGTCGTAAGCCTGGACCTCCCCGCCAGTGGTTACATCCGTGGCTAGCTCGTCCTCCGGATGGTCATTGCTGACCGAACGTTGCAACACTCCCTTGTCGAAAGACCCGCCCGGGGAGCGGGGGAAAAGGGAGGGTGAGGAGAGGGTCTGGGGGTTGGTGGACATGTAGCCGGGGGCGGTGACGAGGCAGGTGTGGGCGAGGGGTGTGGGGCGGGGAGGGCCCGGCTTCAACAGACAGGACAGGGGGACCTCGGGGAGAGTCAGCTGACAGCCCTCCATCACCACAGAGCAAAGGTCCCCCGTCGGCCTAGAGGAGGAGGAGGAGGAGAGGAGGGAAAGGGAGGGGGGCGGGTACACACCGCTGGGCACCTGGGAGTTGACAAACACCGGCTGCGCCAACACCACCGGCACCGACACTGACGCGATGGGGGAGCCGGCACCGCCGCTGGACACAGCCTTCTCTTCGTCGACCACGGATGAAAACAGTCCCACCAAGGTAGAGGCGGCGGCGCTGACTGAAGCCTTGGCTCCGTCCTCCTCTGTGAGGTCCACCACGGGCCCTGCACCCACCGCCTTCAGCAGGTCCAGCCTGGGCGCTGCACTGGCCGCCAGCAGAACCCCTTTGCCCCCTGGCTCACTCAGCGCACGTAGCACGGGGGGCCCGTGACTCCCCGCTCGAAGCAGCATCTCCGCACTGGAGGTCGACGCAGCCTTGCTCAGGTGCTTGTTTCCGTGGAGACCGCGTGTCATCGCTCGAGGGGTGCCACCACCACTGGAAGTTTGCAGCCGGGGCTCTGGATGTAAGAGATGACCTTCCCCTAAATAAACGACCAACATAAGAGAAGGGATAGTTTTTCTTTTAGCTTAAAGTCAAACCTGAAAAAGTTAAACTCTCTTGGTAAAAGTATATATACTACGAATAATTATAACATGATAATTATTATTTCGAGGAAGTATCAAATGTACTTACTCTTAATAAAGATCACCCCTCCCCCTTTTTGTTATGACAACCTTGCCCAATCTAAATTTGGACCTAAAGGTTTTTACTCCTGGTCAGACTTGTATAGATATTTTTCCTACCTTTAACTAGTTTAGGGCTTTAGTATGGTTCATGTTTGTATAATAAATAATGAATTTCCTTTCAGAATCTATTGCTTGTGAAAGATCAAAGTAGCTCTCGACTTTCTAACTTGCAGAACTATATTCTTTGCGGATCAATGGGTTTTGCTATGGTGCAGCGGTTAGTATGATTTAGATCTACATGGAGACACATCTCCCTTATCTTGCATGTTTGATTATCGGCTGATTTATTTGAAAGTGGTAAAAATCGGTATATATATGTTATATCGACTTTGCAATGGGTTATTGCTTTTATTCATCTTTCGAGACCGTGCACAAGACCAGAGGTCTCGTGGGATAAACATCAGGGTCTCTCGAGATAGGATAAAAGCAATATTCCAATATTCCATTGCATAGTAGAAATAACCCATACAGTATTAACATTTTCTTCTGGCTTAAATCTCATTTAAACCAACCTACCTTGGTAAAGGTAAAGACATTTTCAACATACAGTTAACCTGATATAACCTATAAGCTCTATGAGCTGCAAACTCGCTCTCCCTCTTCCTCACAGTCCTGGTCAAAACCAAACTTCCTTGGTAAAGGTAAAGACATTTTCAACATACAGTTAACCTGATATAACCTATAAGCTCTATGAGCTAAAAACTCGCTCTCCCTCTTCCCCACGGTCCTGATCTAAACCAAACTTCCTTGGTAAAGGTAAATATATTTTGAACATTGTTAACCTGATCTAAACCAAATGTCCTTAGTAAAGGTAAAGATATTTTGAACATTGTTAACCTGATCTAAACCAAATGTCCTTAGTAAAGGTAAAGATATTTTGAACATTGTTAACCTGATCTAAACCAAATGTCCTTAGTAAAGGTAAAGATATTTTGAACATTGTTAACCTGATCTAAACCAAATGTCCTTAGTAAAGGTAAAGATATTTTGAACATCGTTAACCTGATCTAAACCAAATGTCCTTAGTAAAGGTAAAGATATTTTGAACATCGTTAACCTGATCTAAACCAAATGTCCTTAGTAAAGGTAAAGATATTTTGAACATCGTTAACCTGATCTAAACCAAATGTCCTTAAAGGTAAAGATATTTTGAACATCGTTAACCTACCGTATTTTAGGGACTATAAGGTGCACCATATTATAAGACACACACCAGACACACACATATCCTCCCCCTTACCTGCGGAAATGGAAGCAGACAGCTGCATGATCTTGGCACTGGCAGAAGCGCTGGTCTTAGCGGTTCCGTCCATGGTGGGTCGATCCACAGAGGACAGCAGCTTGGCGGCAGCTGCCTTCCTTTCAGCCTCGGCGAAGGTCTGCATGCGCTGCTCGCTGATGGAGCGCTTCATCAGCAGCTTGCCCTTCAGCCGCAGCTTCCACAGGGACTGGGGGTCGGTGGTGGGGGTGCCGGGGGTGCCAGGGGTGCCGGGGGTCAACAGGGTCGTGGTGCCCTCAGGGGTGGTCACCAGACTGGGCATGCCCAGGGGAAACCCCGTGGACGATGACAGCATCTCCGGCTGGGAGGTTGAGGAGGAGGAGAGGGGGATGGAGGGGGTGAGGATGACACTGGGGGTGGAGCAGGTGCCTGGGGAGATGACGCTGCTGTTGTCCGTGGAGACCAAGGGCTGCCCGATCATGGCTGATGAAGATGATAAAGATGATGATGATGGTGCGCTGCTAGTCGCGCTTAACGCTGAGGTGACAGACGTTTGAGTGAGGAGAAGTGGTGTGATGTACTGGGAGCGGGGCAGGATCAGTTTGGGAGCCCCCGCCCCCTTCCCCCCAGCCACACTGACTGGGGACTGGGTCTGGGGGGATACGAGGAGGGCCGGGGACAGAGCAACGGAGGAGAGGACGCCGGGGGACTGAGTGTTCTGCACGGCAGGGGAGCCCACCGAAGGCATGGTCAGGCCGGCAAAGGCCCGGGCAGCGGAGGCCTTGGCGCTGGCCTTGGCCAGGATCATGTTCAGGTCCTTGGGCTTGTTCTTGGAGCCCTTGGGCCGCCCCTTCTTGGGAGGGACTAGCGGGTCGATGTTCTCGATGATGATCTTCTGCTGAGGTTTGGCCGCTTTTTCCTCCCCCCGCGAGGAGGCGCTCTCGTCTACGGAGTGCGAAGGGCGTAGGGTGAGCTGGGAGCGTAGCTGAGGGTAGTCCTCTTTCTGCCAGCTGCTGCTGGCCTCCACCTCCGTGGTGGAGTGGGACTTGAGGAAGGCGGAGCTGCTGGTCTTTTTGGGCACCGCTAGGTGCTGCACTGTCTGCTGGGGAAGGACCTGGAACTTGCCGCTGCTGCTGCAAGCCGTGATGGAGGACGTGGGCACCAAGGGCTTCAAGGCTCCTTCATCCACAGGCATGGGCTTCACTTTATTGCAGTAGAACATCTTGTGCATGTTGAGGATCTGGTACTGCTTGAAGGACACCCCGCAGTCTGGACAGGGGAACTGCTTCACCCCAGACAGGGCTCCCCCTGCCTTCTTGTCTTTGTCGGAGCCCTCCTCTACCACTGGTCTGGTGGCAGCCTGGTCCGTGTCCGGCAGCCCAAGGATAGCATCACGCACCAGCTGCACCTTGATCTGGTCCAGGCTCTCTGAGGGGGGGCCTGCGTCCATAGAGCGGGACTGGTAGCTGCTGCCGTCCATGGAGCGCGAATGGTGTGCCCCTTCCATGGACTTGGAGTGGAAGTCCTTGACTGTCAGCACGATCTGCTGGGCGCCCATGCTGGACCTGACGATCTGAGGAATGCCATATGGGGAGTCAGCACTCTTCACCTTAGCACTGGACTTGAGCTTGGGGGGACGGGAGGTGTGTGTGGAGGGGGGCAGGTCCCAGGAGGCTAAGGGAACCTGCAGGGAGGAGGAGGAGGGCATGTTGGTTCCTTTCCTCAGCAAGTTCTTGATGACGCTGTTGTCCTGAGAATTGGCTTCACACTTGCCTTCTACTTTCACAGCTTGCTCCAAGGACAGAGGGACAGCTTTGCCAGCTTGAGAAGTCACACCGCTGGTTCTGATGGTCTGAAGCAGCTGGACTGCAGGCTGTCCCATCAGGGCACTGGAGGAGGAGGAGGAGGCAGATTTGTCCCTGGTCTGGGGCTCCTCGGTGGAGGGCTTGGCCAGCTTAAACTGGATCTTTATCTCCCCTGAGGGGCTGCCCGACAGGTGGCTGGATGAGGTGATGGCCTTGATCACGTCCAGCGGTAAGGATGCCGGTATGCACGTGCTCCCATCCTCTGACAGCAGAGACACCTCTGCCATGCCCCCTTCCCCACCCACCGCCGAGGTCTGTGGTGTAGCATCAATGGGAACTTTGTCTGACGGTTGAAGAGGGTTTCTATAACCCAGGGCTGCTTTCTGGGACTCTTGCTGAAGAGACAGCAGGGTGGTCTGATCCACCATGCGCACCCCTGAGACAGACACTGAACGTCTGAGGTCCTTGTGGGGCCTCTCTCTGCCCCCGTCCATGGAGGCCGAAGATAGCAGCATGGCGCCACGCATGCCTTCCACCTCTGCAGGCATGGGCAGCAAGGGAACCGAGCTGATGTTGGGGATGGCGATTCGAGAGGTACTACTCAAGGAAGAGGTGGAGGGCTCAGAGACTTTCGTTGTCACCGGGTCACTCAACTTCCAGGACTGAAAACCCAGGTCGCTGTTCTGCCTGGAAAAGCGTCCCTTGGAGCGAGGGGGGTCTGCCATGGGCATGTCCACAATAGCCTCATTGGCTGAGATTAGCTGCTGTATGCGCTCTTTCAACAGCTCTCTGCTAAGTGTCTTGGTGTCTGCCGAGATGGAGCGACTGAGCAGCGGAGGCATGCGAGGAGCCAGCTTGGACGATGCGGATGATGATGACCACTCCTCTGACTTCACTCCCGCAGAATGCCCGGAGGCACTGGATGACGGCAGCATTTTGGCCAACATTTCTTCTTTGTTCAGCTGAGGTTTCTGAGTCTTTTCCTTGGTTTCATCACCGTCTTTGGCCATGTGGATGGTGACCTGGATAGCGTTGTCCGGTAGGGTTTTGAAGGTATAGGTGCAGCCCTCAGAGTCAGGTAGCTTCTCACTCAGAGCTCCTATCTTCTGCAGGGCTCGCCGAGCCTCCCCTATCTTCCTGTCCAGCAGGGAAGGCTCCTCTTCATCGTCGTCAATCTCCACAGACTTGCCCTCCACCTTCAGCTGGGGGATGGGGGCCTGAGAGGCCAGCAGGGCCGCCGGGGCAGACACCTGGCGAAACAGCACAGAGTCATCATGCTCAGACGTAGTCACTGAGGGAGTGGAGAAGATAGCGTGTAGCACGGGTCGGGGTACCGGGAGCGGACTGCTCTCAGCCACAGACCCTGCGACATCCTGCGTCGAGCGAGGCTGCTGAGGAATGGGCACAGCCCCTGCCCCTGCGGGCACAGCCTCAGCAATGGGCACAAAGTCCTCGTGGATGCCCCCCTTGGGTGCGATGTGCACAGGGAACTTGCTGTGGACGTGCAGCTGATCCACATGCTCCTGGAGCTTGATGCGGTCCATCTGGCGACTCCACTCCATCAGCTTGCGCTTGTCGATCTTCATGCGGATGTTCTCCAGGATGGCCTCCTCTCTCACCGGTTTCTCATACACCTGAGGGGCTGGCTGTGGAGGGGCCACAGGACCGGCATTACTGACCACGGCCAGGACTCCACCACCAGCAGTGGACACGTGTTTGACCAGTCCAGCCACGCCCAGGCCAGCACTGATGTAAGAGGTCATCATACGCTCAGGGAGGCCAGACACAGCCCCCACAGAAGGCACCGGGGGCACTTTGACAGCAGCAGGAGGCGCAGGTTTGGAGTCCTCCTTCACGGGCAAGGTCTCTTCCCGAACCACGGTGACCTCCTCCTCATCCACACTGGCCTCCAGGTCGGACTCGGTCTTGTCGGATTCCCCATCGGACATGATCTCCGAGAAGTGGTCCTTGGCCTCGGGGTCCCTCTCCACGCTGTGAGCGCCGTCCTCCATGGAGGAGAGGGAGGCCTGGGTGCCGCACTGCTGCTGGCCAACCTTCAGGGTGTGGGCCAGGGACTTGCGGTGCTTGTACAGGTTGCTCTTCGTCTTGAACGAGAACCCGCACGGCAGACACGGGTAGGGACGCTCCCCTGCCAATACACACATCCACATAAAGTCATCGCAATTCAATAATTTCACCATGAAAAAATGCACAACGATTACAACAAACAAAACAAGGAAATAACAAGTATTTTAATACAATTTCTCTATGAAAAATATAGATTAGAACAAACAAAACAAGGAAATAATATTAACAACCATATTTCGGGCTGCTTTAAGAAGCACTGGCAATGACAGCATCAAATTTTTGAATAACAGTTTCCTGAGTTCTAAATCAGAGAATTAAACAGATGTCTAGAATCATCACACATTCAGTATTTCCTATTAACGAAAGCAGAGTGAGTTTCTTTCAACACTGATCAATAATAATTTGATTATTAAAGATATCCAAAGAAAAGTGGAACTATATGAAAACATAAGAAGTCAAAGCCTCAGAAAAACAGTGCCAACAAATATAACTGGCAAGCATAGTAAGATATGAAAGTTTGTGAAAAGTTCCAGAAAATGCATTGAAAGACCAGCACAAGTACTTTGAGAAAAATGGCCAATTCTCTTCAACAAGTTAACAATACTTTTTGACATAGTCGCCTGGTGTTTTTTTTATTATCACCAAGATTATCCACATGTTTCAGTCTTTCAATTTTATTAAACTAAGGCACCGAGAGCTTGTTAACTTACTTTAAAAAATCATGCTGAACTTTCACTGCCCAGCAAATAGATGGCTGCTTACCGTTGTCTTAACATAACTTATCCCACTGCAGAGTGCTTACTATGTAAATGATATGTCAGTTATTTACTAACTTGACCAGTTTGCTACAACTAGTACAAGTCCAATCCTTGTTTGTTTGTTTTTACTTCTTTTTTTCCCCAACACATTTTATAATGAAATATGAAAAAGACAGAACGCACACATACAAAAAAAGACAAGAAAAAAAAGACAAGAAAAAAAAAGACAAGAACTGATCAAATCAAATATCAAGAAAAGGAAATAAGCAGACCAACAATCAAAACAAGAATGCATAATCAAGCATAAATGCACATATAGTAATATACTAGCATGGCACAACCTGAGCATTGAAACCAGTAATACGAATAATAAAGATCACAGTGGTCATATAATAAATAATGATACATGTATTAACAATAGCGGTGGTGAGCTTGGACTGTACCTGTGTGTGCTCGCAGGTGTTTCTGCAGAACACTGAGCTTGGACTGTACCTGTGTGTGCTCGCAGGTGTTTCTGCAGAACACTGAGCTTGGACTGTACCTGTGTGTGCTCGCAGGTGTTTCTGCAGGACACTGAGCTTGGACTGTACCTGTGTGTGCTCGCAGGTGTTTCTGCAGAACACTGAGCTTGGACTGTACCTGTGTGTGCTCGCAGGTGTTTCTGCAGAACACTGAGCTTGGACTGTACCTGTGTGTGCTCGCAGGTGTTTCTGCAGGACACTGAGCTTGGACTGTACCTGTGTGTGCTCGCAGGTGTTTCTGCAGTGCACTGGTGTTTCTGCAGGACTTGGACTGTACCTGTGTGTGCTCGCAGGTGTTTCTGCAGAACACTGAGCTTGGACTGTACCTGTGTGTGCTCGCAGGTGTTTCTGCAGACTGTACCTGTGTGTGCTCGCAGGTGTTTCTGCAGCACTGAGCTTGGACTGTACCTGTGTGTGCTCGCAGGTGTTTCTGCAGAACACTGAGCTTGGACTGTACCTGTGTGTGCTCGCAGGTGTTTCTGCAGAACACTGAGCTTGGACTGTACCTGTGTGTGCTCGCAGGTGTTTCTGCAGGACACTGAGCTTGGACTGTACCTGTGTGTTCTCGCAGGTGTTTCTGCAGAACACTGGGCTTGGACTGTACCTGTGTGTGCTCGCAGGTGTTTCTGCAGGACACTGAGCTTGGACTGTACCTGTGTGTTCTCGCAGGTGTTTCTGCAGAACACTGAGCTTGGACTGTACCTGTGTGTGCTCGCAGGTGTTTCTGCAGAACACTGAGCTTGGACTGTACCTGTGTGTGCTCGCAGGTGTTTCTGCAGAACACTGGGCTTGGACTGTACCTGTGTGTGCTCGCAGGTGTTTCTGCAGAACACTGGGCTTGGCGCATCCCCGGCCGCAGAAGTTGCAGACATAGCGGCCCGGCTTTCCGGAGGAGGAGGAGCAGGAGGAGGACTGCTGCTGCTGCAGCTTCTTCCTTCGCCCCAGACCCACACTGGCCGCGATGGCCGCCACTGAGCTGCTGCCCACCTTGTCCATGCTGCCCGACAGGCCTGGGGTGGACACAAACACACACAATGTGTCAGTATAAAGCCACTGAGCTGCTGCCCACCTTGTCCATGCTGCCCGACAGGCCTGGGGTGGACACAAACACACACAATGTGTCAGTATAAAGCCACTGAGCTGCTGCCCACCTTGTCCATGCTGCCCGACAGGCCTGGGGTGGACACAAACACACACAATGTGTCAGTATAAAGCCACTGAGCTGCTGCCCACCTTGTCCATGCTGCCCGACAGGCCTGGGGTGGACACAAACACACACAATGTGTCAGGTGAAAGCCACAAGGTACAGAATCGAAAAAACTGATGATACCTTCCAGCTTTAACCTGACAAAACACATGCATGAACACAGACACAGGCAAGTGCAAAAATTATTATGGAAGTGAAAATGTCAGTCTGAAAATGCTCCTATGCACAATGAAATGCATGCCCCCCATCCAGCCTGAACCAGAAGTTGCACACACACACACACACACACAGTCATTTGCATTTAATTATTTCATTGTTTGTTTTGTTCTTTTTAGTTTTCTTTTTGTTGTCTCATACCTGTAACTGTTTTAAAGACAAATTTTTAAAACATGATTCCAATTCTGAGAAAAAAATTCTAGTTTTGATTCCCACACACACACACACACACACACACACATCCCCATCCCTACGCACACGCACACACTAGGTCCCCCCATCAAGGCTAATCCCTGCAGGTTACCTCCATCGTCACTGACATCCAGGCTGATGGTGCTGCCCCTGGAGGTGGACGTCGATGTGAAGGACGACTCCGTCGATGAACTACCCCCCTCTCCCCCACCCATCAGCTGCTTGGTGTACACCAGCTTCATGCGCTGTTTGCCGGGCTGGCCCACCACACTGCCCACCCCTACCAGCCCCAGGGGGTTGGTTTTGGCGGAATGAGGCTCCGCCCCAGCCCCGCCCAACGTCACCAGCCCGCCCCCGCCGGGCTCTCCCATCCCCAAGGCTGTGGCGGTGACGGGCGCCGCCATGACCAAGCCGGTGGTGGGGATGATCTGCTGCTGGAGCTGCTGGTGCTGCAGGATGGCCGCCTTGTGGTGATGCAGCGGGCGCTGAGAGGACCAATTGGAGGGGGCGCCCGCAGCAGAGGCAGTGGATGGAGGGGCCTGGGTGAGGATCAGCTGGACCCCGTCCTGGCCCAGGATGGTCTGTCCCCCGACACTGCCCAGCACCACTAAGTGCGAAGGAGCCGCCGTTACTGCCCCTGCTGCTGCTGCTGTGCTGACCGCCAGAGCCACTGCTGCTTGAGGTGCTGGGGGGGTCTGGGTAGTGGTAGGGTGGGGTTTGGTCGGCTGGGGGGTAGGGGTAGAGGTAGGGGCTTTAGGTGATTGAGAAACTGCCACAGTGATGGTGGAGGAGGAGGCAGAAGGGGGAGGGGGAGGACCCGGGCTGGATGAAGTCTGGGGGTCCTGCCGCATGTTTTGCAGTTCACAGTCTGTGACCTGAGGAGACAAAAAAAAGAAAGAAAAAGGTACGAGTATGTTCAATAATACTGAGAAGTTCCGGTGACATACTGAGAAGTTGGCAACATTGAACTTGCTATATTAGTGGTCTGAGAAAAATAAATTATGTCAATTAATTTCTTACTTTTTGGGGGGTGGGGATGAGGAGGGGAGGGGGGCTGAGAGGGTGAGGATACATAATACTGTATATGTAGTTTGTGCACTAGATCTGCAAGAAAGAAAGATTCTGACTGACCTCTTTCTTCTTAGCAATGCATATATACGATGTACCCTTATTCAAAGCCGAAAAGAAAAAAAGAAAACCTAAGAATAAGAATCCCAAGAGGTACTGGTAGTTTCCCAAGCTTAAAAAATATGGTAGTTTCCAACAGTTATGCCAGTTTCCCTATGTTCAAAAGTATGGCTGTTTCCCATGATCAAAAGAGTGGTAGTTTCCTATGCATGAGCAGTACTGTAAATAGTATGTCTTGTTGGAAGTATGGTAGCATCCTGTGGTCAAAAGAAGTATGGTGTATGAATGTGTGTGTGTGGTTTTTTCTCTCATGATTTTACAATAATGTCAAGAAGCCTGCTGTGTCAGTGCTCACCTTCAGTAGGGCATCTAGGGAGCGGATGGACTTGCTGTTACCATTAGTACTGCTGCTGCTGATGGTGGTGCTGCTGGTGGTGGTGGTGGTGGTGGTGGGTTGGCCGGTGTCTGTGGTGGGCAGGGTGCGAGTCAGGACCACCATCTCCTCCCCTCCCCCCGCCACCCCTGACATGCCTAGTCCGCTGGCGCCTGGCTTGCTCTTGCTGTGATGAAGCGCGTGGTTACCTGCCGGTGAAATTGAACAAAGAGATCCATACCTTATTGTTGTTTTTGCATAAAGGCACAACATCTGGCCCAAGGAATCGAATAAATGCCCACTCTCACTTACCAAAGCAAAGAAAGAAGTTCTCATAATATGATGAAAGAAATTTGTTATATTATGAGACAATGCTGTATGCTCTGTGCAATGCTGTAGCTTTGAAAGAATCTTTACATTTCTCAAAATCACATACCAAGGCACAAAAATCATACATTTAAACAAAACTGGTGCATTGGGGTGGAGGGGGAGGGGGGTGGGGGCATCAACATCAATAACAAACACAAAAGCAAAACTGATCTAAACACTGATCTAAAACTTACATAACAGAGGAAATATCTCATCAAATAACTTCTACAATAGATTAAAATGTCATGACGTTAGCATCTCATTTTATCAAATTGACTACATCCAAAGATTGAACACTCTGGCACATGTAATTCCAATTTCCACTCCCTTCCCCTGATGATAATAAACATGATATAAAAAACCCACTTTACTTGCTCATAATCACTAATCTCTACCATATTGTTTTCCTTTGTAAATGATTTTATGGGTGAAGGGGGTGGACTAGGGAGCGCACAAAATGATGGTAAGCTCATACCGGAATCATGACTACGGGAAGATGTTTGAACCGCTGGGGATTCCTGAATGACCAGTGTGGCACTCTCACTTGTCTGGTTTTCTGTAACATACACACACGTACTAATGCATAAACACAAACAAAAACACATTTATGTGTGAGTGCATTATCTCTCTCACACACACACACACACACACACATACACACACACACACACACACACACACACACACACACACACACACACACACACACACACATGCACATGCACGCGCACATACACACTCATGTTAAAAAGTTCAGACAAATCAATTTCCATTTCTGATATTTAGTTCAAGATGTCCCGCTTATGGTCAAAATCAAAGGAAATGATATTCTGTTATTCTCCTTTTGCAAGAAGCAGCCTATCAGGTTACTGAAATGAGACAGCAGCAAATCAATGAGAACGAATTCACTTAGAGTTAGACACCAGCTGCACTGAAAACATTTTTAGCATTACAGGCTAACAATGCAGACACTGAGTGACAAATAAATTATTTCTAACAAGACAGTTGCCGAGTGGCAGACATGTCCTTTGCCCCGTTTCACCAGCCACAGTTCTTTGCTCAATATCCCTCACCAAGGTGAGTACTCTATCCCTCTGCACTTCCTTTCATTATGATCCTGCCATCAACCAGGCTTGAGATGTACAGCAGAGCTTCAGGTTGTTTTCAGACTTCATGAGTCATATAAATTATGACCCATGGCTGCTCAAAATGAGGGGTCAATTTTCAAAATGATGGACCACTTAAGCGGCGCAATGGTTTCATTAATTAAATGGCTGCCGAACTGGATGCGCCAGATGGGCGCATCCCAACGTGTTGATGTGCGTTTTTAACGAAAAATATACGTCATTGGCGCGGGCAGAATTGCATCCATCAAAAAATTAGGAGCCTGACAGACGACTCACTACTGTGTGGCTTCAGTCTGGATAAGCCCGCTATGTCCCAGGCCAATTGTGTCCCAGGCACGATGTGTCCCACTCCTGGTTGATCCCTTTGTGTCCCAGGCCCAATATGTCCCAGGAGTGGGAAACAGCGGGCCCGGGACCCAATGTCTCCAATCCAAGTCCTGACATTTTTGTTGAGTAGGGGGGGGGGGGAGGATTTGCCAAGAAAAAAACCTTCCACCTGAAATTTTCACTACCGCCAGAAGTTTTGTTGAGTGGGGGGGTCGGGGCAGGCAGCCAAGTCTCGAAACCAATCATGACTTAACCACAACACTGAGAGCATTTCAGCATTTCGCGACCTACCTTGCACTCAAACACACCTGTCGCGGGCCGCTGTACCTTCTTTAACTTTAAGGTACATCCTAAAGTACAGGGAGGGGGGGGGGGGGGGTCTGGAAACTCCTTTCACAGCCTACCTTGCCTTCTAACACTCAACCACACTATTTGTGGGTCGCTACTTTGGCATTTTATTGCCTATTAAGCCAAAAATCGAGTCATTTTCGTACTTTTTACCCTTCCATAACGTACATTTTGGGCAACAGGGTGATTCCTCCTTTTTTTGTTCTTTTTTTTGGACGGGGTGTGTGTGTGTGTGTCCGGAAACCCTGTAACACCCCCCCCCCCCCCCCCCCCCCCGATCCGCCAATGGACCTAACGGTTAACTTAGGACGCTGATTTCACCGCCAGGGGGCAGTCAAACCAGTAGAGATTAGTCCCTCCCTCTCTCTCTCTCTCTCACTACCCCCAACTAAGAATATCACGTGCTAAGCCCCTACTGGTTTGACTGCCCCCTGGTGGCGAAATGTGCGTCCTAAGCTGCTCATTGTAATTTTGAGGATTCCATTACGTCCCACTCCCAGGCCCAATAGGGCCTGGGCCCAGGAAATTGGTGTACTTGTTATTGTTTGTGTGTTATGTATGGTTATGGTATCGATGCTGGTGGTATGCGTGTATGAAGAGTGCATGCGTGCGTGCGTGTGTGTATATATGTGTGTGTGTGTGTGTGTATATATATATGTGTGTGTGTGTGTGTGCGTGTGTGCGTGTGTGTGTGTATGTGAGTGAGTGTGTATGACTATTTCTCTCTCTTTCTGTCTCTGTTGCGTGTGCGTGTGTGCGTGCACGAGTGAGTGTGAGAGAGAGAGAGAGAGAGAGAGAGAGAGAGAGAGAGAGAGAGAGAGAGAGAGAGAGAGAGAGAGAGAGAGAGAGAGAGAGAGAGAGAGAGAGAGAGACAGAGAGAGACAGAGAGTGAGAGAGAGAGAGAGAGAGAGAGACAGAGAGACTCAGAGAGAGAGAGAGAGAGAGAGAGAGAGAGAGAGAGAGAGACAGACAGAGAAATTGGCAGACAGACAGCGTCAGAGACAAGACTGACAGAAGAGAGAGAGGATGACAAACATTGAGAGAGATGCATTTAGAGTGATTTACACATACACACATGAGCGTGTATATATGGATACACATACGCGCAAACAAGAGAGAGAGGGGGGGGGAGGGAGAGAGAGAGAGAGAGAGAGAGAGAGAGAGAGAGAGAGAGAGAGAGAGAGAGAGAGAGAGACAGAGAGAGAGACAGAGACAGAGAGACAGAGGCAGAGAAAGACAACTGACAGAAACAGACAGACAGACACACAGCCACAGTGGCTGGTGTGTTCATTTAAAATGTGTTTGTTATTCTTTTTCTAACCATGTTTATAAGCCAAGACATTAATAATGTCCCATACACTTGATATACAATATCTAATCACTTTTCGGACCATGAGTCAGTAATCATCAGAGTACACAGTATTGACTAACTACTACATCACATGTGATCTAGTGCATAAATAATAAGCTTTGCCTTGACACAGCTAAAACCTGTCACCTGTATTGATTGCACAGACATCTACAGTCATGCTCATTCACACATTCAGTCAGAGGTAAGACAGTACGGAAAAAGACTAGTCACTGTCAAGCTTACGAACGTTTACCTATCATTAAGGCAACTGTCCGTCCATCCGTGTGAAACACAGAACGAGCCTTATAACTCCGCCGTTTTTCGACCGAATCGCTTCAAATTTGCTATCAGCCCTAACATGGTGATGGCAACGGCAACCAAGGCGGTCGTGTCGCTTGTGCGGTTTGGCAAATGCGCGAAACGCGTGTCCACCGGCCTCTCGGCGCCCGTATCTCCGGTATTTCTGGACGGATTGCCTTCATTTGGAAGGTAGATGACCGGGGACAGTGACTATCTGTGTGCCAAACTGGAAGCGAATCGATTTATAAACGCGCGCGATATGTGCCGCTTAACCTTTTCACAAACCGCGGCGAAACGAGACCCAACATTGACTCGAAATTTGGAACGTGCATGACCAGGGATAGTGACTATCTTAGTGCAAAATTTCAACAGCATCCATTCATAAATACGCGCGATATGAGCCAATTTACATTTGCGCGGACCCGGCATTTCAAGCCGTCCACAACAAACACTTTACACAGAAAGAACTCAGTACTGCGCGCGGGGGCAAGAAAAGGGTTGGAGAGCAGAGATTACTTTAGCGAGGTACAATATCCCGCTATTCACCGAGTGAGAGCGGAGATTACTTTAGCCAGGGACGGGGTGGAACGGGATGAGAAGAAGATGGAAGGAGGGAGAGAGACAAAAGTAATAATATAATATTTCGCGGACCCGGCGAAACCGGTACTCAGCGTTACCGGTAATGCTGAGTACTTGGCGTTACCGGTACTAGGCGTTACCGGTACTAGGCGTTACCGGTACTAGGCGTTGTGCTAGTATATATGATATACATAGAATGAAATCATTTGAGGATGAAATCACACACGCACACGCACACACACACACACACACACACACACACTCGCTCGCATGCACACACACACGTATGCTCGCTTGCATGTACACACACACACACACACACACAGTGACATACACACAGATGCACACACATGCACACATTCATGCATGCTCGCTTGCATGCACACACAAATACGCACACATACACACACATGTAGACAGACTATGTTGATACATACAATACAAATTACAATACAAAACAAAACAAAGTGAAAGAAAGAGTGAGAGAGCTATAGCACACACACACACACACACACACACACACACACACACACACACACACACACACGCACGCACGCACGCACACACACACACACACACACACACACACACATGATAGAATTTATATTAGTTTACCTGAGAGTTTGAGAACCTTGCCACTTGCTGTCTCAAATTCAAAGTCTTCTTCTAAAGGCCCTGTAAACACACACATAAATTAAGAATAATATACCGCTATTCACATGACCTCATAAAAACAGTGTGTGTGTGTTGTGTTGTGTTGTGGTGTGGTGTGTGTGTGTGTGTGTGTGTGTGTGTGTGTGTGTGCATGCATGTGTGCGTGCACGCGCACATGGAGCCCAATGGGCTAATGATGGGGGGAAAAGAAAAAGAAAACCTTGTTGTAGGCAAAAAACCCAAAACAAAACAAAACTTGTAGGCCAGGAAGGTGAAACAATATTGAAACTAGACCATTAAGACGCTAGATCACCAGCCACGCGGCAGCATTAATCCAGCTGCAGTGCTTCGTCTTGCGAAGCTGATAACCAACCTGGTCAACCACTCCACTCACACAAAGCCATTGAACTTTGACTCACATACCTGTGACTTCGGGGGGCGGGGGGGGGGAGCACACAAGCGCACGGACAAGATGGATGGATAGGTTAAGTTACACGTCTTAGTAAAATGCTACAAAAACACTTTATAATTGTTATTTTAAACCATAATCATAATCAGCACTAAAAATCTATGAATGAAAGAAAACATGATGTGAATGTAAAGGAGACAGCACAAAGACATAAAAGTACAACCATGAGGGGTCAGGGGGGGGGGGGGGGGGGGGGGGGGGGCTTGCCTCCCAGAAGCTGATAATAATTTGAATGTAAAAGATGCAATCAAGGTTTCTTGTAAGAGAATAAGCTAAAACTATAGCATGGGATTACATTTTGTTCTCCCTCTTTTTCTGTTCTTTCCATTTTTGTTTTTTGTTGAGGGGGTGGAACCCCTGTAACCCCTCTCAACTCCATATTTGATGTAGTACCCAAGTTAAAACACATGTAACAATATAACAATGAGGCCTATACGTCAAAGAAAAGAAAAGGACAGGAAGCATATCTGAGCCATCTAAACGTCATATCACATTGTAGCAAGTCTTTGTTTGGCGATGATTGAGTTGAAGAAAAGCCCGAACTATAAAAGAGTAACTTACAAAAATAATTTGTATCTATAAGCAAAGTCGAGGGGTAATTGCCTAAACGTGTCATCACGAAAGGAAAAAAGAAGGGTGATGTTTAGGCAATTACCCCTCGAAGTGTACTTTATTACTTATAGGGTAGGTCTAGCTCAGACAATATTTCATGGTAAATTGGACACATCATTATTGGAAATCAAACCAGCCCATACTACTGTCAAATATTGTGATAAAAAAAATCAGTTATAATCCATGATACTTGTTCAAAACAAATCAGTCATTATCACTATTATCCACCTAATACATGTAAAACCTAATAAAAACAAGCGCGAAATCGCAATAGTTTGTGGCACGCGGTCTATTTTTACCACTCCAATCATGAGTTACCTCCCCTGGCTTTTCAATCATTTTAATCTGTAAACCAGAATGTTATCTCTGCACCATTTCGTAACTTTTTATATCTTTTGGAAAACATTTAAAACTATGTATCCTACTTATACTCATCAAAAGAAGCACCGCATACTCGTCGTGTCTGTTGTAGTGTCTGTATTACGTATGTTTATTATTTTGTACGCTTTTAAAATACATCATTTTAAAGAGCGGCCTCAATTAATTTTGAAGTGTAGCCTCGATTTGAAGTGCGACAATTTTGTCAAAATGTGCGACAATTTTGGACCGACAGACCGACCGACCGACAAAGTGAGTTATAGGTTTGTGGCTTGAGCCACAAACAACAAAGCATACCAAATTCTACCAATTATGTCAAACTTCAAAACGTGTGTGTCAGTCAGTCCTGTCTGACTAGCCACGACTTCCAGATACAAAGGAGGCAATTACTATTCTGGAGGACTGGGCATAGTGTTAAATGTAAAGAAGTCTTGCCCAAAATATCCCCACTCTCCCGGACAAAGAGACTTTAGACAGCTGGTGCTGGGGAAGGTCCAAAGGCCAAATAATCCTTTTTGCTGCAGTACTAGTAAGAGCCAGTGCAAATGCCTCAGAGTTTGGGATTCAATATCATTCACAAAAGATGAACAATTTACCATGATTTGCCATCTCAAGATTCAACATGTGACATAGAACATGGATCAAAGGTAAACCTATCTTTGAGAACAACGAATAAACAGTGCTGAACCATGCATGCCCTCAGCTCTAATGAGCGCTTTCAATTTCAATCACATGAATTCACATTGTCAACTTATCTGAAGTTTGGATGTAGTGTGTGTCGTCTGTACTTTTTCCATCTTCAAGGGTGTGGAAGTGGTGGGATGGTGTAGAGCGCAAGGGGAGGGGCAAGAGAAGGAGAATAATATTGGGGTGCAACTGATGCAGCAGATTAAAATAAATGCATTAAATTAAAAGACATGAGGTTATGAATTTTAGTGAAAGGGGGGCGAAACGGGACTCCTTGAAGGGCGAAATGGCACTCCTCACTAAGGGAGCTCTCACGTGCGAAGGCATGGGGCAAAGAACAAAGCAAGGGCGAGATAGGAAAGGGCCAATCAGGACCTACCCCTTCACAAGCGGTCCTACTTACCTGCTAAATGTTAGTTACTGCAGACAGGCAGCATCATACCTTAATCCTACAAAATGTGCCCCCCCCCCTTCCCCCCCCTTTACAGCAACCTCAGATGTTTTGCTGTCAACAATGTTTGTTTTCCGGCATCCTGGCAGAATTGTTGTCCTTTGCCGATCTACGAAGTAGATCGCAAAGGAGTATGTTTTCGTTCGTGTATGTAACTTTTTTTTATCTTTATTTCCCCTGTCTGTCCCAAGGATATCTCCCGAACCGCTTGACCGAATCGCTTCAAATTTTGTGTGGTGGTGTGTCCCCATGAGAAGAAGGCATCCGCATTTTCGCTGTCCTGACCTTGACCTTGGCGTATGACCTTGAAAAACGAAAATCGTTATGGGGCCATAACTGCCACACCGTAGGTCCTAGAGTCTTGAAACTTGGCATGGAGGTACTTTGGCTTATGGCCGTTCTGATGATGGCATACCGTTCAAGGCCAAGGTCAAGGTCAGGGAGATCGGTACGCCTTGAAAGTGGTAGGGGTCTAAAAATTGGGGGTTTTCTGTTCCAAGGATATCTCCCAAACCACTTGGTCGAATCGTTTCCACTTTTGTGTGGTGGCGTGTCACAATGAGTGGAAGGCATCTGCGCATAAATTATTGCCGTCGTGACCTTGACCTTGGCATACGACCTTGAAAACCGAAAATCTTTAAGGGGCCATAACTTCCACACCGTTGGTCTTAGAGTCTTCAAATTTGGCATGCAGGTACTTTGGCTTATGCCCGTTCTGATGATGGCATACCGATCAAGGTCACGGTCCGGGAGATCGGTAGGCCTTGAAAGTGGTAGGGGTCTACAAATTGGGTTTTAAGCCATATTTTCCACATTTGTACTTGACAGAAGCACTTCAGATTGTGTGTGGTACTGTATACCCCAGAGTAGAAAACATCCGAGCATAAAGTATCGCCATACTGATCATGCCACATGGGATTTTCATGTCGCCGAGCGGCAGACATGTCTCTGAGTTAAGGGTGTACACCCCATTATTGATTAAGGGTGTACAACCCACTAATTAAGGGTGTACATCCCGGTAAAGGCGGTGGTCTAATACTAAACGTAAAAGACATCCTAGCACAAAATGTGCCAATGTCGCCGAGAGGCAGACATGTCTCAGTATTAAGGGTGTGCACCCCACCAATTAAGGGTGTGCATCCCAGAAAACGATTTGCACCCAGTCAAGGGTGTGTAGGTGCATCACCCAAAGGTCACAAGGAGGACGGGGACCGAAGATGTGAAGGGGGAAGGGAGGTACAGGGCGTGGCATGTACAGGGCGTAACCGGCAAAGGACATATCTGCCGCTCGGTTGTTTTGTAGTTGTTTTCTTTTCTGTCTGTCCCAAGGATATCTCCTGGACCGCTTGACCGAATCGCTTCAAATTTTGTGTGGTGGTGTGTCATCATGAAAGGAAGGCATCCGTGCAAAAACATTTGCCGTCCTGACCTTGACCTTGGCGTATGACCTTGAAAACCGAAAATCTTTAAGGGGTCATAACTTCCACACCGTTGGTCTTAGAGTCTTCAAATTTGGCACGTAAGTACTTTGGCTTATGGTCGTTCTGGTGATGGCATACCGATCAAGGTCCGGGAGATCGGTAGGCCTTGAAAGTGGTAGGGGTCTAACAATTGGGGTTTAAGCCATATTTTCCACATTTGTACTTCACAGAAGCGCTTCAGATTGTGTGTGGCACTGTATAACCTAGAGTAGAAAACATCCGAGCATAAATTATCGCCATACTGATCTTGACCTTGAAAACCGAAATTTCCTTCTTTGCGCTATATATTTCTTGTCCAAGCTGTATCTCGTGAACTAGAAGACAGAATCCCTTCAAATTTTGTGTGAGGATGTGGCACGAAGAGTATGACGCATTCGTATATAAATTATCCCTGCGAAATAGAATGTCGCCGAGCGGCAGACATGTTTCCGTTTTTCTTCACCCTCCTATATCTCGTGAAATATATCTTATGAAATACTGTATAGAATCACTCCAAATTTCGTGGGGAGGTGTAAAAAGAAGAGTAGAAGACATTGCAGTACAAATTATGCCACATGGGATTTTCATGTCGCCGAGCGGCAGACATGTCTCCGAGTTAAGGGTGTACACCCCATTAAGGGTGTACACCTCACTAATTAAGGGTGTACATCCCGGTAAAGGAGGGGGTCTAATACTAAACGTAAAAGACATCCTAGCACAAAATGTGCCACGTGGGGCTTAAATGTCGCCGAGTGGCAGACATGTCTCAGTGTTAAGGGTGTGCATCCCACCAATTAAGGGTGTGCATCCCGGAAAACGATTTGCACCCAGTCAAGGGTGTGTAGGTGCATCACCCAAAGGTCACAATGAGGACGGGGACCTAAGATGTGAAGGGGGAAGGGAGGTACAGGGCGTGGCATGTACAGGGTGTAACCGGCAAAGGACATATCTGCCGCTCAGCGACGCCCTTGTTTCAGCATAAAGTCGTGGACATCATTTTGAATTTTTAAAAAGTCCACAGTGCTTTCATTTTTCACTGGTTTTCACTGTTATGCTTTATTTTCCACTGTTTTTCATTGTAACATTTTATTTTCCACTGTTTTTCACTCACTGCAATACTTTATTTTAAAAAAATAGAATTTCACTCAGTCACACTTTATTTTGCCAAGAATTTCACTTGTAGCAATGCCTTATTTTCCACTGTTTTTCTACTGTAATGTTATATATTTTTCTCTCACAAGTGTGCTTTCTTTTCCACTGATTTGTATTATTATGCTTTATTTCCTGCCTTTTTTTTTATACTTACAGTAATGTTTTATTTTGCCACAGTTTCACTTGCTGCAATGCTTTGCCATCCACTATTCTTTTTTACTGTAAATAGTGTAATGTTTTATTTCTCTCACAGAATTTCACTCACAATAATGGTTTATTTTTGCACTGGGTTTTGTTGTAATAATTTATTTCTCTCACAGAATTTCACTCACAATAATGGTTTATTTTCCACTGGTTTTTGTTGTAATGTTTTATTTTTCACAGGATTTCACTCACAGTAACGCTTTATTTTCCTCCGGTTTTCATCACTACGCTATATTTCCTAGTGGTTTTCACTGTCATGCTTTACTGACTCCCACTGGTTTTAGCTGCCAGAGAGTGCTAATGCTTGGCGTTTTCCCTGTCCCTGTGGTAGGTATGCCTAAAGTGTGGCACCAGAAGAGTCAAGTCAGGCTGTCAACGCTATAGGGAGAAAGAGAGGAGAAAGAGAGGAAGAGGGGGAGGAGGAGCCAGAGAAAGGTCAGAGCACGATGCAGTCAATAACAGGAAACCTAGTGTAGCAGAGAGAGAGAGAGAGAGAGAGAGAGAGAGAGAGATAACATAGTAGCAACCCCCCACCCACCTTTTGCAATGACACAGCCTATCGCACCACGAGACCTCACCCACTCTCTCTGTCAGCCTAGGCTGGCAGATATCGCCAACACCTGACGCACACTTCCAGTACCCGGACGAAACAAGGTCACGGCAAAATCTCACAGAGAGAGAGAGCAACGGATGGGGAGACGAGCAAAGCAGAGAACCAGAACCCAGAAGGGAAGGGAAAGTGGGAATGATGATGATGATGCGAGGACGACACTTGACTGCTGTCGTGATGTCATCACAGTGATGTCATTCCTCGCGCGCAGGGCGGGTTCTCCTCATTGTAAAGTTTTTAAAAAAAGGGGGTGCCGCCACATAACAACATCATATTGTTGGCATCGCATAAGCAAGTAGGTAGGTATCCTGATCATCAGCAGTAGGAGCAGCAGCGGCTACAACAACAGAACCCCGCCACCATCACTGCACCACTGCCATCACCGGAGACAGTCGTTCGAGGGGTTTTCTTTTTTTATAAATCAAATCTAGGACACGTAAACAACCAGGCAGACACAGTACTGAAGCACTGATAGTTGACAAGGAACACAAGAGAGAAAAAAGCTTGACATTGACAGGAACAATCACCGTGATGTATGACTGGAATCCATCAGGCTTCTGTTTGTCTCCGAGACTCTCAATAAAACCCGAGGGGACAGGGATAGTTTAGAGTGGCACCGAACTGAACCAGGCTAGCTCTGCTGCCCCCCCCCCCCCCCCCCCCCCCCCCCCCCTCCTCTCTCTCTGTCTCTGTGCATTTCCTCTTGTTTTTAGGTGTCTACACACTTTGATCATTTTATTTCCCCTCCAAATAAAGAAAGATACCCTGGTCAAAAGTGATTTTTTTACGTAATACAAGCTGTTTGTAACCGTACAGTATGTATACCCAGATACATACATATGTTTTGGTTTACTAGCATAGCTCTGTCTCTCTCATGAGTCATTACAGTTTTAAGCTCAAACAAATATTGTAACCCTTTGCCAAGACACCTTGTATTCTATGTGTAATGGTAATGATAAAATGTCAAACTGTTCATTTTCTCTCTCTCTCTCTCTCTCTCTCTCTCTCTCTCTCTCTCTCTCTCTCTCTCTCTCTCTCTCTCTCTCTCTCTCTCTCTCTCTCTCTCTCTCTCTCTCTAAGGAGCTCGCACCTTGATCACACGACAAACGCCTCCACATTCACTAGAATATAGGCCTGTGGACATGACATGACTAGACAACTAGAAATCAAGGAGGCAAAGCCAGGTTAACATGCTCCCAGTTAAACTTCAAAGAACAAAACAAGAGAGAGAGAGAGAGAGAGAGAGAGCGCACAACATAACCGTCCTCTGGGTTTATCGGCTAGGCTTGAAAAAAATTCAAGGCTTAACATCCTCTCGGTTCCTTGAGACACATAATGGGACATTGCTTCTAATAATGAAGGGGGGAAAGAAGGAGAGAGGACCTGAGAAACTAACTAGCTAAACTAAGATAAATATCGCCGTTGATGTAACATTATGGCTCGTCCACCAGCCGATGCCTAAAATCTTTAAGACAGTTGTGTAAGAGGTTACATAAAATATGCTTAGTTAGGGAATGTGTAAGATCAAAACTTTTCAGTTAATTGTATTTTTCCGTTTTTGCCTTTCTTACCATACATAAAGCTGTATTTTAGGAACCTTTTTAGCTAATAACCTTTTTGGAATATTAACCCTATCCCTAACCCTAACCCTACCCCCCACCCTATACGTATAAGACGGAAAAACGCAACGAACCACAACTGTGACAAATCGCAGTGTACTGCAGTACATAGTGGGGGGTAGGGTTAGGTTTAGGGCTAGGGTTAGGGTTAGTATTCCAATAAGAGAATTTGCTGAAAATGTTCCTAAAATACAGCTTTATCTATGGTAAGAAAGGCAAAAACGGAAAAATACAATTAACCGAGAAATGCAGGGGGGTGGCACATCTTTACCTTTACCCAGATGTTTTATGTACACTATGTACAAAAATCTTTATTGAACAAACTCTGCGGTCAAAAAATGTAAAAACAAGACGCTCACCGATTTAAAATGGTTTTAAAAAGCCGTGTTGATCTATGGAGATGGTTCCCTTCCGGCCCGCCAGGCACAAGAGACTTTTTTTTACCCGGCCAGAGCCAGAGGCCGAGGTATTGCGATCGGTTTGTGTGTCTGTCTGTGTGTGTGTGTGTGTGTGTGTGTGTGTGTGTGTGTGTGTGTGTGTGTGTGTGTGTGTGTGTGTGTGTGTGTGTGTGTGGCTGTCTGTCTGTCTGTCTGTGTGTGTGTGTGTGTGTGTGTGTCTGTGTATCGATTATCTTAAAAACTACTGTTTGGATTTGATTAAAATTGGCAGAGGGGTAGACAAAAGGAGGCTTCCTTTCGTTAATCAACACCGTGCTGACCTTGACCTTGAAGTTTGACCTTGAAAACCGAAATTTCCTTCTTTGGGCTATGTAATTTCCCCCCAGCTTTATTTCGTGAACTAGTGAACAAAAACGCTTCAAATTTTGTGTGGTGGTCTACCATGGTGCAAGGAAGTTTGTATAAAAGTTCAGCTGTATCTCGTGAACTACTGAACAGAATCGCTTCAAATTTTGAGCTATGTATTTTATGCGTTCTGTAAGGGTGGAAAGTGGTGTGTTTATTGGGGGGGGGGGGGGGGGGAGAGAGACACTGGTGCAAGGAAGTTTGCATAAAAGTTCAGCTGTATCTCATGAACTACTGAACAGAATCGCTTCAAATTTTGGGCTATGTATTTTATGCGTTCTGTAAGGGTGGAAAGTGGTGTGTTTATGGGGGGGGGGGGGGGGGGGGGGGGGGGGTGGGGGGGTGGGGACGCTGTATCTGGTGAACTACTGAACAGAATCGCTTCAAATTTTGGGCTATGTATTTTATGCGTTCTGTAAGGGTGGAAAGTGGTGTGTTTATTGGGGGGGGGGGGGGGGGGGGGGGTTATTTTGGGGGTTATTGGGGGTGGGGGGGACAGGACATAACTCTGGCCGGGTTTGCATTGTCACAATGCGTTGCTGCCGCTCGGCGATGCCCTTGTTTATTTATAGTATTAGGTATGGAATACTAGTAATTTTAAGAAGTGTTTATTGTTGCCAGTCCGCCGACTTCTACATATTTCGTATATTAAAATGATATTAAAATTTAAGACATGTACCGCAAGGAATAGTAAATTATATCTTGATGATCACTATCAACCTCTATGTACATGTTTAAAAGGGTAAAAAGCATAATAATGTCGACTCCAGAGGCCTAAACAAATTACGGCCGAGTCTAATTGCTTAAAAACAGAGTAGAAGTTTATACAAAAGAAAAGTGGCTAGGCTTGCATGTTGACGAGCATGAAAAAGGCAGCAATTCTCCAGACCAATCAGAAGGCTTGATAGCGAATGATAGGATTTGCCTGTTTACCTATGATCAAACTGAGTCTAAACTTTTCCCTTCTTCCATAGCCACACTGACCAGCTAAAACACAAAACAAGAAGAGCACGTCCTATCGGTAAACTAGAAACTGTTGCCATGACAAGATAGACTGCACGAGATGACTGTAAAGCCCACAGTCATGAGCACTCACAAGCACCGCGTAGGTATTTTGTATTCAGCATTTCCTCAAGAACCACCTCTGTGAAATTCGGACACGATTGCTCTCACTACATTGAGAGTACGTCGCCGCTGGAGCAGCGCTACCATGCTCTTTTAATGTTTATATATTTTTGTGTTTTTGTGTGCCCTACGAGGAGAAATGTTGACCACTCGACAGTCGACACCATCTTCGCTGCCACTGGCTTCTTTATGTGCCCGAAGTGCGGGAGCACGTGGGACCTTGGTTTTTATATTCGTCTCATCCAAAAGACTGGGAATCTGTGAATAGGAGTGACACACACGCCTTGTATCAAAGACAGACAGCAGACATACAGGGAAAAACGCACAGGCCGTAGCTCCCCATTCCAAACTACTTCCACGTTATCATAGTTATAGAACAACATTTAAAAGCAGCAGCAGCAGCAGCAAGCCCAGCTCTCTCTCTCTCTGCCCCCCCCCCCCCCCCCCTCTCTCTCTTCTCTCTCTCTCTCTCTCTCTCTCTCTCTCTCTCTCTCTCGCTCGCTACTAGGTCCCAGTGTTCACGGGGGAAGCTGATCCCGCCTGCACCTAGTTGTACAATCGATCACTTGGCCACTATTGATTGATAGCCCACTAGCCCTCCCCCCCCCCTACCTCCACCGCCACCCACCCCCCACTACCTCCCTTCCCCTCTCTCCCCTTCCATGGCCCTGTCTCCTCCACCTGTGGCAGGACCATGTCCCACCTTTTTTAGGAGGGAATTTACGCTGTCTTCTGTCCACCTACTTCTACTACCATACTTCAACCTTGCTTTCTGCATAATGCGCACATGTACACACACATGAAAGGGTACAGGCTTATGTATATACTTTTACATGCAGCAAGTTGTGTATGTATACATAAACACACACACACACGCGCAAGAATTATGCACTCCCGCACGCAAACATGCCTGCAAATGCACGTGTCACGGGGAATTTTGGAATCCGGGAAAATTCCGATTTTTCCAGAGATTGGGAAAAATCGGAATCTTCCCGGGGAAATTTGGAATTCTGATTTTTAACCCGGATTGGTATCGGTAAAATTCAGAATTCTGAAATTTCCCGGGAAAATTCTGAATTTTCCCAAGCTTACAACAAAGTTAAATCAATTGAGAGAGAGAGAGAGAGAGAGAGAGAGAGAGAGAGAGAGAGAGAGAGAGAGAGAGAGAGAGAGAGAGAGAGAGTAACAATGGAAGGCAATAATAGCTAGGGATTGTTTTCTTCTTCTTTTTTTGCTCAATTAAACACGCATACGCCTTCACAAAACATTACGAACACCTGCAAAAAAGAAGGTTATTGTCATATTATTTGATACACTGTTTGATGCAGTAATTTGCCAATTAAACATCTCATTCTAAGCTGTATTTGATGTGAAATATTCGATGCATAAGGTACAAATCCATCATTGATAATTAAGTTGTGGTTTTGATTGAGTTCCTAATGTAGCCAATTTGTGTCAAATGCATTGTGATTACTAAAAAAAAATTCTGAATTTAGACTCGTACGTTCGTGTGTGTGTGTATGTGATGGGGTGGTGGTGTGTGTGTGTGTGGTGGGTGTTAGAGAGTGAGAGAGAGAGAGAGAGAGAGAAGAGAGAGAGATAGAGAGAGAGAGAGAGAGAGAGAGAGAGAGAGAGAGAGAGAACGAACGAACGAACGAATGTTTTTTAATGAGGGAAAAACGGAATAAGCACAACCGGCTTTTTTTCATCCGGCCCTCAATAATACAGTGCAAAAGGCAAAATCAACAAGGAAACAAAATCTACAAAATGCAAAAGCAAACAACAACAAAAGCCATGAAAATTATTTTTAAGATATAAGATAAAAATATTTCAGAATCGATTCATCACTAGGTGGAAAATCAATTACAAGTAAATCTCAATTTAATCAAACAAATTATAGTCTTTCTCTAGACAGACTGACGGACAGACGGAGGGAGGAAAAAGATGGAAAGACAGACAAACGGACAGACAGTCAGACAGGCACATAAACAAACATAGACAGAAATAACCATGAAGTATATAAAACATCAACCAAGCTAGTAATATAAAATACATAGGCATGCAGCACACACATACACATTGACGTTATAATTTAGCATATTCGTTCATAAGAAAATGATGATACAGAGAGAGAGAGAGAGAGAGAGAGAGAGAGAGAGAGAGAGAGAGAGAGAGAGAGAGCATGCGAATTGTGCGTTTGCCCACAACTTGGGGTTTGATGAGAAGGAACATGGTTTATTCCCTGACATTGAGTTGAAGTGGTTTGCAACAGGCGTGTCTTTTCCTGTGAGGATGATGTCCCTGTGTTCTTTGAAGCGGTCACACAATATTGTGTTGTAATGTTTTTATTTTTCAGACTTTTTACATTTGTGTGATTATACTTCTTCAAATCTTGTAAGGTGTTTTTTTTAATTAAAAACTCAAGACCTGTTCAGGAGACGTAGCGCATTGTTATGGGCCAACACTGCATGTGTGAGATCGCAAAAAATATGTTTGCCTCTCCGCCTATGTACATGCATGTGCATACCCCCCCCCCCCCCCCCCCCCCCCCCCCCCTTCTACCTCTCTGATGATTTTATGATGATTTCTATTTCTATGGCATACAGCTACTTGCTTGGGGAAATTCAGAATCTTCCCGGGAAAATTCCGATTTTTCCTCAAAATCAGTATTCAAAAATTTCCCAGGAAGATTATGAATTTTCCAGGTAAAAATCAGTCTTCAAAAATTTCCAGGGAAGATCATGAATTTTCCCGGATTCCAAAATGTCCCGTGACACACGTATCCATAAACAAACATGAGCCCACACACAGGGTGGCACATAAAAACAAATTACCCATTATTCTTTAGTCGTAACTCAAAGCAAAGTAAATATTTTGTGTCTTTTTTTTTTATCTCTTGATTCTCTTGTAATTGTTTCTAGTCAAAGCCACATATCAACCAGTGGTATTTTACCAGACTTTTTTTTCAATAATAATTTTTTTAATGCTCAATCCCAGCATCACGTTGTTGAATGATGGCAGCATCAAGAACATTGAAATTGTCAGAAGGGAACAGGGCGAAACGAAACAGGGCGAAAAGACACTGCTGTAATCGTCAGGGCGAAAGGGGAACAGGGCGAAATGGGCCAGGGCGAAATTGAACAGGGCGAAACGGGACGTCCCCGTTCAGAGGAACAAGAAAAGAACCAATGAACAGCACCGGTGGCTGGCACGTGACATCGCCTCGTTTCCGTTTCAATCACACCAGAGACTGCTTCCAGAACTTGGTGAGGACGGCTCAAAAGGAACAGAAAGTTTATTCCCTTTTCATTGAAAGGAGAGAAGAAAAGAACATTGGGATCTCAAAGACAATTATTACGTGTCCGGTTCTTCAGAAAGCAGAAGGGGGGGGGGGGGGGGGGGGGGGGCAGGACTTACAGAGACAGGGTCAGGATAAGTGTGTAGTGCGAGAGGAGGACCGTAAAACAAGCCTAACTTGAAATCGTGCCCAAGGCTTGTATTGGGACCAAACAATTCTTGCGTGGGCAGCATAATCTTAACAGAAAACTCGGAGCTCTTCCAAATAACTGGCGGTTTTTAAACCAGTTGCGTTGAAAGGAACCGATTCAGCAATGAGTGTTTTCACTTCTAATAGCCCTTGGCAAAATCAGCGCATCAAACTGTGGCCACAGCAAGATTACATACATGTATGCCAGTCAGTCGTTTCCGACCATGACTGCCAGATAGCAGAGAGAGCAGATGCTATATATATATATATAATGCATGCACAAAAACATGCGCGCATGCATGCACGCACACAATCATAAGTTGTACTCTTTTTTTTTAAACACAGACACACACAAATACTTTTTTTTTTTAAACCACACACACACTGGAAACAACATCCAGCGCACTTATATTCCTGTAAAAGTGTAAGAATAATATAACACAGCAGTGCGTGTGCGTGTGCGCGCGTCTGTGTGTGTGCACGTGCCCGCGTGTTTGTGTGCGCGTGTGTGTCTGTATCACTGTGTGTGTGAGAGAAATGGTCACAGAGAGAGAGAGAGAAAAAAAAAGAGAGAGCGCACGCACACGCGAGTCTTCTTGTCTGCAGATCCAGTATCCTCTTAAACTTCCTGTAGCTTACATAAGCTATTAGATAAATACAGTTTATACTCCCAAAGTTTCAACGACTTGACACAGACGTTTAAGCTGGAGACAGACTATGCGACTGCCTCATATGACTCGATCAGGTCGTGACGTTGACCAAATTAAATGTTGTTTCCCGCACAGAAGAGGTCACAAGCCATCTGACTCGATCAGTGAAATTTAGAACCCGCCCTCTTCGGCCCTGTCACCTGACTGGGCCCGACTGAGTCAGACTGATCGAGCAGCATGGTATGCAAATGAGGTGAAACGTCACGACCTGATAGAGTCACATGAGGCAGTCACATAGTCTGTCGCCGGCTTTAAATGGCACCAATTTTAAATACAAAGGAGGGGGGGGGGTGCACATTTCCTAGAAAAATTGAACAAAATAACCAATTTGTGCAAGAAAAAGCTCAAAGCATTGGCATCATCCAATCTCTCTCTCTCTCTCTCTCTCTCTCTCTCTCTCCCCCTCCCACTATCCTCTTGTCAAGAAAGAAAAGAAAGGAAAACAAGTGCAACGCCGGGCGGCTGCAAAGTCCCCTCGCAGCATCGCCGAGGTACTCCGAAATCGGAATGGCGTAAATTTGACCTTAATGTAAAGTACATCAGTGGATAGCTTGCATCTTGTGCAACAAGTATACCAAATTTGACGATAATAGACTGAATAGTTTTTTTATATATAGCCTTGGGGTTCGGACCCGTGATTTGAGCGCGCGCGATCATGCGCACACGCGCGCACAGAAAAATTCATGACAACTGTGTTATAGACCATTCATCAAGAAATGTTGTGAAAAAAACTGCATTAAAATAGATGCAAAACTTCGCGAGATATTAGCGATTATGTGTTTCGGGGTTTGAACCTCGTAACTGGCGCGACCTTGACCTTAATGTAAAACTAAATACATCAGTGGATAGCTTGCATCTTGGCAAACTAGTATACCAAATTTGATGATGATAGACTGAATAGTTTTTGAGAAAAACGGACGAATAGCCGGACGGACGGAGGCACGCCGGACGGACGGACCAGACGGACCAGACAAAAACAATAGCTCCCCGAACCTTCGGCTCGGGGACTAAAAACCGAACAAGACAAGTCAGAGAGACAAGTGAAGGAAGAGGAGAAGAAGGATGATGATGATGATGATCTAGGAGGGCAGTCAATGTAGGGGGGTGGAAACCCTGCATGAACTCAAACCATCGTGCTTTGTGGTACACCTGGCCACAGGAAAGGCTTCTTTCATTAATATCCATTTATTTTCTTCTTCTTTTTTGGGGGGGAACAACACTATTATTCAGTAGCTCAATCAACTAAAAACACATCACACACTGTAGTTGACAACACTATCCTTATTAATACATACATCAGTCAACAACAAAAACCCATCACACACTGTAGTTGACAATACTATCATTATTATATGCATCAGTCAACAACAACAAAACATCACACACTGTAGTTGACAACACTATCATTATTATATGCATCAGTCAACAACAACAAAACATCACACACTATAGTTGACAACACTATAATTACTCTATTTGATCCTTAAATCATTTTTGTACATCTCAATCAATCCATTTTCTCTTCTCTACTCAACCATACTCCCCCCCCCCCCCCCCCCCCCCCCCCCCCCCCCCCCCCCCCCCCCCCCCCCCCCCCCCCCCCCCCCCCCCCCACACACACACCACTAGCACCCCAATCTCCGCCCACGAAATTTTTGTCAATGGTTTCTTTTTGCTTGCTTGTTTGTTGTTCATCTACCCTTTTACCTGGGTTTTGTTCGAGGAAGAAAACGAGGGATGGGGGTATAATCCCCGTATTATCTGTACTTACAATGCACTGACCTATATTAGCAGCGACAATGTTTGTGTCACGAACTTGTAATGTAGGTCCATGGTTTGTGTGCAGAATAGAAGGCTATTAAAAAAAAAGGCTATTAAAAAAAAAAAAAAGGAATAAAAACGAAACAAACTAAAAACCCGGATCTACCTGTTACTTGTCATAGTTGTTGTCAGGCGTATACATTAAGAAACTTCGGAGAGAGAGAGAGAGAGAGAGAGAGAGAGAGAGAGAGAGAACGAATGAACCCTTTTTTTAAATTGAGGGACAAGAATAAGCACTATACAGGCTTGTTTGCATCCAGCCCTCATAAAAATGAAAAGGGAGAAGAAAAAAAACCATTAAAAAAAACCCACCACCATTAACAACAAATGTAAAAATTCAAACAAGAATGAAAATGAAAAGCACGAATATACACGTACAAAATTCATACTTATCAATTAACCATGAAAAACATCAAACACATTAACCCTTTCACCGCCAACGTCGCATTTTTGCACCACAATGACTTAACACCCATGTCACTAAAAGGCATCAAATCAGGGTCTGTTATCCAAAGACCCTATCAGAGCTCCCAATCGCCCTGCAAAACAAGAGGTCCCAGGGACTCCTTCACTTACAGGATAGAGGGTCCTAGAGGCGGGATAGAGGGTCCCAGTGGCATTACGAATCATAAAAAGAATTTTTCTAGTGCATCCATGGGACTCCCTGCACATTCTTTTAGAGGGTCCTTTAGAATTTTAGTGCTTCATAGACCCCCAAATGGGGGTCCCTGGGAGCCCTGCCTATTCTCTTAATTTTTGGAGGTAAGGATAGGCCTTACTTTAAATATGTCACAGAGGAATCCCGAGTATTACAGACAGATTTTTTTCTCTATCCAGGTATGCTTAATTTAAATTTTTAGCTGAAAAATGTCTGGCGGCGAAAGGGTTAAAATCAAAGACATTTCACCAATTACATGCATTGGTGGAGAGAGAGAGAGAGAGAGAGAGAGAGAGAGAGAGAGAGAGAGAGAGAGAGAGAGAGAGAGAGAGAGAGAGAGAGAGAGAGTCTGAACGGTTTACTGATTAGGCCATCGGCCCATTTCAGAGTCTGAGTCTGAATGATTTACTGATTAGGCCTTATGCCCATTTCAAAGAATGAGTACCGGTACATAAAAGGAACATGCATCCACAAAACATTAATCAATGAAAAAAATAAAATAGAAAGAATACAATATAACAAGGTGGCATAAAATGTCAAAATAGAAAACAAATAAACTCTTTAATTCTATAGCCACGGAACAGATACATAATAAAGACCACAAGGAAACAAAATACACGCCTTATAGCAATATCGCACAATAAGTTTTAGGCTGACTTGTTATGGTAAAGAAAGCACATTCAATGCATATTCGATGACACCTGACAAAACATGAAATTCTCATAATGAATTACGGAGTTCAAAAAGCCTTACACACATAGAAAGAGGGACGCATTATTGTAGGTGTTGTTTTTTTGTTTTGTTTTTGATGCTGTTTGATGATGTTTATAGCCCCGTCGACTGCTATGGCCATTTCAGGGCTGTCACCACGTCAAAATTTGAGCACATAAGATCACAGATTAAAATCCGACCACGTGATATCACAGTTAAAAATATACAATTAAAAACGTAAAGATTCGAAACAGAAGTTAAAAAAGGGATTAAAATGTTGTCCTGTATACAAACCTTACACAGTTAAAAGCTTACAATTGATGTTTTAAAACTTACACGACTTTTTATACCTTACTAGCAATCGCCCCGTGGCAGTTAAGTCCCGTGGCAGTTTTAACCCCATGGCAGTTTTAACCACGTGGCAGCTATCTCCTCCCTACACCTACCCCCTCCCCATATTTACTTGCTCGGGGACTATGTGCCACTCGGCGACACACTTGTTTGCTATTGTGGCTTTCAACAGACAGCCAGTGTCAAACACACGAAAGTGAAACTTTCGGTTTTACATTTCCAAGAAGAAGGCAGCATTTCACCTTCCAAGAAAATGGATCACAAATGTGTAAGGTCTTTCATTTCAGGGGGGGGGGGGGGGGGGGGCACATCTTGACCTATCGCAGAAAGAGTGTTTCATAATCATTTTCACTTTGACCTCGCGCACGCAGAGAGAGAGAGAGAGAGAGAGAGAGAGAGTAGTACTTCTTCTTCTTCTTCTTTGTCTTCTAAGTTCTTGTTCTTCGGTCGTTCAGGCATGCTTCTGTCAATTACGAACGTAGATGCATCATGCTGCTGTTATGCGCCTAAGTAAGAATAATTAGGCCCAGCATGTCTGACTTCGGGTAGAGGAAATCTTTTTGAAAGTATTTCTTGAAAAAAGGCAGGAGAATTTCTGTCAATTACGAACGTAGATGCATCATGCTGCTGTTATGCACCTAAGTAAGAATAATTAGGCCCAGCATGTCTGACTTCGGCTAGAGGAAATCTTTTTGAAAGTATTTCTTGAAAAAAGGCAGGAGAATGGACCGGAAAGGCAGAACGATAGTAGATAACAGCATGCAAAAGGAAAAGGCAGAATCAAAGAGACTGACAGATTAAACTTCCAGAAGGTGGGGGAACTATTTGTACGGAAGACCCCCCCTCCCAGTATCCCTAGGGGGGGGGGGGGGGAAGCTTGCTGCATTCTACTCCCACCCCCACCCCCCCACCCACACCCCAGTCAGTCTCTCTCTCTCTCTCTCTCTCTCTCTCTCTCTCTCTCTCTCTCTCTCTCTCTCTCTCTCTCTCTCTCACTGTCTGTATAAAAATAGCTGTAGACATTGAAAAGAAAAGACTAACATCTGGTCCCTTTTCCCTATATGAGTAGTGAGGACAGAAACACTGGTTGTGTCCCTTTTAAACATCTTTATGACATAACACGTCGATAGGCCAGTTGAATTCTCCGTTCAAATTCCAATCTGAGTCTTTGCATAGCCGCCACTGTGAACTACCCCACTAACGATAACTCTATCAGCCAGGCTCGCCGTAACTCTTAAGTAGTCTATCTTCCCCTTTTAGAGTCTTTGGTTATGTGTCAAGTGTTGGTTGAAATTAGCGTCCTGCAAAATAAATCGGTTTATAGCGCGTGTTTATGAACGGATGGTGTTGAAATTTTGCACGACGATAGTCACTATCCCTGGTCACGCATGTTCCAAATCTTGAGTCAATGT
Organism: Phymorhynchus buccinoides; assembly: GCA_017654935.2. NCBI lineage: Eukaryota > Metazoa > Mollusca > Gastropoda > Neogastropoda > Raphitomidae > Phymorhynchus > Phymorhynchus buccinoides. Next base: position 19,459,074 of record CM065706.1, on the reverse strand, counting down.
CGGGTGTGGTTACGCCGCAGTTTGTGAAAACGTGAAGCAGCCTGTCGGCGCCCGTATCTCCGGCATTTGTGAATCAATTCGCTTCCGGTTTGGCACACGGATAGTCCCCGGCCCCGGTCATCTTCCTGCCAAATTCGAAGGCAATCGGCCCAGAAACGCCGGAGATACGGGCGCCGAGAGGCCGGCGGATGCGCGTTTCGCGCATTTGCGAAACCGCGCAAATGACACGGCCGCCTCAGTTGCCGTTGCCATCGCCCCGTTAGGGCTCACAGCAAATTTGAAGCGATTCGGTCGAAAAACGGCGGAGTTATAAGGACCGTTTTGTGTTTCACACACACACACACACACACACACACGGACGGACAGTTGGCTTTTTACTATATGATTAAAAATATTCACGTCTTTTTAAAAAAACTAAAAATCATCTCTGGCGGCACATCACGGAACAACACTTTCATTGATTCTACCGTGTAGTATTTTCTTCTGGTGTCATAGAGGTCCCAACAATCAAGGAGAATGTGTTCGATTGAAACACGAGTGTCGCACGGCACACAGTAGGGAGGGTCTTCTCCCTTCAACAGAAACGCATGCGTAAAGTGTGAGTGTCCCGTGTGTTTATTATCCTCCAGCAGGTTCCACTCCTTCTGCCACAGACTGAAAACGGCAGTTGCGACCTTTGATTTCATGTCGGAAGATGGAATGAGACATATGTCTGGACGGTCTTTCACTGCGTCCCTGGCCAGGCGGTCCACCTCCTTATTCCCCGGATACCGACGTGACCAGGGACCCATGCCAGACAAATGTCGTACCCTTTAGATTTCAAGCTGGTGAAGAGATGAAAATTTTTTTAAAGATCAGGATGATTAAGGTTTCGAGCCGAAATGGCTTCCAATGCAGCAAGAGAGTCTGTGCAAATCAAAAACTTTTCCTCATCAGACTCTCGGATCATTTTCAGAGCAAGGACAAGGGCGGTGAGTTCAGCCGTGTATACAGAGCTTTCATTCGGGATATGTTTAGAAGAACTTAGTCCGGACGAAGGGATGTATGCAGCAGAGGCGACGCCTTCTTCAGATTTGGAACCGTCAGTGAAAACCTTTTTATGTTTGGGAAGTTTGGAACACATTTCAAAAAACATATATATGTTTGTAGGCTAAAGAACTGGTGGAGTTTTTCCGGAAAGAGGCAAGGTCAAATTTGATTTCAGGGGACGATAATGTCCATGGCGGCTTTTCTGGAAATTTGGAAGAGTCTGATATCACTTCAATGTCAATGTCTGCCTCTTCCAGGTGAGGGAGGACACAAATGCCCAGAGGTGGAATACAGGCAGGGTTATCCTCATACTTTTTCTGAAAGGGGGGATTCATGACACATTCGTAAGCAGGATTGTTTGGTTCGGAATAGAGCTGTAGATAATAATTCATGGATAGTTTGAGTCTCCGGTGGGAAAGAGACGGTTCGTTTGCTTCTGCATATAGACTGTGAAAAGGTGTGCGAAAAGCACCAAGACAAAGGCGCAGGCCCTGATGATGGATTGGGTCCAAAACTTTCAGGTACGAGGGTCTTGCCACTCCATAGATAATGCAGCCATAATCCAACTTGGACCGGATCAGTGCTCTATACAGATGGAGAAGGGTTTTCTTGTCAGCACCCCAGTCCGTGTGGGCTACCACACGAAGGATGTTCATGGCCTTGAGGCAGGACGTTTTCAGGTTTTGGATGTGGGCACGAAAATTCAGTTTTTGATCAAAGGTCACTCCAAGAAACTTAGCCTCGGTGACAGCAGGAATTTTCGATTTTCCTATGTAAATTTCCGGTTCTGGGAAAAAGCTTCTGAAATTATGGAAGTGGATGCTTTGGGTTTTGGTAAAAGAAAATTTGAAGCCATTGTCATCCGCCCACTGCTGGATTCGGTTCACGCACAGCTGGATCTGGCGCAGGACGCCGGGGTACATTTTGCCAGTGGCGTAGAGACCAAAGTCATCGACAAACAGTGAACTGTCTGATCCTTGGCGAACAGAGTTTACTATTTCGTTAATTTTGATGCTGAATAAGGCAGGAGATAAGATGCTGCCATGAGGAACACCCATCTCCTGTTCATGGATGTCCGACAGAGTAGGGCCAACACGGACTTGAAAAGATCTTTGTGCCAGAAATGTTTTGATGAAGATTGGCAATCGACCACGAAAACCAAGTTTATGAAGATCAAAGAGTATGCCAAATTTCCATGTAGTGTCGTACGCCTTTTCTAAGTCGAAGAAGACGGCGACGACGTGTTGTTTGTTTAGGAAAGCGTTTCGGATGGTTGATTCCAGACGGACAAGATGGTCAACAGTGGAGTGGTATTTCCGGAACCCGCATTGTTCTTTTGCAATAAGGCCGTCCGTCTCCAGTTTCCACATTAATCGGGCGTTGACCATCTTTTCCAGAACTTTGCAGACACAGCTGGTGAGGGCTATAGGGTGATAGTTAGAAGGGTTGGATAAATCTTTTCCTGGTTTGGGGATGGGGACGATCAAGGCTTTCCTCCAGGAAGGCGGAAAAGACCCAGTCATCCAGATGCGGTTATATACTTTCAGTAGGATTTCTAAACAGCTTTCCGGGAGGTGTGGTGTAGGCCCATTTCAGAGAGAGAGAGAGACAGAGACAGACAGACAAAGAGAAAGAGAGAGAGAGAAAGAGACAGACAAAGAGTATGCGCGTGCGCGTGCGTGTGTATGTATATATATATATACAAAAAGAATAAAATCACGACACTCTCTGTCCACTCGTTCCGATAAAAGTTCCAATAAAAAGATTTATTGACACCAGGCCAAATTTTCGCCTAATTCAGGCTTCATCATGGGCTGAAACAAATACAACAACATACAACCTTAGTTCCCACATAAATCCAGACGATCGAAACAACGCAGCAGAGAGAGAGAGAGAGAGAGAGAGAGAGAGAGAGAGAGAGAGAGAGAGAGAGAGAGAGAGAGAGAGAGAGAGAGAGAGAGAGAGAGAGAGAGAGAGAGAGAGAGAGAGAGAGAGAGAGAGAGAGAGAGAGAGAGAGAGAGAGAGAGAGAGAGAGAGAGAGAGAGAGAGAGAGAGTGTGTGTGTGTGTGTGTGTGTGTGTGTGTGTGTAACGCAAAAGGTCATACCGAGAAAAAAGAAAAAATGACGATTCGATTCCATCACACCACTTAACAGCCACATGCTATGTACTAAAAACTACTATGTGTACTTTATTGCCTAAGAACAACAAACACACACACACACGCACATACACGTGCGCGCGCGCGCACACGCACACACACACACACACGCGCGCGCACGCGCGCGCACACGCACGCACACACACACGCACACGCACACACACACACTCAAACAACAACACAGCTTAAAAATTCCAACACCTGTAATCCCCCACAATTGTCACCCAATGTATGATAGTTTATGATAGCAGGTGAGAAATAATTATAGTCTCCTGTGACGTCAAGGTAGTAGACCACATGTAGGCCTATAGGAAAGCAACCAGCATAGTAATGTAATGGGGTCCCTGACTAACGCAGTGCATGGTCAAGGTCGTTCAAACACACAACACACACACACACACACACACACACACACACACACACACACACACACACACACACACTCACACGCACACGCACACGCACACGCACACACACACACACACACACACACACACACACACACACACATACATACATACATACATACACACACACACACTGTCTTTT
>CM065706.1:19424880-19454837 GCA_017654935.2 Phymorhynchus buccinoides | reverse complement strand
CACACACAATAGCACACAATACGCACACACACAATATGCACACACGCACACACACACACACGCGCGCGCACACACACACACACGCACACACACACACAATACGCACATGCGCACACACACACACACACGTATATGGCACACATCTAATGTGCTGGGGTCTAAGCTAACAGCAGACAGCTACCTGCTGGCCCCCGGTGTTGTCTACGGTCAGGGTCTGTGTGTAATGGTCCACGCCGGTGCCTGTTCTGACGTACACAGATCCCGGTCCACCAGCAGAGCGGTCAGGGGAGGAGGCAGGGCCACAGCCTCCATGACTGAGCAGCTCACCACTGTACAGGCTGCCACCTACCATACACAGTGAACGAGGCGTGAACTATCTATCATGCAGGACATGCAATTTGAAATCAAAGGGGAAAAATGTCATTTGTAGGGAGCATGGACATGTGTCCTCTTTGTTTAGAACACTTTGATAAAAGCTCTGCTGCAACCTGTTATTACATTAACTGTACCATCACTTCAAATAATGCTTTGTTGTTTTTTAATTGTGATTGAATAAAAACATCAAAAACGCTACGCACTAACACAATGAGATGAAGATGAGAAAATAAATGAAGTAAAAAACACACTAAATTTTGGTCTTAAAAAATACTTTATCAAACAAACAATAGGCTTGATGAATGAATGACTGTAGATAATTGCCTGACGTAAGAATGAATTGACAAAATAGTGAATTAAATGAAGTACTTTCTGTCTCTCTCCCCTCCTGTCCCCATTATACTTCTCTCTCTCCCTGCCCCTCCCCCTTCCCTCTCCCATCTCCTTCTCTCTCTCTGTGTCTCTCTGTCTCACAACAATATTAAATTTAAAGTTTCTACATTGGAGTGACTTATGCAAGGTGCTTGATCGTGCTAGCATAATCTGGAGGTGGAAGACAAAAAAACAAACATGAATAAATAAATAAGTAAATTTAAAGAAAAAAAAGGGTTTTTTTAAATTATAGAGACAAAAGCTGTGTCTTCTTTCTTTAGAAAAAGGAATTTTTTTTTTCAATTTGAAACAAAAACATTCCTCACACCCACCTGCATACAATGCAATGCGTCCACCACTGCCTGCTCCAGAATCGCTTCTCCCCGAGTCCCCTCCAGTGGCCTTGACCCTGCCAAACCCTTTGAAAGTGTCCCTGACCTTGACCAGCACACTGCCCCCTGCCCCTCCACCCCCAGACCTGGTGGAGCTCCCTCCGCTGGCATCCAGCACCCCGTCCATCACCACCTCATCAGCCTCCACCAGGACCACACCCCCTCCTCTCACTCCCCCACCGCTAAACCCGCCAGGACTCTGAGGTTGGTAGATGGATCCGAAAGGCTTAGCCGCCACGCTCATGTCCTGACCCTCTCCCACTCCTCCTTCCGAGGCGTGGGCGCCGCCATTGTTGCGGGTGGCGTTGGCCGTCGGCGGAATGTTCAGACCCCAGCTCTGTGCGCTGACATCCAGGTGTGCCTCTCTCTGCAGCATCACCGTGCCTGCTTTGACGTCAATGCTTTTCGCCTTCAGAGACACGTAACGCTTCATCTCAAACAGCCCCGCACGCAGGCACAGGTCAGACTCTGGCTCAAACCTGGCCCCGTTCTTCAAGACCAGCTGTCCTAGGACGTAGCAGCCCGCAGTGCTGGTGTTGGTGTACGTTCCTTGCTGGAAGGAAGCCGTCTGTGATGTGCTTTTTAGCTGAACAAGAGCGTGGTTTTCCACCACCAGGTTGTTGAACGTCACCAGGCCTGCCAGGATTAGCGATGTCCCATCCACGGTCAGGTTGAGCGGCACATGAAGCGTGGCATCATGGGAGACGTTAAGGTTGACCATGGTGTACAGGGAGCCTTGCTGGCCTTCGGTGATTTGGGCTCGCAGTATCTGTGATGGTCCAACATGTATCCAGCCTGTTTTGTCTCCGTTCAACTGTTTCACCCTCAGCTCAGAGTTGTCAAGTGGGATTCCAAACTCCATGTGGGCATAGCCTGCACAGTGCAAAATTCTGTATCAGAAGACCAACATACACCAGACATATCTGCGCGATATAAATATAAATAACTGAAATTTCATTCATTCATAAAATAAGTCTTTAAACTTTGAATATCCTGTTTATTTTTCTTATGCTGTATGAGTATGCTGTTTATTTTTCTTATAACATTTCTCCCTTTACCCTTTACCTTTACCCCCCCTTTTTTTTTTTTAGTGAGGTGTAAAGTCACAATTCAGAGGGACATTAAATTATGTCCAACTTGTTCAAACTGTGCCAAAAGTCATAACCGAACCAAGCATGTGACATTACACATTCATGCACACACTCTCTCTCCCTCTCCTTCTACCAGCGACACAAGTCTTACCAGTAATATTGAGAGTGTCATAATCAAAATCCGCAGGTCCTATCCCGGTGACCTGAGTTTTTGTCGACGGCTGATTGGCATCTGTCAGCTGGCCCCCTACCAGCAGGGTGTGGCTTGAAGCTCCGCCCCTCAGCATGTTGTCATGGATATAAATGGTCCCTGGCCCCGCCTTGACATGTAGGTGACTGCTGTCACTGCCGGCCCCATAGGCTGTCATGGTGCCGGTGAAACCAAACCTGTAGTGACAGTTGCAGAGCTGATTCTAGGATTTTGAAAAAGTGGGGGTGTTCCCCCCCTAAGAATGAAAAAAGGGGGGCAGATCCAATTGATACAAGGGAAAAGGGGGGTGGGGTGGGGGGGCGGCTGATTCAATCTTTGCTAGCCATGGCCACTTCTTCAGCCACTCATCTTGGAACCGGTGTTCCCTCGCACTAGTGCCGTTATCTTCGGGCTGCTTCTCAGAGACTGTTGATGCAGTAGCTGTTTCTGCAACATCTTCTGCACACTCGTTTGGCAGAGGATTTCTTTTTTTTTACTTTGCCGCCACAAAAATCAAAGTCGAAGAGCGTCGTTGTCCGCTTCATTTTGAAGAAAATTCAACATGGCGGGTAGGACTCTCACAACTTCTTGTTGGTAAAACGAGATGAACGCGATTGGTTGATTTACACTAACATTGTAAAGGAACCAATGAAATGTCGAGAAATCATTCATTCCTGCTCGATGCTTTCGGTTTGTGCAGACGACGGATTTAGCAGACGACGAAGGAATTCCCGCAGCGATCGGTAAAAAGTGTGGGCAGTTCTGCAAATATGCGGGCGTCAGCCCGCGTTTAGACCCGATTATTGCGGGAAGGAACAGATTTTGGGGGGATTGTACCAATCCCGCGCCCTAGAATCAGCTCTGAGTTGCATGACAACCGATTTTCTACAAGGTTCCCAAAAGTTTCTTAACCCCTTCACTGCCGGATAAATATTGAAATTGTCTTTTATTTCATCATAAAATTGAAAATACATGCTGTACTCAATCTGAGAAAATAAATGGATTAGAGATATATTTTTCCTGACTTGTCTAAAACAAAAACTAGCATTCTAGGACTATTACAACAAAAGTTATGACATCATCAATGACATCACACACCAGTAGTAGACACAGGATTGGGCAGGGAAGGGGTTAATAAACAAATACAAGACTTATCCAGAACTTTCTGTAATCAAATTCAATAATTATTGTTGCTGTCCCAATTATTATCCAAATAGAATAAAAGTGTAAACCTAGGCGAGGGAAAGAACTGAACACGAAAGTTCCAAAAATGAAAACACAGAGAGGGTAAACAATTCTTGCACCAGAAGCAATTATGAATTAGTAAAAAGGTCATCTATGATCTTGTTTACAATGCACTCTGAAAAGCTTGCTTATTTACCCTAGCTTATTTTTTTAAAGAAAAAAAAGATCAGATTTGGATCTAAAAGGCTTTAAGCATTTGCTGCTAACAGATTTAAAAGAATACATAATACCTCTCCAGGAGTTTTATTATCTTTTAAGCCCTGGAAGAGGCCCTTCCAGGTTTAAAAAATAATAATTTTCCTGGTCTTCAGAACTTAAGAACACGATAGAGTTGGTGAGATAAGGAAAAAGACAATGAAGCTGATCGCTCAAAGACCTGAACCTACATTTCACTGATGGAGAACACCATACGACCTCCGGCTCCCCCAGCCCCTGTTGCGTTTCCCTGCGCTCCGTTGGCAGAGATGTGGCCCTGGCCTGTGACCCTGTGTGAGGTGACGAGGATGGTGCCTCCACTGCCTCCCCCCGCACCCTGCCCTGTGCCCGCCTCTCCGTTCACCTCTATCCTGCCTGAGGTGGTAAACAACGCGGAATGACAGACACAAAGAGACAGAAACAGACAGTGGGTGTATGTGTGCAAGTGAACGCATGTGCGTATGTGCATACACATATCTGTAATTGCTTACACACACATGTGCACACACACGCGCACACGCACACACTTTATCAGTGACAAGAAAAGAAGGAAGAAAAAAATCACTAGCAAACATGAACAAACAGAAATGGCAGTTCAGATAAACGCAATAAACCTTTCTTTTTCTTCTCTTGCAGAGAAAAACAACTGAAAACCGGCTGCATTGCCTTAAAACACACCTTGCACCTCCAGAAGTCGGTTGACAGTGAGGTTCAACAGTCCTCCGCCGTAACCTCCCCTGCCAAACACTGAACTTCCTCCCCCACTTCCAGGCTCAGTGACGATGCGCGTGAAATCGTAGGCAGCGCCCCCGGGTAGAGTGGTGCTGACAGAAGGGGCATAACCCCCAGGGGATCCGTGACCGGCGCCTGATCCTTGGCTAGAACCCTGCAAAGCAAAAGCATGCATACGTTTGGGCCAAAAGTAAAGTGTGGGTGAGAATAGTGTAATCATTAATTCATACTTTGTGTGAATGACTATGACTCTCAAAGTAGGAGGCATTGGCGCAGGCTCTTTGTGCTGTAGCCTTCAGGATCCATTGGGATCTTCCCAAATGACAACTGTCCTAAGATCCCAAATGACAACTGTCCTAAGATCCCAAATGACAACTGTCCTAACTGTCCTAAGATCCCAAATGACAAACGTTCTAAGATCTAAATGTCCTAAGTCCTATCCCAAATGACAACTGTCCTAAGATCCCAAATGACAACTGTCCTAAGATCCCAAATGACAACTGTCCTAAGATCCTAAATGACAACTGTCCTAAGATCCCAAATGACAACTGTCCTAAGATCCCAAATGACAACTGTCCTAAGATCCCAAATGATCCCAAATGACAACTGTCCTAAGATCCCAAATGACAACTGTCCTAAGATCCCAAATGACAACTGTCCTAAGATCCCAAATGACAACTGTCCTAAGATCCCAAATGAAATGTCCAACTGTCCTAAGATCCCAAATGACAACTGTCCTAAGATCCCAAAATGACAACTGTCCTAAGATCCCAAATGACAACTGTCCTAAGATCCCAAATGACAACTGTCCTAAGATCCCAAATGACAACTGTCCTAAGATCCCAAATGACAACTGTCCTAAGATCCCAAATGACAACTGTCCTAAGATCCCAAATGACAACTGTCCTAAGATCCTAAATGACAACTGTCCTAAGATCCCAAATGACAACTGTCCTAAGATCCCAAATGACAACTGTCCTAAGATCCCAAATGACAACTGTCCTAAGATCCCAAATGACAACTGTCCTAAATGATCCCAAATGACAACTGTCCTAAGATCCCAAATGACAACTGTCCTAAGATCCCAAATGACAACTGTCCTAAGATCCCAAATGACAACTGTCCTAAGATCCCAAATGACAACTGTCCTAAGATCCCAAATGACAACTGTCCTAAGATCCCAAATGACAACTGTCCTAAGATCCTAAATGACAACTGTCCTAAGATCCCAAATGACAACTGTCCTAAGATCCCAAATGACAACTGTCCTAAGATCCCAAATGACAACTGTCCTAAGATCCCAAATGACAACTGTCCTAAGATCCCAAATGACAACTGATCCTAAATGATCCTAAGATCCTAAATGACAACTGTCCTAAGATCCCAAATGACAACTGTCCTAAGATCCCAAATGACAACTGTCCTAAGATCCCAAATGACAACTGTCCTAAGATCCCAAATGACAACTGTCCTAAGATCCCAAATGACAACTGTCCTAAGATCCCAAATGACAACTGTCCTAAGATCCCAAATGACAACTGTCCTAAGATCCCAAATGACAACTGTCCTAAGATCCCAAATGACAACTGTCCTAAGATCCCAAATGACAACTGTCCTAAGATCCCAAATGACAACTGTCCTAAGATCCCAAATGACAACTGTCCTAAGATCAAATGATCCCAACTGTCCTAAGATCCCAAATGACAACTGTCCTAAGATCCCAAATGATCCTAAGATCCCAAATGACAACTGTCCTAAGATCCCAAATGACAACTGTCCTAAACTGATCCCAAATGACAACTGTCCTAAGATCCCAAATGACAACTGTCCTAAGATCCCAAATGACAACTGTCCTAAGATCCTAAATGACAACTGTCCTAAGATCCCAAATGACAACTGTCCTAAGATCCCAAATGACAACTGTCCTAAGATCCCAAATGACAACTGTCCTAAGATCCCAAATGACAACTGTCCTAAGATCCCAAATGACAACTGTCCTAAGATCCCAAATGACAACTGTCCTAAGATCCCAAATGACAACTGTCCTAAGATCCCAAATGACAACTGTCCTAAGATCCCAAATGACAACTGTCCTAAGATCCCAAATGACAACTGTCCTAAGATCCCAAATGACAACTGTCCTAAGATCCCAAATGACAACTGTCCTAAGATCCCAAATGACAACTGTCCTAAGATCCCAAATGACAACTGTCCTAAGATCCCAAATGACAACTGTCCTAAGATCCCAAATGACAACTGTCCTAAGATCCCAAATGACAACTGTCCTAAGATCCCAAATGACAACTGTCCTAAGATCCCAAATGACAACTGTCCTAAGATCCCAAATGACAACTGTCCTAAGATCCCAAATGACAACTGTCCTAAGATCCCAAATGACAACTGTCCTAAGATCCCAAATGACAACTGTCCTAAGATCCCAAATGACAACTGTCCTAAGATCCCAAATGACAACTGTCCTAAGATCCCAAATGACAACTGTCCTAAGATCCTAAGATCCCAAATGACAACTGTCCTAAGATCCCAAATGAAACTGTCCTAAGATCCTAAATGACAACTGTCCTAAATGATGACAACTCCTAAGATCCCAAATGACAACTGTCCTAAGATCCCAAATGACAACTGTCCTAAGATCCTAAATGACAAACGTCCTAAGATCCTAAATGCTAACTGTCCTAAGATCCCAAATGACAACTGTCCTAAGATCCCAAATGACAAATGACAACTGTCCTAAGATCCCAAATGACAACTGTCCTAAGATCCCAAATGACAACTGTCCTAAGATCCTGTCCTAAGATCCCAAATGACAACTGTCCTAAGATCCCAAATGACAACTGTCCTAAATGATCCCAAATGACAACTGTCCTAAGATCCCAAATGACAACTGTCCTAAGATCCCAAATGACAACTGATCCTAAATGAACTGTCCTAAGATCCCAAATGACAACTGTCCTAAGATCCCAAATGACAACTGTCCTAAGATCCCAAATGACAACTGTCCTAAGATCCCAAATGACAACTGTCCTAAGATCCCAAATGACAACTGTCCTAAGATCCCAAATGACAACTGTCCTAAGATCCCAAATGACAACTGTCCTAAGATCCTAAATGACAACTGTCCTAAGATCCCAAATGACAACTGTCCTAAGATCCCAAATGACAACTGTCCTAAGATCCCAAATGACAACTGTCCTAAGATCCCAAATGACAACTGTCCTAAGATCCCAAATGACAACTGTCCTAAGATCCCAAATGACAACTGTCCTAAGATCCCAAATGACAACTGTCCTAAGATCCCAAATGACAACTGTCCTAAGATCCCAAATGACAACTGTCCTAAGATCCCAAATGACAACTGTCCTAAGATCCCAAATGACAACTGTCCTAAGATCCCAAATGACAACTGTCCTAAGATCCCAAATGACAACTGTCCTAAGATCCCAAATGATGTCCTAAGATCCCAAATGACAACTGTCCTAAGATCCCAAATGACAACTGTCCTAAGATCCCAAATGACAACTGTCCTAAGATCCCAAATGACAACTGTCCTAAGATCCCAAATGACAACTGTCCTAAGATCCCAAATGACAACTGTCCTAAGATCCCAAATGACAACTGTCCTAAGATCCCAAATGACAACTGTCCTAAGATCCCAAATGACAACTGTCCTAAGATCCCAAATGACAACTGATCCTAAATACCAACTGTCCTAAGATCCCAAATGACAACTGTCCTAAGATCCCAAATGACAACTGTCCTAAGATCCCAAATGACAACTGTCCTAAGATCCCAAATGACAACTGTCCTAAGATCCCAAATGACAACTGTCCTAAGATCCCAAATGACAACTGTCCTAAGATCCCAAATGACAACTGTCCTAAGATCCCAAATGACAACTGATCCTAAATGATGTCCTAAGATCCCAAATGACAACTGTCCTAAGATCCCAAATGACAACTGTCCTAAGATCCCAAATGACAAACGTTCTAAGATCCTAAATGCTAACTGTCCTAAGATCCCAAATGACAACTGTCCTAAGATCCCAAATGACAACTGTCCTAAGATCCCAAATGACAACTGTCCTAAGATCCCAAATGACAACTGTCCTAAGATCCCAAATGACAACTGTCCTAAGATCCCAAATGACAACTGTCCTAAGATCCCAAATGACAACTGTCCTAAGATCCCAAATGACAACTGTCCTAAGATCCCAAATGACAACTGTCCTAAGATCCCAAATGACAACTGTGATCCCACAACTGTCCTAAGATCCCAAATGACAACTGTCCTAAGATCCCAAATGAACAACTGTCCTAAGATCCCAAATGACAACTGTCCTAAGATCCCAAATGACAACTGTCCTAAGATCCCAAATGACAACTGTCCTAAGATCCCAAATGACAACTGTCCTAAATGATCCTAAGATCCCAAATGACAACTGTCCTAAGATCCCAAATGACAACTGTCCTAAGATCCCAAATGACAACTGTCCTAAATGATCCCAAATGACAACTGTCCTAAGATCCCAAATGACAACTGTCCTAAGATCCCAAATGACAACTGTCCTAAGATCCCAAATGACAACTGTCCTAAGATCCCAAATGACAACTGTCCTAAATGATCCCAAATGACAACTGTCCTAAGATCCCAAATGACAACTGTCCTAAGATCCCAAATGACAACTGTCCTAAGATCCCAAATGACAACTGTCCTAAGATCCCAAATGACAACTGTCCTAAGATCCCAAATGACAACTGTCCTAAGATCCCAAATGACAACTGTCCTAAGATCCCAAATGACAACTGTCCTAAGATCCCAAATGACAACTGTCCTAAGATCCCAAATGACAACTGTCCTAAGATCCCAAATGACAACTGTCCTAAGATCCCAAATGACAACTGTCCTAAGATCCCAAATGACAACTGTCCTAAGATCCCAAATGACAACTGTCCTAAGATCCCAAATGACAACTGTCCTAAGATCCCAAATGACAACTGTCCTAAGATCCCAAATGACAACTGTCCTAAGATCCTAAATGACAACTGTCCTAAGATCCCAAATGACAACTGTCCTAAGATCCCAAATGACAACTGTCCTAAGATCCCAAATGACAACTGTCCTAAGATCCCAAATGACAACTGTCCTAAGATCCCAAATGACAACTGTCCTAAGATCCCAAATGACAACTGTCCTAAGATCCCAAATGACAACTGTCCTAAGATCCCAAATGACAACTGTCCTAAGATCCCAAATGACAACTGTCCTAAGATCCCAAATGACAACTGTCCTAAGATCCCAAATGACAACTGTCCTAAGATCCCAAATGACAACTGTCCTAAGATCCCAAATGACAACTGTCCTAAGATCCCAAATGACAACTGTCCTAAGATCCCAAATGACAACTGTCCTAAGATCCCAAATGACAACTGTCCTAAGATCCCAAATGACAACTGTCCTAAGATCCCAAATGACAACTGTCCTAAGATCCCAAATGACAACTGTCCTAAGATCCCAAATGACAACTGTCCTAAGATCCCAAATGACAACTGTCCTAAGATCCCAAATGACAACTGTCCTAAGATCCCAAATGACAACTGTCCTAAGATCCCAAATGACAACTGTCCTAAGATCCCAAATGACAACTGTCCTAAGATCCCAAATGACAACTGTCCTAAGATCCCAAATGACAACTGTCCTAAGATCCCAAATGACAACTGTCCTAAGATCCCAAATGACAACTGTCCTAAGATCCCAAATGACAACTGTCCTAAGATCCCAAATGACAACTGTCCTAAGATCCCAAATGACAACTGTCCTAAGATCCCAAATGACAACTGTCCTAAGATCCCAAATGACAACTGTCCTAAGATCCCAAATGACAACTGTCCTAAGATCCCAAATGACAACTGTCCTAAGATCCCAAATGACAACTGTCCTAAGATCCCAAATGACAACTGTCCTAAGATCCCAAATGACAACTGTCCTAAGATCCCAAATGACAACTGTCCTAAGATCCCAAATGACAACTGTCCTAAGATCCCAAATGACAACTGTCCTAAGATCCCAAATGAAATGACAACTGTCCTAAGATCCCAAATGACAACTGTCCTAAGATCCCAAATGACAACTGTCCTAAGATCCCAAATGACAACTGTCCTAAGATCCCAAATGACAACTGTCCTAAGATCCCAAATGACAACTGTCCTAAGATCCCAAATGACAACTGTCCTAAGATCCCAAATGACAACTGTCCTAAGATCCCAAATGACAACTGTCCTAAGATCCCAAATGAACAACTGTCCTAAGATCCCAAATGACAACTGTCCTAAGATCCCAAATGACAACTGTCCTAAGATCCCAAATGACAACTGTCCTAAGATCCCAAATGACAACTGTCCTAAGATCCCAAATGACAACTGTCCTAAGATCCCAAATGAACTGTCCTAAGATCCCAAATGACAACTGTCCTAAGATCCCAAATGACAACTGTCCTAAGATCCCAAATGACAACTGTCCTAAGATCCCAAATGACAACTGTCCTAAGATCCCAAATGACAACTGTCCTAAGATCCCAAATGACAACTGTCCTAAGATCCCAAATGACAACTGTCCTAAGATCCCAACTGTCCTATGACAACTGTCCTAAGATCCCAAATGACAACTGTCCTAAGATCCCAAATGACAACTGTCCTAAGATCCCAAATGACAACTGTCCTAAGATCCCAAATGACAACTGTCCTAAGATCCCAAATGACAACTGTCCTAAGATCCCAAATGACAACTGTCCTAAGATCCCAAATGACAACTGTCCTAAGATCCCAAATGACAACTGTCCTAAGATCCCAAATGACAACTGTCCTAAGATCCCAAATGACAACTGTCCTAAGATCCCAAATGACAACTGTCCTAAGATCCCAAATGACAACTGTCCTAAGATCCCAAATGACAACTGTCCTAAGATCCCAAATGACAACTGTCCTAAGATCCCAAATGACAACTGTCCTAAGATCCCAAATGACAACTGTCCTAAGATCCCAAATGACAACTGTCCTAAGATCCCAAATGACAACTGTCCTAAGATCCCAAATGACAACTGTCCTAAGATCCCAAATGACAACTGTCCTAAGATCCCAAATGACAACTGTCCTAAGATCCCAAATGACAACTGTCCTAAGATCCCAAATGACAACTGTCCTAAGATCCCAAATGACAACTGTCCTAAGATCCCAAATGACAACTGTCCTAAGATCCCAAATGACAACTGTCCTAAGATCCCAAATGACAACTGTCCTAAGATCCCAAATGACAACTGTCCTAAGATCCCAAATGACAACTGTCCTAAGATCCCAAATGACAACTGTCCTAAGATCCCAAATGACAACTGTCCTAAGATCCTAAATGACAACTGTCCTAAGATCCCAAATGACAACTGTCCTAAGATCCCAAATGACAACTGTCCTAACCCAAATGTGTCCTAAGATCCCAAATGACAACTGTCCTAAGATCCCAAATGACAACTGTCCTAAGATCCCAAATGACAACTGTCCTAAGATCCCAAATGACAACTGTCCTAAGATCCCAAATGACAACTGTCCTAAGATCCCAAATGACAACTGTCCTAAGATCCCAAATGACAACTGTCCTAAGATCCCAAATGACAACTGTCCTAAGATCCCAAATGACAACTGTCCTAAGATCCCAAATGACAACTGTCCTAAGATCCCAAATGACAACTGTCCTAAGATCCCAAATGACAACTGTCCTAAGATCCCAAATGACAACTGTCCTAAGATCCCAAATGACAACTGTCCTAAGATCCCAAATGACAACTGTCCTAAGATCCCAAATGAAGATCAACTGTCCTAAGATCCCAAATGACAACTGTCCTAAGATCCCAAATGACAACTGTCCTAAGATCCCAAATGACAACTGATCCCAAATGACAACTGTCCTAAGATCCCAAATGACAACTGTCCTAAGATCCCAAATGACAACTGTCCTAAGATCCCAAATGACAACTGTCCTAAGATCCCAAATGACAACTGTCCTAAGATCCCAAATGACAACTGTCCTAAGATCCCAAATGACAACTGTCCTAAGATCCCAAATGACAACTGTCCTAAGATCCCAAATGACAACTGTCCTAAGATCCCAAATGACAACTGTCCTAAGATCCCAAATGACAACTGTCCTAAGATCCCAAATGACAACTGTCCTAAGATCCCAAATGACAACTGTCCTAAGATCCCAAATGACCCAACTGTCCTAAGATCCCAAATGACAACTGTCCTAAGATCCCAAATGACAACTGTCCTAAGATCCCAAATGACAACTGTCCTAAGATCCCAAATGACAACTGTCCTAAGATCCCAAATGACAACTGTCCTAAGATCCCAAATGACAACTGTCCTAAGATCCCAAATGACAACTGTCCTAAGATCCTAAGATCCCAAATGACAACTGTCCTAAGATCCCAAATGACAACTGTCCTAAGATCCCAAATGACAACTGTCCTAAGATCCCAAATGACAACTGTCCTAAGATCCCAAATGACAACTGTCCTAAGATCCCAAATGACAACTGTCCTAAGATCCCAAATGACAACTGTCCTAAGATCCCAAATGACAACTGTCCTAAGATCCCAAATGACAACTGTCCTAAGATCCCAAATGACAACTGTCCTAAGATCCCAAATGACAACTGTCCTAAGATCCCAAATGACAACTGTCCTAAGATCCCAAATGACAACTGTCCTAAGATCCCAAATGACAACTGTCCTAAGATCCCAAATGACAACTGTCCTAAGATCCCAAATGACAACTGTCCTAAGATCCCAAATACCAACTGTCCTAAGATCCCAAATGACAACTGTCCTAAGTCCTTGAGACCAGTTTATTGTAATGTACCAGTGGTATCTCCACTATAAAGAAACTCCAGTCCAATTTTCAAGAAAAGGAGTTGCTATGTTACCTATTATACAGTGGTCATGGTCACACACACACACACACACACACACACACAGAGGTAGTGCTGACCTAGCAGCAATGTAATTTAAAGGTGAAAAGAGCCCACATTTCACAATAGAGGTAATCAAATACATTACAATACATGCAACAAAATGCAAAACCACAGAATGCAACCCATTGCAATGGGATCTGACAACACGTTGTTACACAAGCATTATTACATCCCTTTGTGTCTCCATAATATCCTATAACTCTTGGGAAATACAAAGACCAATAACTCGGGGGCTTGCATCCCATCCCATACGGCTCACATTAATCCCAGCCCCCGGTCCCTGGCCAGGCCCGTAGCCCTGTCCATTGAGGATGAGGTGTGACCCAGGCCTAAGCAGAATGTCGTTGGTGACCAGCTGCAGTTGTTGGGCCCTCAGTGCTCCCTGGTAGTGCACCTCCAGGGTACCCAGGCTGAGGGCCAGCCCCGTGGCCTGCACACCAACAAACAACATGGCAACACGCACCATTGTTCTCAGTGCTCCCTGGTAGTGCACCTCCAGGGTACCCAGGCTGAAGGCCAGCCCCGTGGCCTGCACACCAAGCACACAAACAAACAACATGGCAACACGCACCATTGTTCTCAGTGCTCCCTGGTAGTGCACCTCCAGGGTACCCAGGCTGAGCGCCAGCCCCGTGGCCTGTACACCAACAAACAACATGGCAACACGCACCATTGTTCTCAGTGCTCCCTGGTAGTGCACCTCCAGGGTACCCAGGCTGAGCGCCAGCCCCGTGGCCTGCACACCAAGCACACAAACAAACAACATGGCAACACGCACCATTGTTCTCAGTGCTCCCTGGTAGTGCACCTCCAGGGTACCCAGGCTGAGGGCCAGCCCCGTGGCCTGCACACCAACAAACAACATGGCAACACGCACCATTGTTCTCAGTGCTCCCTGGTAGTGCACCTCCAGGGTACCCAGGCTGAGGGCCAGCCCCGTGGCCTGCACACCAACAAACAACATGGCAACACGCACCATTGTTCTCAGTGCTCCCTGGTAGTGCACCTCCAGGGTACCCAGGCTGAGCGCCAGCCCCGTGGCCTGCACACCAACAAACAACATGGCAACACGCACCATTGTTCTCAGTGCTCCCTGGTAGTGCACCTCCAGGGTACCCAGGCTGAGCGCCAGCCCCGTGGCCTGCACACCAAGCACACAAACAAACAACATGGCAACACGCACCATTGTTCTCAGTGCTCCCTGGTAGTGCACCTCCAGGGTACCCAGGCTGAGGGCCAGCCCCGTGGCCTGCACACCAAGCACACAAACAAACAACATGGCAACACGCACCATTGTTCTCAGTGCTCCCTGGTAGTGCACCTCCAGGGTACCCAGGCTGAGGGCCAGCCCCGTGGCCTGCACACAAACAAACAACATGGCAACACGCACCATTGTTCTCAGTGCTCCCTGGTAGTGCACCTCCAGGGTACCCAGGCTGAGGGCCAGCCCCGTGGCCTGCACACCAACAAACAACATGGCAACACGCACCATTGTTCTCAGTGCTCCCTGGTAGTGCACCTCCAGGGTACCCAGGCTGAGGGCCAGCCCCGTGGCCTGCACACCAACAAACAAGATGGCAACACATACCATTGTTCTCTGAGAAATTATGTTCATCTACAACAGTATGCGTTTTCAAGTTTCTCAGAAAAAGAGAGAGAAAGAGAGACAAACATAAAGCAAAGCAGACAGATACACAGGAACAGATAGGACACCAGCTAACCAGTGACTGAATAAGTAAGCTGGGGTTGGTGCTATCGCTAAGTCATGTGAACAGCTAAGGTGTCATGTGACTATTTCACGGTCAAGTCACATTCATCTCCAGATCAAGCCGTGGGTGCAATTCTGAACGTTTGTAACAAAGATTCACCATTACTCTTAATAACGGATCTTTGGCTAAATTGACATAATAGGCATCATCATCATTTAAGCCTTCAAATGAAGGAGCCTTCAAATGAAGGTCTAGCTGAGCAACACCTTAACGAAGAAGTTTCCGCAGCCATGGAGAGCGGCACTGTGACTGACGTAATCATTATGGACTTCGAGAAGGCGTTCGACAAGGTGAATCACAGCTTGCTACTCCACAAGCTAGACCACTACGGGGTCAGAGGAAATGTCAACAGCTAGATTGCAAGCTTCCTCAGGGACCGAAAGCAAGCCGTGGTGGTTGACGGCGCTCAGACTGGCTACGTGGAGGTGAAGTCCGGTGTGCCCCAGGGGACAGTCCTGGGACCCTGCCTCTTTCTGACCTACATCAACGACCTCCCCTCCAGAATCTCTTCTCCTTCCCGCCTGTTTGCTGACGACACAGCTCTATGCCGCTTCATTACCTGCGGTGACGACCCGGTCAAACTCCAAGAGGACCTCAGGAAGCTGGAAGACTGGGAAAGAGAATGGGACATGGCGTTCCATCCCGCCAAACGCAGGCTGCCTTTGATGAGGCAAAAAGCCGCTGAACGTCTCCACCAGCTACAGTCTCCACAACCACACCCTCGAAAGAGTGCCCTCAACAAAATACCTCGGGGTCACACTGCAATCTGATCATTCATGGGGAGCCCACATCACAGCCACCTGCGCCAAAGCCAACAGAGCTCTAGGCTTCTTAAGAAGAAACCTGAAGGTGTGTTCCACGGCTACCAAGGAGTTAGCCTACAAAGCCATGGTCAGGCCCATTCTTGAATATGCAAGTGCAGTATGGGACCCACACACCGACAGGCAGATCTCTGACCTAGAGAAGGTCCAACGCAGGGCGGCAAGATACGTGCTAAACAGACACAGAAATACTTCCAGTGTCAGCACCATGCTCCACCAGCTACAATGGCCATCTCTCGCTGAGCACCGCTGCGCTTCCAGGCTATCCATGATCTACAAGATCACAAATGGACTGGCCTGCGTGAAATGCAGCGCCCTCAAACCCATGCCCCTCAGCAACAGAAGACAAAACCACAACAAGCAGTTCCAAAGAATCCCCACCAGAATCGACTACCAGAATCTACTAACTCTTTCTTCCCCCGAACCGTCTGCAACTGGAACTCCCTACCATCAAAGACAGTCCAGTCCCCCACACTCAGCTCCTTCATCTCGAAGGTGCTGAAGCTCCCTGACTAAAAGCACTACTACCCCCCCCCCCCCCCCCCCCCCCCCCCTTGCACGGTCTAAGGTACAAAACTCCCTATTATACCAGCAGACTTTTCTTGTTTGATTTTACAGTTACTTCCATTGAATAGTGAAACGGAAAGATTGTCCTTTATAAATATGAAAGATAAGATGTTAGAGAACACAAAAATACCCATAACTCAAAATTGACAAAAAATGAGATTTTTGACTTTGCAAGTCTGTTGTGAGAAACTAGCCCAGCGACTTAATGTCCCTTTCATGGTGCTAGGTCACATTTTTTTTCATTTTTTAACCCTTTCGCCGCCAATGTCGCATTTATGCACCACAATGGTTTAACAGCCATGTCACTAACAGGCATCAAATCAGGGCCTGTTATCTGAAGACCCCATTTTCTTAATTTTGGGAGGTAAGGATAGGCCTAATGTTACACATATCACAGAGGAATTCCCATTATTGCAGGTAAATTTTGTTCTCTACCCAGAACTTTAAGCTTAATGAATTTTTTTGCTGAAAAATGGCTGGCGGCGAAAGGGTTAAGTAATGAAAGGATTTAAACTAAAGTGTCACCAAAAGACTGTTCCCTTTTATCTTAAAGATAACCGATGTACCATAGACCTTCCAAGACAGGTTTCTTTTCCCATAGACATAATCACCCAAAACTTTCATGACAGATCCAATTGTAGATCTAGTTATAGTGATAGCTTCCAAGCAACAGTATAACTGGAGATATTAATACCTAAACATAGTAACTTGCCTCCTTTTCACTATGACATGCTATGTGCCAGATCCAATTATAGATCTAGTTATAGTGATAGCTTCCAAGCAACAGCATAACTGGAGATATTAATACCTAAACATATTAACTTGCCTCCTTTTTCACTATGACCAGATGGATAAGTGCTAACTGGAGATCCAATGAAGAGAAGCGGGAGGGGGAAAGTGGCTGAAGAAGTGTCTGCCGCTTGGCGACACCAAACGGAAAATAGTTTTTAAAAAATATCTTCTGGTAGTATTTTACATGGAACTTTACAAATTAATATTAAATTGCTACCAGCAAAGTTTCCATGCAGTTTGTAGCTTTAAACTGAACAAATTATGTCTTTGGCCTGCATTTATTCATATCGCGGGCGGCCATCTTGGATTTTTGTCAATAAGTCAAATTGCCCCAATTTTTCAGCCCGACCCCAAATCAACAATGAAAACTGAGATG
This sequence comes from Phymorhynchus buccinoides, assembly GCA_017654935.2. Lineage (NCBI taxonomy): Eukaryota > Metazoa > Mollusca > Gastropoda > Neogastropoda > Raphitomidae > Phymorhynchus > Phymorhynchus buccinoides. Next base: position 19,436,884 of record CM065706.1, on the reverse strand, counting down.
AAAAGTGCAAAGAAAAAAACTTTATGATGCATTGCAAGGTGGTCAGCTTTGACCCCCGGACTAACATATTCATAAAGGACTTTTACACCGGAGATTATAAGATTTCTATTATGATCCTACCTGGAAGAGCGCTGTGGCGTGATCCTTGACAATGAACCTGGCAAAGCGGAAGGCTCCAGGAGGGGTCTGCACCCAGTACTGGCCCTCAAAATACAGCGCAGTCCGAGTCCTGCTGGAAAACTCCACATACTGCCCCGGAGCCACCACCATGGTGCCAATGTTGGTCAACAACCCTGAAACAGGGAGAACATGATGGAGAAGTATCCATGTATCCTTGCTTTACAAGTCATCAACAGAACATTCCCGGATTACTTAAATCACAGCAACTTGCTCTGGAAATCAATATATCAGCAAATATATTTGCAAATATGTGTGCTATAACATGGTCACATGTTACGACAAACAAGAGGTGAAAATATTACATTTGATACATAATACATTTTATGTTTTATAGTTTCAAAACCAGGTTCAAGGAACTTTAAACATACCTTTGATCGTGAATAAGGAAAACAGAAAAGTAGAAGTACAGTAAGAGACTAAAAAATGGGCATGTTTCCTACACACATGCACACAGAGGCAAGCATGCATGCACACACACGTGTCACACACGCACGCACACACACCACTCACCATCAAACTTGTTACTGGCTCCTAGCAACTCCACCACATTGGGCAGCCTCAGCTCAGCTTCTTCCCCCACATGGAAACTACACGACAGCCTGGTCTCATTCTTGTTGATGTCGGCGCTGAAAATCACCTCATCCTCCACATACAGCACAGTCCCAGTGTCACAGGAAATCTCCTCAGCGATGAAATACACCTGAGAAGCAGGAATGACCAGCTGAACATTCTGTCCCAGATCCAGATGGGAGTAGGTGACCGATCCATTGTCGAAACGAAGCACGGTTTGAGCGTAGGAAGGAGAGCTGGTGTGTGTGTTGCTGATGATGAGAGTCTTTTTTCCAGTCCAGAACTCTTCCACATAGGCGGTGCCTGCCCCTCCGGCCTGGTCCTCAGACGACCCTCCATGAACGACATAAGTTCCTGTAAAGTTGTTGTCAGAGAGGATGTGCGTATGGACGCGACCTCCCCCACCACCACCACCCCCATTCTCTCCACCGTCCCCTCCAGCTACCACAATCTGTCCTTCCCCTAGAAGATGACCGGTGTCGATGACCACACCCCCTCCAGCTCCCCCTCCCCCTGTCTTGACTCCTGGGCCGCCGCTGCTGTTGACAATGCCATGTAGAGTGAAGCGATTCTGTACGTCAAGCCTGAGAAATCCTCCCCCACTACCACCAGCACTGGTGCTGTCCCCTGCCTCACTGTGCCCTCCCTCTCCACTGGCCCTCACCTCCCATACTGTATCAGAAAGGTCAGGAGAATCTGCAGATCCCCCGTTTCCACCGTGACTGCCTCCCTGAGCTGTGCTGCCAGACTGAGGGGGGTGACCCAGACCAGATGAGGACAGTGTCGCACCAAACGCCAGAGAAAGGGTTGGCACAGTGATGGATAAAACTCGGCCAATAACAGTGCCACCAAACTCTACATCCAGCTCTTGAAGGATCTGCAGAGAGAACTCAGTGAGCGATTCCTGTCCAAAATTGATCCTTCCACCATGTGTGACGGTCAGTTTCGACAGCAGTAGTGTTCCCTCTGATCCAAGACGAGATGCACCAACTCCGTTTTGTGAATCCAGACTGAAAACTGCCTGTCCCCCTTCAGCAACAACGAGTTCTGTCAGACCCAATACCACACCTGAGACGTTCAAGTTGACCTGGTCATCAGATGAAGAGTCTGGGTCAGTCAGGAGGAGTTTGGAGGGCAAACTGATAGTGCTGTTAGGCTCAATCTGCAGCTTGCATTTCAAGGCAAACGGGTGCTCAACGCCATAAGCTGTTGCTATTTCGGCCACTTGATGTCTCTGCAAAACCAGATGTCCCGTTCGGTCGCCATCAAGGTGGCTGACAGACAAAGGCTGGGAGGAAGACTGGGTTAAATCAAACTTGAGGCGACTGTTGCCTCGGATCTCCATGTGAATGGGCAAAGACGTGTCCGGCCAAACAACAATGGTGAATTCAGGGTGACACAGCTGTCCTCCATTGTCAGCAGTGACAGTGTGTCGTGTCACACCCGTGTCACGCCGACTGACATACATAGTGCCAGCAGCCCCACACCCATTTCCGCCCCCTCCCAAAGCCGCCAACTTCCCCAAGAAGGAGTTAAATGAACGCACGTGAACAGCAATCCTCCCACCTCCTCCTCCCCCAGCACTACTGGCTGCCCCCCCATGGGCAGTGACTATTCCATGACCGGACAAGGCATCAGCCTGAATGAGGACACTGCCCCCGCTGCCTCCCCCCAATCCTTCAGAAGAACTGTTGGCTCCATCAGCGCTGACTGTGCCATCCAGGAGCAGGGAGTGCTGGATGTGGATGTGGATGGTGCCACCTCCGGGGCTGTTGGCAGGCCCGTTGCCCAGCTCAGCTGGCTGAGTGCTAGACCCTCTGACCGTGTAGCTGCTGCTGTCACTGCGGCCTCCTTGGCCTCCTAGGCTCCCTCCTGAAACATCAACACCAAGCACTGTAATATTTCTTATTGTTCTTCACATTATTCTTAATCCAACACATGTGCATAACTCTTTCAGCTTGTGTTGAAGACATTTGTGAATTTATAAATTTAACTTGTTTCATGCTTAGCTTTTAAATAATGAAAAGACAAAAGATTCCCAGCAGTGATTTATCCAAAGCTTCATCATAATTATGAGAATGCCATTGTTGTTTGGCCGGACACGTCTTTGCCCATTCACATGGAGATCCGAGGCAACAGTCGCCTCAAGTTTGATTTAACCCAGTCTTCCTCCCAGCCTTTGTCTGTCAGCCACCTTGATGGCGACCGAACGGGACATCTGGTTTTGCAGAGACATCAAGTGGCCGAAATAGCAACAGCTTATGGCGTTGAGCACCCGTTTGCCTTGAAATGCAAGCTGCAGATTGAGCCTAACAGCACTATCAGTTTGCCCTCCAAACTCCTCCTGACTGACCCAGACTCTTCATCTGATGACCAGGTCAACTTGAACGTCTCAGGTGTGGTATTGGGTCTGACAGAACTCGTTGTTGCTGAAGGGGGACAGGCAGTTTTCAGTCTGGATTCACAAAACGGAGTTGGTGCATCTCGTCTTGGATCAGAGGGAACACTACTGCTGTCGAAACTGACCGTCACACATGGTGGAAGGATCAATTTTGGACAGGAATCGCTCACTGAGTTCTCTCTGCAGATCCTTCAAGAGCTGGATGTAGAGTTTGGTGGCACTGTTATTGGCCGAGTTTTATCCATCACTGTGCCAACCCTTTCTCTGGCGTTTGGTGCGACACTGTCCTCATCTGGTCTGGGTCACCCCCCTCAGTCTGGCAGCACAGCTCAGGGAGGCAGTCACGGTGGAAACGGGGGATCTGCAGATTCTCCTGACCTTTCTGATACAGTATGGGAGGTGAGGGCCAGTGGAGAGGGAGGGCACAGTGAGGCAGGGGACAGCACCAGTGCTGGTGGTAGTGGGGGAGGATTTCTCAGGCTTGACGTACAGAATCGCTTCACTCTACATGGCATTGTCAACAGCAGCGGCGGCCCAGGAGTCAAGACAGGGGGAGGGGGAGCTGGAGGGGGTGTGGTCATCGACACCGGTCATCTTCTAGGGGAAGGACAGATTGTGGTAGCTGGAGGGGACGGTGGAGAGAATGGGGGTGGTGGTGGTGGGGGAGGTCGCGTCCATACGCACATCCTCTCTGACAACAACTTTACAGGAACTTATGTCGTTCATGGAGGGTCGTCTGAGGACCAGGCCGGAGGGGCAGGCACCGCCTATGTGGAAGAGTTCTGGACTGGAAAAAAGACTCTCATCATCAGCAACACACACACCAGCTCTCCTTCCTACGCTCAAACCGTGCTTCGTTTCGACAATGGATCGGTCACCTACTCCCATCTGGATCTGGGACAGAATGTTCAGCTGGTCATTCCTGCTTCTCAGGTGTATTTCATCGCTGAGGAGATTTCCTGTGACACTGGGACTGTGCTGTATGTGGAGGATGAGGTGATTTTCAGCGCCGACATCAACAAGAATGAGACCAGGCTGTCGTGTAGTTTCCATGTGGGGGAAGAAGCTGAGCTGAGGCTGCCCAATGTGGTGGAGTTGCTAGGAGCCAGTAACAAGTTTGATGGTGAGTGGTGTGTGTGCGTGCGTGTGTGACACGTGTGTGTGCATGCATGCTTGCCTCTGTGTGCATGTGTGTAGGAAACATGCCCATTTTTTAGTCTCTTACTGTACTTCTACTTTTCTGTTTTCCTTATTCACGATCAAAGGTATGTTTAAAGTTCCTTGAACCTGGTTTTGAAACTATAAAACATAAAATGTATTATGTATCAAATGTAATATTTTCACCTCTTGTTTGTCGTAACATGTGACCATGTTATAGCACACATATTTGCAAATATATTTGCTGATATATTGATTTCCAGAGCAAGTTGCTGTGATTTAAGTAATCCGGGAATGTTCTGTTGATGACTTGTAAAGCAAGGATACATGGATACTTCTCCATCATGTTCTCCCTGTTTCAGGGTTGTTGACCAACATTGGCACCATGGTGGTGGCTCCGGGGCAGTATGTGGAGTTTTCCAGCAGGACTCGTACTGCGCTGTATTTTGAGGGCCAGTACTGGGTGCAGACCCCTCCTGGAGCCTTCCGCTTTGCCAGGTTCATTGTCAAGGATCACGCCACAGCGCTCTTCCAGGTAGGATCATAATAGAAATCTTATAATCTCCGGTGTAAAAGTCCTTTATGAATATGTTAGTCCGGGGGTCAAAGCTGACCACCTTGCAAAGCATAATAAAGGTGTTTTTTTGCACTTTTCATCTCAGTTTTCATTGCTGATTTGAAACCCAATGGGGTCCGGGCTGAAAAATGTGGGCAATTTGACTTATTGACAAAAATCCAAGATGGCTGCCCGCGATATGAACAAATGCAGGCAAAAGACATCATTCGTTCAGTTTAAAGCTACAAACTGCATGGAGACTTTGCTGATAGCAATTTAATATCAATTGTAAAGTTCCATGTAAAATACTACCAGAAGATATTTTTTAAAACTGCTATTTGGTGTCGCCGAGCGGCAGACATTTCCTCAGCCACTTTTCCCTTTTGCTTCTCTTCCCCTCCCGCTTCTCTTCATTAATATGTTTAGATCCCAGCACTTACTTGGAATATGGTACACGTCACACTAGTGTCAAAAAACGGAGGCAAGTTAATATGTTTAGGTATTGATATCTCCAGTTATACTGTTGCTTGGAAGCTATCACTATAACTAGATCTATAATTGGATCTGGCACATAGCATGTCATAGTGAAAAAGGAGGCAAGTTACTATGTTTAGGTATTAATATCTCCAGTTATGCTGTTGCTTGGAAGCTATCACTATAACTAGATCTACAATTGGATCTGTCATGAAAGTTTTGGGTGATTATGTCTATGGGAAAAGAAACCTGTCTTGGAAGGTCTATGGTACATCGGTTATCTTTAAGATAAAAGGGAACAGTCTTTTGGTGACACTTTAGTTTAAATCCTTTCATTACTTAACCCTTTCGCCGCCAGCCATTTTTCAGCAAAAAAATTCATTAAGCTTAAAGTTCTGGGTAGAGAACAAAATTTACCTGCAATAATGGGAATTCCTCTGTGACATGTATAACATTAGCCTATCCTTACCTCCCAAAATTAAGAAAATAGGGTCTTCAGATAATAAGCAGGCCCTGATTTTTTTTGTTTTGATGCTTTTTAGTGACATGGATGTTAAACCATTGTGGTGCATAACTGCGACATTGGCAGTGAAAGGGTTAAAAAATGAAAAAAAATGTGACCTAGGCACCATGAAAGGGACATTAAGTCGCTGGGCTAGTTTTTCTCAACAACAGATTTGCAAAGTTCAAAAATCTCATTTTTTGTCAGTTTTTGAGTTATGGGTAATTTTTGTGTTCTCTAACATCTTATCTTTTCATATTTATAAAGAGGACAATCTTTCCGTTTCACTATTCAATGGAAGTAACTGTAGAAATCAAACAAGAAAAGTCTGCTGGTATAACTACGGAGTTTTGTACCTTAGACCGTGCAAGGGGGGGGGGGGGGGGGGGGGGGGTAGTAGTGCTTTTAGTCAGGGAGCTTCAGCACCTTCGAGATGAAGGAGCTGAGTGTGGGGCACTGGACTGCTTCTGATGGTAGGGAGTTCCAGTCTCGGACGGTTCGGGGTAAGAAAGAGTTAGTTGATTCTGGTAGTCGGTTCTGGAGGGGAATTCTTTGGAACTGCTTGTTGTGGTTTTGTCTTCTGCTGCTGGGGGGCATTGGTTTGACTTTGAGGGCGCTGCATTTCACACAGGCAAGTTCATTTGTGATCTTGTAGATCATGCATAGCCTTGAAGCGCAGCGGTGCTCAGCGAGAGATGGCCATTGTAGCTGGTGGAGCATGGTGCTGACACTGGATGTATTTCTGTGCCTGTTTAGCACGTATCTTGCTGCTCTGCGTTGGACCTTCTCTAGGTCAGAGATATGCCTGTCGGTGTGTGTGTGTCCCATACTGCGCTTGCATATTCAATAATCCATGGGCCTGACCATGGCTTTGTAGTCTAGCTCCTTGGTAGCCGTGGAGCACATGCACCTTCAGGTTTTTTCTTAAGAAGCCTAGAGCTCTGTTGGTTTTGGCGCAGGTGGCTGTGATGTGGGCTCCGCATGAAAGATCAGATTGCAGTGTGACTCCGAGGTATTTTTGTTGAGGGCATGCACTCAAGGGTGTGGTCATGGAGGGCGTGGTAGTGGAGACTGTAGCTGGTAGTGGCGTTCAGCGGCTGTCTGCTTCAAAACAAAGGCAGCTGACTGCGTTTGGCGGAGGTGGAACGCTATGTCCCATTCTCTTTCCCAGTCTTCTAGCTTCCTGAGGTCCTCTTGGAGTTTGACCTGGTCGTCATCGCAGGTAATGAAGCGGCATAGAGCTGTGTTATCAGTAAACAGGCGGGAAGGAGAAGAGATTCTGAAAGGGGAGGTCGTTGATGTTAGTGTCAGAAAGAGGCAGAGGTACCTGCAGACATCTGTCACGCACATGGGGCCAACCGGACTTACTACACCTCCACGTAGCCAGTCTGTACAGCGGCCGACGGTCACAACATCGCTACCACACGCGCTTAGCTTTCGGTCTCATGATAACTAACATCAATATTGCAATCTAGCTGCTTAGAACATTTTCCATCTGACCCGTAGAGTGCGCGTCTTACATAGCGCTTGTGTGATCGTGAGCCCAAGCTATGATTCACCTTGTAGAAATGCTCTGTCTCGAAGTGCCACCATAATGATCTAGCACATGGCTATTTTTCTATGTGCCCGTCTGTACCATTCAACCATGATGCGGCCTACCCAACCCTCCCCGCGCTCCCAGGTGATGTTCTTCCAGCTAGGTACTCCCTTTTATGTGAAGGCTCCTTCATATTGAAGGCACCCTAAATATGATGATGATGCCCCACTTCATGTCCTCCAACTCTTTGCAGCCAAAGATCCGTTATTAAGAGTAATGGTGAATCTTTGTTACAAACGTTCAGAATTGCACCCACGGCTTGATCTGGAGATGAATGTGACTTGACCGTGAAATAGTCACATGACACCTTAGCTGTTCACATGACTTAGCGATAGCACCAACCCCAGCTTACTTATTCAGTCACTGGTTAGCTGGTGTCCTATCTGTTCCTGTGTATCTGTCTGCTTTGCTTTATGTTTGTCTCTCTTTCTCTCTCTTTTTCTGAGAAACTTGAAAACGCATACTGTTGTAGATGAACATAATTTCTCAGAGAACAATGGTATGTGTTGCCATCTTGTTTGTTGGTGTGCAGGCCACGGGGCTGGCCCTCAGCCTGGGTACCCTGGAGGTGCACTACCAGGGAGCACTGAGAACAATGGTGCGTGTTGCCATGTTGTTTGTTGGTGTGCAGGCCACGGGGCTGGCCCTCAGCCTGGGTACCCTGGAGGTGCACTACCAGGGAGCACTGAGAACAATGGTGCGTGTTGCCATGTTGTTTGTTTGTGTGCAGGCCACGGGGCTGGCCTTCAGCCTGGGTACCCTGGAGGTGCACTACCAGGGAGCACTGAGAACAATGGTGCGTGTTGCCATGTTGTTTGTTTGTGTGCTTGGTGTGCAGGCCACGGGGCTGGCCCTCAGCCTGGGTACCCTGGAGGTGCACTACCAGGGAGCACTGAGAACAATGGTGCGTGTTGCCATGTTGTTTGTTTGTGTGCTTGGTGTGCAGGCCACGGGGCTGGCGCTCAGCCTGGGTACCCTGGAGGTGCACTACCAGGGAGCACTGAGAACAATGGTGCGTGTTGCCATGTTGTTTGTTGGTGTGCAGGCCACGGGGCTGGCGCTCAGCCTGGGTACCCTGGAGGTGCACTACCAGGGAGCACTGAGAACAATGGTGCGTGTTGCCATGTTGTTTGTTGGTGTGCAGGCCACGGGGCTGGCCCTCAGCCTGGGTACCCTGGAGGTGCACTACCAGGGAGCACTGAGAACAATGGTGCGTGTTGCCATGTTGTTTGTTGGTGTGCAGGCCACGGGGCTGGCCCTCAGCCTGGGTACCCTGGAGGTGCACTACCAGGGAGCACTGAGAACAATGGTGCGTGTTGCCATGTTGTTTGTTTGTGTGCTTGGTGTGCAGGCCACGGGGCTGGCGCTCAGCCTGGGTACCCTGGAGGTGCACTACCAGGGAGCACTGAGAACAATGGTGCGGTGTTGCCATGTTGTTTTGTTGGTGTACAGGCCACGGGGGGCTGGGCGTCTCAGCCTGGGTACCCTGGAGTGTGTCCTACCAGGGCTTGGGGGGGCAGGGAGGCTGCGGCCACTGAGAACAATGGTGCGTGTTGCCATGTTGTTTGTTTGTGTGCTTGGTGTGCAGGCCACGGGGCTGGCCTTCAGCCTGGGTACCCTGGAGGTGCACTACCAGGGAGCACTGAGAACAATGGTGCGTGTTGCCATGTTGTTTGTTTGGTGTGCAGGCCACGGGGCTGGCCCTCAGCCTGGGTACCCTGGAGGTGCACTACCAGGGAGCACTGAGGGCCCAACAACTGCAGCTGGTCACCAACGACATTCTGCTTAGGCCTGGGTCACACCTCATCCTCAATGGACAGGGCTACGGGCCTGGCCAGGGACCGGGGGCTGGGATTAATGTGAGCCGTATGGGATGGGATGCAAGCCCCCGAGTTATTGGTCTTTGTATTTCCCAAGAGTTATAGGATATTATGGAGACACAAAGGGATGTAATGGGGGGGAGGTGGGTGCGGTATGTGTAACAACGTGTTTTGTCGAGATAAACGCCATTGCAATGGGTTGCATTACTGTGGTTTTGACAGGTTTTTGTTGCATGTATTGTGCGGAAATGTATTTTGACTATTACCTCTATTGTGAAATGTGTGGCTCGGAATTTTCACGCTGTTGAAATTCATTGCTTGCTGCTAGGTCAGCACTACCTTCGTGTGTGTGTGTGTGTGTGTGTGTGTGTGTGAACCATGACCAACTGTATAATAGGTAACAATAGCAAACTCCTTTTCTGAAAATTGGACTGTTAGGTTTCTTTATAGTGGAGATGGACCACTGGTACATTACCATAATACTGGTGCTCAAGGACTTAGGACAGGTTTGTCATTGGGATCTAGGACAGCTGGATTTGTGGCATCTTAGGACAGTGATTTGGATCTTAGGACAGTTGTTATTTGGGATCTTAGGACAGTTGTCATTTGGGATCTTATGACAGTTGTCATTTGGGATCTTTAGGACAGTTGTCATTTGGGATCTTAGTACAGTTGTCATTTGGGATCTTTAGGACAGTTGTCATTTGGGATCTTATGACAGTTGTCATTTGGGATCTTTAGGACAGTTGTCATTTGGGATCTTAGTACAGTTGTCATTTGGGATCTTAGAACATTTGTCATTTGGGATCTTAGGACAGTTGGTATTTGGGATCTTAGGACAGTTGTCATTTTGGATCTTAGGACAGTTAGCATTTAGGATCTTAGAACGTTTGTCATTTAGGATCTTAGGACAGTTGTCATTTGGGATCTTAGGACAGTTGTCATTTAGGATCTTAGGACAGTTAGCATTTAGGATCTTAGAACGTTTGTCATTTGGGATCTTAGGACAGTTGGTATTTGGGATCTTAGGACAGTTGTCATTTTGGATCTTAGGACAGTTGTCATTTAGGATCTTAGGACAGTTGTCATTTGGGATATTAGGACAGTTGTCATTTGGGATCTTTAGGACAGTTGTCATTTAGGATCTTAGGACAGTTAGCATTTAGGATCTTAGAACGTTTGTAATTTGGGATCTTAGGACAGTTGGCATTTAGGATCTTAGGACAGTTGTCATTTGGGATCTTATGACATTTGTCATTTGGGATCTTTAGGACAGTTGTCATTTGGGATCTTAGGACAGTTGTCATTTGGGATCTTAGGACAGTTGTCATTTGGGATCTTTAGGACAGTTGTCATTTGGGATCTTAGGACAGTTGTCATTTGGGATCTTAGGACAGTTGTCATTTGGGATCTTTAGGACAGTTGTCATTTGGGATCTTAGGACAGTTGTCATTTGGGATCTTAGGACAGTTGGCATTTGGGATCTTAGGACAGTTGTCAATTGGGATCTTTAGGACAGTTGTCATTTGGGATATTTAGGACAGTTGTCATTTGGGATCTTATGACAGTTGTCATTTGGGATCTTTAGGAAAGTTGTCATTTGGGATCTTAGGACAGGTGTCATTTGGGATCTTTAGGACAGTTGTAATTTGGGATCTTAGGACAGTTGTCATTTGGGATATTTAGGACAGTTGTCATTTGGGATCTTAGGACAGTTGTCATTTGGGATCTTTAGGACAGTTGTCAGTATATTAGAGGACAGTTGTCATCTTGGGAAGATCCCAATGGATTCTTGAGGCGACAGCAAAAAGAGCTTGCGCCACAATGCCTCCTACTTTGAGAGTCATAGTCATTTCACACAAAGTATGAATTAATCGATTACACTATTTCACCCAACACTTTACTTTTGGCCCAAACGTATGCGTGCTTTTGCGTTTGCAGGGTTTTCTAGCAAGGATCAGGCGCCGGTCACGGATCCCTGGGGGTTGCCCATTTCTGTCACACCACTCTACCGGGGGCGCTGTCCTACGATTTCACCGCATTGTCACTGAGCATGGAAGTGGGGGAGGAACGTTCACCGTGGCAGGGAGGTTAGGCGGAGGATGTTGAAACTCACTGTCAACCGAATTATGGAGGTGCAAGGTGTGTTTTTTTTAAGGCAATGCAGTCGGTTTCAGTTGTTTTTTCTCTGCAAGAGAAGAAAAAAAAGAAATGTTTATTGCGGTCTATCTGAACTGCCATTTCGGAGTTCATGTTGCTAAGTGATTTTTTTCTTCACTTCTTCTTGTCACTGAAAAAGTGTGTGTGTGTGGTGTGCGAAGTGAGTGTGCACATGGTGTGAAGCCAAATTACAGATCTGTGTATGCACATACGGCCACATGGTTCACTTGCACACAGCACCACGTCGTTTCTGTTCTCTTGTGTCTGTCATTTCCGCGTTTGTACCACATCAGGCAGGCTAGAGGTGAACGGAGAGGCGGGGGCACAGGGCAGGGTGCGGGGGGAGGCCAGCGGAATGGCACCCATCCTCGTCACCTCACACAGGGGTCACAAGGTACAGGGCCACATCTCTGCCAATGGAGCGCAGGGAAGCGCCAACAGGGGCGGGGAGCCGGAGGCTCGTATGGTGTTCTCACAGTGAAATGTAGTTCAGGTCTTTGACGATAGCTTCATTGTCATTTTCCTTATTTCACCAACTATATCGTGTTTATTAGTTCTAAGACCAGGAAAATTATTATTTTTTTAA
>CM065706.1:19406768-19424380 GCA_017654935.2 Phymorhynchus buccinoides | reverse complement strand
CCCACTGACTGCGACAGCCCATCAACATGAGGAAGAAAAAACAGCTCTGGTTATTGGTGGGATAGCAGTCAGTCTATTTCTGATTTGGCAGTTGTGATGATGTTACTGTTCCAAAGGAACAACATCAACGTCACTTTTGATTGTTGCTGCACGATAAGTGGTCACGGGCAGCCACCAGAAGAAGTCCTCCAACAGCTAAAACTATGGCCCACAGGTTTTCAACCAGCCAGCCGGCTGTCTTTGCGAGGAGGGAGAGGAGCCAAGAGACGATGGAACCAATGATGCCTGGGAGTGCAGCAGCCGCCTTACCAGCCAGTTTGGCCAGGGCACGCCCAAGGTTTTGTAGGTGTTTTTTTACCCACTCCTTGAGTCCGACTTTATCTGTCGGTGGTGTTGGCGTCCCACCAGGTGTTGATGCACTGCCTCCTCCACCCCCAGTCAGGGCCAGCACCAGGGTTGAGATGGCCATTCCGATTGCTGTGAGAATTGACGCTATTGTGATGCCTTGCTCACGGAAGAGAGTGCGGACACGCTCTGCAAGCGTTGTGTTCTCATGGAGGAGTCGGTCAATTGTCTCCCTGATGCGATTAATTTGGGAACGAAGAGCTTCTTTATTTGCTGATGCTGCTTCAAGGCGAGCAGCATGCTCATCTTCCAGATTTCGCAGCCGCTCAGCAACACGGCGCCTGCTAAATTCATCAACACCCTCTGTGTCCAGCTTTCGCTTCTCAAGAGCGATATGACTGTCAATTTCAGACAGTTTTGCTAAGTTGTTGGTAAGCTCACCTCTGACAGTCTGCAGCGCTTTGTCCAGGCCCCGCAGTTCTCGGAGATTGAGGGGTGAATCCTGGAGGGTTCCAAGGATCTCGTCTATCTCGGCACCTGTCAATGTTGACTCCATTTTCTGGAAGGCCGTGAGCGCATGCTCAGCAACATCTGAGGCATCTTTGGCATGCTGAGCAACAGCCCCGAGGTCTTGGAGCTCAAGTGGCTTTGCTATGGCAGCAGCCGCCCCGTCCAGTTCATTGCTAGCAGTTTGGAGGGCTTTGATTGCTTGTTGAGGCAGCACATTTCGCGCTCGTGACCAATCAACAAAGCCCAGCTCTTCTCTGATGGCTTTTCCACCACCAGGCCGGCCTGCAACTGTGGCAAGAGAAAGCGGTTCACTGGTACGACTAGTTGTTAGGCCCAGACTAGGATAGGCCTTCAGTTGGAGCTGCCCACCAACAAGCTGAAACTTTGAGGGGTCCCTACCAAGCACTGGTGTTTGACCCTTTCTGGCCAGAACATTGTAATAGTCATCAACCGCTGACTGCAGGAGCTCTTGTTGCAACGGGTGTTGCAACGGTTGTTGCAACACCAGCAGTGTTGCATGTGATGAAATTGATGACATCGTGTCATTATCATTGTTATTGACAACAACATTATCGTCATCTGCCTCTGGAATATTAACACCATCGTCATCGAATAGGTCATCAAATAGACCAAGGTCAGCCGTTATTCTGATATGGCTTCGCTATAATAATACAGCTCATGCCTATTAAACGAATGGGTCACATGCTTCAATAGACCTTATAGCTTCGCTAAAGCTTCGCCATAGTGCCACTGTTGTTGACTATAACTTCGTTATATATAGCTTGTTGCTGTTCCTTCAGAACATACAGCGACCACAATAATGGCAGCCAGCCAATTCGGACGAAAACTCAACCCATATCGCAGACTGCGAGACCCGCTAGGTGTCAAAGGTATTCGACAGTCAGTCGTAATCACCAACAACCCCAGCACCATTGACCAGAACCAACAGCTGCTGGTTCGCTTCCCAAACCTTGGGCCTCATGACGTTGTGGTGCCAGGCACTGCACGCCTGGCGTTTGTTATCTCTCTGAACTCCGGCGATGCTAACAGGACTGTGGTTCAAAACCTTGGCCGGGCTGTGGTGAAGAAGACTTCGATCAAGATCAGTGGAAACGAGGTCATGTCCATCGATGACTCTGACACGTACTACTGTTACAGCGACCTGTGGAAAACGGCCCAAGAGCGGCAGAATGCCCACTACCAGGGTCTCGACACTTCTGACGAGCAAAACACAACAAAACTGCGGGTCGGTGCTGGGGATGGTGATGATTCACAGGCAGAAGACAAGGCCATTGCTGATGTCTATGGCAGCCGCTTCTATGTGCCTCTCGTTTTCGAGCTTCTGGAGAGTCGCATGCCTTTCTACCAAAGCGCCCTGGGAGACCGCCTGGAGTATGAACTGACATTCAATGACTACTCACAAGTCTTAAAGTCCTCAAACCCTGCCGCGTCATACACCATTGACAACATCTGTCTGGAATACGACATGGTGACACAGCCTGAACTGGCTCGCATGATCCGCACCCAGTATTCTGGACGCCTTGCCATCCTGTATGAGCGTGTTCTCCGGCACAGAAAAATCACCAAGGACAAGTCAGACACCCTGTGGAACATCAACCTGAACGTTCCAGCAAGGAGCATGAAAGGCCTCCTTATGCTGTTTGAGGACCCTGCCACAAGTGGTGCAGAATTCGCCCGTGAAACTGAGGCTTTCTACAACCCCAAGATCAGTAAAGTGGAGGTCACCATCGAGGGTGTGCCCAACCAGCTGTACAGCCAAGGGCTGCGGGCCTACCAGCAGTGGGACGAGGCCAGAAAGTTCTTTGCCTCAGGAAGCAAGCGCCACCCCGAGGTGGCTGTGGTGGCAAAAGACCTGGCACTAGCCGACGTCTCCCTGGGAGAGTTCCTGACCACCAAATACGCCCTGTGGCTGGACCTGCAGTGTACAGATGATGATCAGCTGCATGGAACAGGCCGGAGGGTGGAAAATGCTAGTGAAGGGGTGACCATCCAGATCACCAAAAAAGCCGAAGCAGCAGGCCTATTGAACGTCTACCTCTTTGTCATCATGGATGCACAACTCAATATCGAAGATGCCCGGTACAAAGGAGCTATATACTAACCATGACCAAGTCGTGTTACGGTCTGCTATCGACTCCCATCTGCTCCCAAAAGACCATCACTCTGCCATAATATGTGGGCAGACGAATTGTGGTAAAACCAGGTTCATCTTGGATCTCCTGGAAAGCGAGTACCGTGGCACCTTCCAGCACATCGTCATCCTCTGCCCCACGAACAGATACAACAAGACCTATCAGTCACGACGCTGGGTTTGGCAAGACCCTGAAGTTTTCATAGTCGACCCCGGTGAGAGGCTTCATGACTACCTGCGAGCATTCTACCAGCTGTTTGCTGGGGAGCCGACGCTATACCTCATCGACGACTGTGCTGCGTCTAAGGCAATCACGAAGAAAAAAGACATGCTCTCCGAGATCTCCTTCAGTGGACGCCATGCCGACCAATCGGTATGGATCCTCACTCAGAAGTACAACTCAGTTCTCAAGGACCTTAGAGAACAGACACGCTGGGTGGCTCTGTTCCACTGCAAAGACCGCGACTCCTTTGAAGACTGCTTGCGAGAAAATGACATGATTCCTTCTAAACAGGAACGAGATGCAGTTCGGCAGCTGCTTGCTGAGACTAAGCATGCAAAGCTTCTACTGAAGACTGATCAGCCGGCTGCTTATATGGTTGCCTAGGTGCAGTAGTATATATAAGCATATATAAGCATGTGGGAAGCAGTTTTGCTTGGATGTCAGATCTTAATTTTGGGAGTCCTAGGGCTCGGCGTCTACGAATATATTAAACTCTGGCAACGTATCAAGCATCCCATCGCCACAATACGTACTGCTTTCGGTTGCGAGATGGACTGTGACGAACTCATCGACCAGCTGTTGCAAAGCAACATGGAGGGCGACCGGCTTGAATCGACGCAAGATCACGCAGCACCTAGTAGTACTACTACCTGCAGCGATGCCGCTACTACTAGTAGTAGAAACACGAATAAACGTGTCAGACTCGCCGCTTTGGTTGCCGGCGGCCAAGCCCGACAGTACTCTCTGATGGAAAAGGGGCGGACTGTCACAGTCGACCAGATCGACACCATGTCTGACGAACACATCGACCAGCGATACGAAGCACGACTTGGAGCGGCAATGACGAAGACACTGGGCGAATCAGCTCTCCGCCTCTACGCACTCGCGGCAAGTGTCCTGCTACCCATCCCACCCGAAAACAGGCCCAAACTGGTGTCTGACCTAGAAGAAGACCCCTTCGTTGGACACGCCCTGTGCAACGCCACTTGTGAGCTGTACCACCGCTACGGCATGTACCTTGCCCCCATCACAGCGGCGCTGACCACTGTTAAGCATTGTCAATTTGGACACAGGTGCGCACCTCAGCATAAAGCGGGGTCGACGAACAATGATGGAACCACCACTGAGCGAGACGACTTCGGAGAGAGTGACCAAGCCGCGACAGAAGGACCCTCAGAAAGTTGAGGCTGGGCGAAAGGGTGCTGCTGCAAGGAAGGCCAAACAAGAACGTCTTCTGGCGGAACTGCACGAAGCAAAAACAGCTCTCCAGCCTGCCCGTGAGCCCCCTGAGGCGGAGCCATCACCACCTGCCCCTGCTGTGCCTCCGGCACAATCTCACCCAACAGAACGAGACCGGATGCCCTACATTCTTGGTGGTGTCGGAGTTGCCAGTCTTGCCCTTCTCCTGCTGCATCGAAACAATGTGCAGCACGCACCACCACCTACAGACAAAAAGCCCCCACCCACTGCTGCTAAGCAATTGAACACAGGAGCAGACCCGTTCTATATGCAATAGTGACGTGTCGTCATGGCTTCTGCAGGCATAGACGGTAAAATGCTGGCCGACGCCGCCTACCATTCCGCAGTGGTTTGCGGTTTAGCAATAGGGTACGCCCAGCTGGGAAAGAAACTGCTCAAGGGTACCACCCCAAAGCTCGACCTCAACGCGTATGACATCAGCATGGTCGTGTTGGATGTTGGTCTGGCCATGGCTACCAAAGACGTGCTGGTCAAGCAGGGTATCATCCCAGCCAACCTTTTGAAGTAGACGGGGTGGTAAAAATACAACATGGCCTCAGTTGCGATGATGGTTGGCGGTGCACTTGTAAACGCCCTTGCCTTCAGTGGATCAAACTACGTCTTCTCCCTTCTACATTCCTCAAAAGCAAATGAAGAACGCAAACGTCATGACAAAGCAGTAGAACAGCTCCAAGCTGCTCAAGCAGCATGGTCCAAGAAGCGTATAGAACATCTTGACTGGATAAATGAAGAGCTCAAACGCCAGAACCAAGCAGTCCGAACATTTCAGGGTGTTGATGCTGCTATGCAGGAGTACTCCCATGTATTCGGCAAAAACCTTGGTCCTCTGGAGGCAGAGCCTCAGCTCTCTGATTTCTATGTTCCCAGCAATGAGCAAAAAGACCATGAGATTGCCTTCGTTGTCCTTGGGATGGTAGCCACGGGCCTGGTGGCTTACGAGATCTCAAAGAGACCATGATCTCTAGATCAGCCCCAATTATTTTTTGGACAGCTGCCAGAGCCTGTGGCTGAAGCCTGTTGGAGATTGCTCGACCTTCTGGAATATTTCAGTAGCTTTGCTACTAGCCATGACCGACAGTAAGCTCTCTGCCCTATACTACAGCCCTAGGGGCTACTGGAAGGGGCTCACAGCCATCAAAAAGCTGGCGTCTGCTGCCAAGGTTCCTGAAGATCAGGCCAAGGCCTGGCTAAAGAAACAGGCCATCTGGCAGATTTATTTACCAGCGCCCCGCCACATTCCGAGACCTAAGTTTGATGTCAGTGAGCCAAATGAGGTCCATCAAGCTGACCTCCTTTTCCTTCCGCACGACCGCATGGGGCGGAAGACCTTTTGCTACGCTCTCACGGTCGTTGACGTCGCCAGCCGCTACAAGGAGGCTGAGCCTCTGACTAGTAAGACCGCAGCAGAGGTCGCCGATGCCCTGTCTCGCATCTACAGACGGGGGCCTCTGAAGTGGCCCAAGCTTCTTCAGCTTGACCCTGGACGCGAGTTCATGGGCACAGTTAGCCAGCTTCTGGCAAAGCACAGGGTCGAGGTTAGGCGCGGCCGAGTAAACATCCACCAGGACCAAGGAATCGTAGAACGCTGGGACCGGACCTTGGCTGAACGACTCTTTGGGCACCAGTACGCTCAAGAGATGAACTTGCCTTCTGGGCGGTCCTCTGAATGGGCAGCTCGTCTACCCTCAGTCGTTGCTGCCCTGAATGGTGAAGTGACAAGGCTGACTGGCAGGCGGCCTTCTGAGGCCATAAGGGCTCGATCTGTGGCACAAAAGCCCTCTTCAGCAGTTCCTGGTCGTCCTGTTGGTCTTCGAGAGGAAAAGCTCCCTTCTGGAGTTGGTGTTCGCTTCCTCTACCAGCCTGGTGAGCTGGAGGGTGGTCGCCGTCATGCTACAGACCCAGTATGGTCCCTCCAGGTGTACCGGCTTGGACGCTCAGTGACCAAGTCCGGTGAGCCAGTGTTGTATTACCTGCTTGATGGCCCTCAGCGGGGGTTTGTCCGAGAGGAGCTTCTGGTGGTGCCCCCCGACACTCAGCTTCCTCCGGATGGAGTTCTACATCGCCACTAAGAGTTCATCTATGAGAGCATCCATCTCAGCCGCGCCAGCCGGAAGGGCGTCTTTGTGCCCATAGGCCAGCGTGTCCACCCCATTTTCATCTATCCAACGCTTGGAGTCGAAGGGTGAGAGCGACACCTTGTTCAGGTGCTGCCCGTAGATGCAATGGCGCTCTGACCGGAGGACATCCATGCCGTGGCGGAAGGTCTACTTTTTGAAGAGAGCCTCTTTGTACTGCTCATGTCGGATGTGTTGTTTCACGACGTTCTTTTTCATGCCCTTGGCCTTCTTGATGTTTGTGCCACATGCCTCGAGGATGGAGTACATCTTTGGCCGCAGGCCTACATACTCAGCAATTGGCCGCCCAGCGCACTCGTCTTTCATCTTCCCCAGAACCTTCTTGTTGACCATGCTGTGTAGTGGATGGTCTTTTGGGTAGTCAGACGTGTCATAGAGGTCTGCATGCCTAGCCATGGCCTTGTAAACATTCTCAGTCTGGATCTCGAGGAGCAGGCTGTCGGTGTCCGTGTACAGCAACTGACAGCGCTCGCCGTACTCTACCTTCAGCTGGTTGTAGTAGAAGTCGTACATGATGACCTTGGAGAGGTCCAGGATGCTCATCCCCACATACGCCGGGTGATTGAGAACCAGGCGGCTCTTGTGCATCTGTATCGCTGCAAGGTCATCATCAAAGATGTTAGCTCGTGCAAAGGCCGGGCTGGCTATCAGGCGCCTCAGTTTGTCCTCCTCGTCTGCACGCACAAGCTTGACGTTGACCCTCTTCCGGAGGTTCTCCATTGTCTTGCCAAAGACAGAGTTGTTCATGAGCTTGTACAGGTCCTTCTCAAAGTCGCTCATGGCTTTATTCCGGAGCTCAGTGTTCATCCTTATGTACGGCTCCATCCAAGGGCTCTGCTCAAAGCAAAGGGCCCGGCGAATCTTCGTGAGACGCATGCCCAGCGATAGGTAAAGTTGCAGGTTGCGGTAGTGAAGCACATAGCGTTCCTTGTTGCGGAGGTTAGGTACCAGCTTCTCAACCTCAGTAGGCGCCACCCCAACGCCAAGGAGATTGTGCTGGTACTCCGACATCCACTCCTTTGGGACTACCATGCGCTCTGGAGCTAGCGGGTAGGAGTTGTGCATCTTGTGCAGCTCGCTTGGGTACTCCAGATCTACCTCTAGGATGTAGCCCTCTAGACTGTCTGCTGGTTGCTCTGCAATAGTGGGCACGAGCTGCTCGCAGTCTTCCACCCACCTAAAGCCGCCCGTGGGAGCGGTTGGCTCATGGCCCAGCCGTACAGGTTGTTGGCATCCAGGTAGAGGATGTGGCTGCTGGGCTTTTCCGGGTCGTAGCCCTCGACCTGGGGGTTGTTGGCTTTGGCGTGGCGCTTTGAGACCATAGAGATGCCCCCCCGCATCCCCTTCTCAACGAATAGGTGTTGGTCGTAGTCTGTGAGCAGCTCGAGCTCCACTCCTGTCTTCTTGAGTAGGGCGTCCCATGAAAGCCCCGGGCTGGTGTAGTAATGCGCAGGGTCTAGGCCATACTGCCTCAGACAGGTCTTTCGGAATGTTTCAAAGACGTCGGCGAGCAGGAGGACGTCTGTGCGGCAGTAGAGGTCGCAGTAGTCACCCAGGTTGCGGCAGCCAAAGGTCGTCCAGACTTTCTGGGCATGGGTATAGTCCTCCTCACTAATGTACTCGTCGGAGAGCTTGCTGTAGAAGACCACTTTGGGCGGGAGCTGGCGCTCGTCGAAGTGCTCCCAGGAGTCCATGTACTCGTAGGGGTATACCCCCTTCCGCAGTAGCAGCTCACGTCGCTGCTGGTTTGGCTCGTAGCAAGCCGTGATTTGAAATGCCTCAGGCCGGTTGGCTGTCACCAGCTTGTTGAGGGAGGCCAGCAGGAACTGGGCGCTGTCGACGAAACGGAGCTGTCCGAGAGAGAAGGATATATACTTCTCCGTGTTGTTGGGAATGCATGAGATGCGGCCTTCCACCTTCGAGATGGCTTGCATCAGAAGATGTGAGTCGTAGCCCCGCAGGTTGTGGAAGACCACCGGTATGGGTGTGGTTTTTGGGCTCAACCGCAGCTTGAGATTACAGGCGTTGTGAGCCGCGCCACAGTACCTTCCCGTGATGTGGCAGTGATCACGGACAGAGCCGCCTTCAAGCGGTTTTTCACAAACATGGCAGGCAGTAGCAGTGTTGTAGGCCTGCCAGTCCTCTCGTGTCATCCTCATGGCCTTTGGGTTGGCCAACACAGTCTTGATCTTGCGCTCCTCTTCCTGCAGTGCTTGAAGGAAATGCTCTGCTGCATTGGGGCCGCGGTATTCGACTGGTGGCTCTGTCTGCCCATCACACCGTACCACGATGTAGCAGTAACTGCAAGCCTCATGCTGCTGTGTTTTTTGTGTATTGCTTTTCGTGGGGTCCAGCTCAGGACCCTCGACTTTGGTGGTGAGAGCCTCGAAGTCTGCATAGATGATGTAGGGGGCTGGGAGCTGCTTATGGCGATTTTGGAAGGTAAGCTTGTTCTTACCCTCCTCCGGCATCTCCACCCGAACAGCTGTCTGACCAATTCCTTGGCACTCAGGTTTGTGAAGCTCAAGAAGGTCTTCCCTGGAATAGCCATGAAGACAGCGCTCACAGAAATGCTTGCGCCTGTTTGTAGCATTCTGTTGATGAAGAAGGCGGTTGAGGTCCTTGATCCAGGTGTAGTGGAACTTACCAGCTTTCTCGATCAGCAGCAGATTAATGCGGGACATGTTTTCAGACTGTTTGCTGATGTGGTGGATGATGACACCCTTGTCCCACCCAAAGACATTGATGGCTAGGTCGTTTTGTCGCTCAACCTTGGGAATCTGCGAGATTGGCGTAGGAGCATCAATCCCGTCAAAGTTGAGGTCGTCCTGGATGGGGTATTTGCTTGGTCTTTGCGGGTCTTTGGCAACAGGAAACAGGACTGAGCGGAGGGTCCATCGCAGGCAGTGGTCATCCTTGTTCTTCACATTAACAACCGCCTTCTTGTTTTTCACTGCAGCCGGTAGTTCGATGTAGGAGCCTCCTCTCAGTGGTTGGTATCTGGCAATGTCCAACCATAGAGTTTGCACTCCATCAACCACCCACCCAGAACCCCGCTGAGTCCATTTCTCAAGGGTCTCCAGGATGCGGGGGAAAGCTCTATCAAGGACCTCCTTGATTCCGCTTGCATGAAGAACCGGTTCCTGTTTGTGTCGAATCACGGGGTCTGTGTATTCCTCAGAACCATCAGGGCTGACTTTCCGAAGCTGGACCTTGAGAGCAAGTTGAAACTTGACACCATCCAGGGCTATGATCTCTTCTACCAGCTTTTCATGGATTTGAGTGCGAACGCCCTCCAAGAAGATTTTTGGATCAACACCCAGTTTGTGGCCCTCAGGGACGTCCATCTGCCAGCCCCATAAGAACTTGCCGATTGTCCATCGTGTCTTGTAGAATTTGAGGATGACATCTTCTTGTTGCGGCGCAACGGAAACAGGAGCAAACAGATCCAATATCTCCTTTTGATAGTCCTGTATAGTTCTGGGGGTCTTTTTGTTGCTCGGCAATGTAGGGAGGGGGTCAAAGTCCTCCAAGATGGCCTTCCTCTTCCGTTCCTTGCGCGCGCGAGGTGGGCGAGAAGGTCGTTGTTTTCCGGGGAGCAGGGGCTTGAGCAAGCGTCGTTTCACTGCTCCGGGAATGGGCTCATCCATGATGTTTTTAACCACTTTATGGAGAGTCGAAGGCTTGTTGGGCATTTCTGCCAGCAGCTGATCAATGTAATCACCCATCGTCTATATCTATAGCATAGCTCGCAAGTTTTACCATAGCCATAGCACGCATTTCTCTAATAGTAAATTTCTAGGCCCACGAAGCGCGGCATATGGGGGACCGACAAACAGCGCCCTCCCCTTTGAGCTGCAATGCTGTGAGCCTCAAGCTCCCCCATAAGGCGGGGATGGGCCCTTCGTGCTTTGTGTTCGGCCCTGGTCAGTTTACACTTCATGTAGGTCGCTCCACAAGGCTTGCATAGTTGGGGCTCAGACTGGGTCCCCACACCACAGCGCCGACAGGGCACTGGAATTTGACTTCCTTTGCGCAGTAGCGCCGAATGATTAAAGCAGTATTGCCCGAGGCAGGTGGCGCCGCAGGCTGCAGTCTGGCCAATCTTCAGCCATTTGCAATTGTTGCATCCTCTTGGCATGATGAGTATACCTTAGCTAACACATATGCCATAGCTCTCATAATTGTTCAAATGATAAACCTGTTGGGTTCAGGAATGTGTTGTGCGCCTTGACACATAGTGTCAGTGTTGCCATTCCGCAGAAACAAGCATGCTGCGGGGCATGTTGCGGGGCACGCTCGGTTGGGGGCCCGCCAGGGGGGTGGGGCGGGCCCGGCCTTGGGGGCCCATGTTGCACATAAGGCTCCACGTACATAAATAGTTGGGGCAATTGTGTGTGTAGGTCAGAACGCCCCAGCCTACACAGCTTTTTGGGGCAGTTGTGTATGTGCGTGAGTA
Organism: Phymorhynchus buccinoides; assembly: GCA_017654935.2. Lineage (NCBI taxonomy): Eukaryota > Metazoa > Mollusca > Gastropoda > Neogastropoda > Raphitomidae > Phymorhynchus > Phymorhynchus buccinoides. The sequence continues at coordinate 19,413,296 of CM065706.1, read as the reverse complement.
CGACTTTGTATGAGGGGTGCGCCAAACCCAGCCTCCTGTATACTACTCCATCTCTTTTATTCCTACAATGCATTCCAGCTGTCAACATCACAGTGGAGGCGGATGGTCTCATTAAGTTATAAACCCATCTCTTTTATTCCTACAATGCATTCCAGCTGTCAACATCACAGTGGGGGCGGATGGTCTCATCAAGTTATAAACCCATCTCTTTTATTCCTACAATGCATTCCAGCTGTCAACATCACAGTGGAGGCGGATGGCCTCATCAAGTTATAAACCCATCTCTTTTATTCCTACAATGCATTCCAGCTGTCAACATCACAGTGGAGGCGGATGGCCTCATCAAGTTATAAACCCATCTCTTTTATTCCTACAATGCATTCCAGCTGTCAACATCACAGTGGAGGCGGATGGCCTCATCAAGTTATAAACCCATCTCTTTTATTCCTACAATGCATTCCAGCTGTCAACATCACAGTGGAGGCGGATGGCCTCATCAAGTTATAAACCCATCTCTTTTATTCCTACAATGCATTCCAGCTGTCAACATCACAGTGGAGGCGGATGGCCTCATCAAGTTATAAACCCATCTCTTTTATTCCTGCAATGCATTCCAGCTGTCAACATCACAGTGGAGGCGGATGGCCTCATCGAAGCAAAGGGTCGGGGATGGCAAGCAGGAACAGGCCCTTCCCCAGGAGTGGACAGCGACATGGGCGGTTCTGGTGGCTCCCACGGGGGTCTGGGAGGGAGGGGCTGGGGCACCACTGAGGCCCGCCCAGCCTATGATGATACACGACAGCCTGAGGGAGCCGGCAGTGGAGGAAGTGTGGTCAGTAACAAATGTGATTGTGAGGGAGGGAAAGAGACAGAGAGAGAGAGAGAGAGTGTGTGTGTGTGTGTGTGTGTGTGTGTGTGTGTGTGTGTGTGTGTGTGACACTCACTCCTTTGAGCATGTCCATGGTAAGGGGAGTTTTCCCTCAATGTTTGATTAGTTCTGATTCTGTTCCTTACAAAGTCCTTCAAATGTGAATTTGAGCTTCTGAGTGCTAGCATGCATACTATTTTTTATATACATTAAATCTCGTACCATGGTGGCTGGTTTTTTTGTATTGTTTCTTTCTTTCTTTCCACTCTCTCTCTCATATTTTCGTTCGTGTGAACTGTTGCAATGGACATTTGTTGTGAAGGTTTAGTGTTGTTTTCTGATACAAAAATGTCTGGGTTTCTGTCTGACTTAGTGTGTGGTGTATTGACACACTCACTCTGTTTGGTGTATTTATTATGCAAGTGAGTGTGTGTGTCAGTGTGTGCAGAATACCTGTGAATGAAATCATATATAGGTAAAGGGAAAGCAATTTACATTAATAAAATAAGAAGATACATGCCAATAGGCCTATCCTTGTAGCAAAAGCGAAAGAAATAGCAAGGACCAAACCATTAACAACATGAAATAAGTTAATACCATTGACATCAACATAATGGTAGAAAAGGGGAGAGGGGGGAATCTGCCATCTCATCAGTCAGAAAACCCCCCATAATTGTGTGTCCTTGTAGTAAAAGGTAAGCACCACAAGGGAGACCAGAGGGAATCTCGTACCATGTTAGAGAAAAGTACTCTACCAATGGGAAGGGATATCATGTTTTGACATCATCTGTATGGTCAAAAGTGGCATCTTTGACGAATCTATTCAGATCTAAAATCCCCCAGTAGGGATACCGAGGTGTGTGTGTGTGTCTTTTATACATATAGTTTCCCACCTTCTGGAAGTTCTGTGCTTGTAACTTCTTCTAATCTATCATTCTCTTTGACTCTGCCTTTCCCCTTTGCTTACTGTCATCTATTACTTTCTTTCTGCTATACTGGTTCATGCTCCTGCCTTTTTTCAACAAATTATTTCAAAAACATTTTCTAGCCAAAGATGGACACACTGGGCCTAATGTTTATTTCTTAGTTAGGCACATAACGACAGCGTGACACATCTGCACTCACGACTGTCTCAATACTGGTGATTGCTGTGTGGACAGAGGTCCAGTGGAGCCACACTCAGCGGAGAGGGAGGGGGAGTGATTGTGCTGACAGCCTCACACCTGTTGGACCTGGATGGAACCCTGGATGCCTCGGGGACAGACGCTGCCACTGAGGGCTGTGGTGGGGGGGCTGGGGGCACCGTGCTGGCCACTGCTGCCCACATAGCAGGTGAGACTGCCGAGTGATGCTTGTGTATCATTTGTTGTCAAGGAAAACCACAAATTACAACCCCTTCACCAAATCCTCTCTCTCTCTCTCTCTCTCTCTCGTTCTCTCTCTCTCTCTCTCTCTCTCTCTCTCTCTCTCTCTCTCTCTCTCTCTCTCTCAACCTCTCTCTCTCTCTCTCTCTCTCTCTCTCTCAACCTCTCTCTCTCTCTCTCTCTCTCTCTCTCTCTCTCTCTCTCTCTCTCTCTCTCTCTCTCTCTCTCTCTCTCTCTCAACCTCTCGAAAAGCACATGAATAAATATATTACATATCACATTTCCAAATACGATTTACTTCATCCTAATCAATCTGGATTTCGGTCAAATCATTCCTGTCACACAGCACTAACAAATCTAGTTGATCAGTGGTTAGCAAACATTAATGATTTGAAATACACTGGAGTTCTCTTTGTTGATTTTGCTAAAGCCTTTGATGTTATTGATCACAAATTGTTATTACGTAAATTGGTCATTTATACATTTTCAGATCCAGCACTTTCCCTTATTAGATCATTTCTCACAAATCGGTATCAATCAGTATTCCTCAATAATAGACAATCCAGCTACATACCATTACAATATGATGTGCCACAAGGATCCGTTCTCGGACCCTTGCTTTTCTTACTGTATGTGAATAATCTACCCTTATATACTAAAGATCCCTGTGAACTCTTTGCCGATGATACTTCTATCCATTCTAAACATTCTAACATAAAACAGTTATCCATTAACATTCAAGAAAATGTTAACCTGTTAGTGGATTGGACAGAAGCTAATCACATGTGCCTAAATGAAGGAAAAACAAAGTACATGATTGTCACCTCTAGGCAAAAAAGACAAAATATAATAAATGCCATGCCCCCTATTCACATTGACAATAGACAGATTGAAGAGGTTGATTCACACAAACTTTTAGGAGTCAGTATAGATAATAATCTTACTTGGCAGTCTCATATAACCACTTTAAGTAAGCGTATATCACAGAAAATCTTTCAGCTTTCAAAACTTAAAACTTTTCTAGATATAAATGCCTGAAAACACTTTTACCATGCTTTCATCCAATCATGCATTGACTACTCCTCAACTATATATGATTCCAGCAGTGCTAATAACACACTGAAGCCATTGTTAAGGGCCCATAAACGAGCTCTCAAAGCAGTACTGAATAAATCATCTTCGCTAAATCCTCAAGACTACATGAAACTAGACGTTTTACCATTATCATATAAACTTGAATATAGCAAAGCAGTAATGATGTTTAAAACTATGAACGGATTAGCACCCCCATCACTCACAGCAAATTTTCCCCTTATAACCAATCAAGATATACAAATAATATACTTATAAGAAAACCTAGAATCGACCTCTTCAAAACCAGCATGATCTACTCTGGTGGCACTCTGTGGAATTCTAGTCCACTACATATTAAATAAAAGAACAGCCTTCATTCATTTAAAATAGCATACAAAAAGCTCTTGCTTGACAGAGTGATGACAAACACCTAAATCCCAGCTTTAAATAAGTTTTGTTGGCAACTAATCAATTTCTAAGGGTTTGTTGTCTTCAGGAAAGGAATATTATGTTTTGTTACTATGTTTACCAATTTGAATGTATGAATTATGTTGTCATAATCATTCTTCGCTATAATTACTTGTTTTCTCGAGTAGCCACATTGTACAGTATCCTTTTTCAAAATCCCCATTCCCCATCTCCCCTTTACTGGTTATGTATATAATATGTAAATAATGTCTTGGTTTTTTTTAATGATTGTTGCTTTTCTTGGTTTGCTTTTTTCCCCCCTTCTTGTTCTTACATTTATTTGTTTGTTGCTTTCTTGTTGTTTGCCTCAGGGCTGAGTGAAAAAAAGCTGTAATTAATTAGCTTATCTCATTACCCTGAATAAATAGCATTTTGTTCGTTCTATCACCCTCTCTCTCTCTCTCTCTCTCTCTCTCTCTCTCTCTCTCTCTCTCTCTCTCTCTCTCTCTCTCTCTCTCTCTCTTTCTCTCTCTCTCTCTCTCTCTCTCTCTCTCTCTCTCTCTCTCTCTCTCTCGCTCTCTCTCTCTCCCCATCTCTCTCTCTCTCTCTCTCTTTTAAATGTGCACATTTGTAAGTTGATGTAATGAATTTTAATGATAATTATTTGTTTGTTATAATTTTGTTTCACACATTTTATTAATGTTCTTTCTGTCATGTTGTTGCACCTAACCTGAATGTCTCTTTTGGAGACATTAAAGCATACTTGAACTTGAACCATACATGTGTAAGTATACCCCCATTCCACTCCTACCTGTTACCCTCCATACACACACACACACACACACACACACACACATTTAAAATGTTTTTGTATCATGATGTCAGCCGGAGAAACATTTATGACATCAGATTTGAATATGCGAGAAAAGGTAGTGAGAAAAGGTAGTGCATGAGACATTTTCTTTAACAGACATTCATTCAAGTTAATGTACTTGACATTATGATCACATGGAAGTGAAGCACTAAATTGGTCTGTGACTTCAGATAAGCTGAAATGTAGTAGATACCCTCATATTTGTACCTGTGGACCCATAAGATCAGACTACAGTAATTCTAAATTATTTACAGTATGAATAGTTTATTGTGATTCAATATGACTTTCAAGTTAAGCGTCGATTGTTTCAGGGAAGGGAGTGGTCAAGGTGATGGGTGGAGGCGGGGCCTGTGTACCTCACTGCTCTCTGTGTGACGCAGAGCGACGCTGCATCAGCTGTTCCGTTGGTACAAGTTAAGCGTCGATTGTTTCAGGGAAGGGAGTGGTCAAGGTGACGGGTGGAGGCGGGGCCTGTGTGCCTCACTGCGCTCTGTGTGACACAGAGCGACGCTGCATCAGCTGTTCCGTTGGTACAAGTTAAGCGTCGATTGTTTCAGGGAAGGGAGTGGTCAAGGTGATGGGTGGAGGTGGGGCCTGTGTGCCTCACTGCGCTCTGTGTGACACAGAGCGACGCTGCATCAGCTGTTCCGTTGGTACAAGTTAAGCGTTGATTGTTTCAGGGAAGGGAGTGGTCAAGGTGACGGGTGGAGGCGGGGCCTGTGTGCCTCACTGCGCTCTGTGTGACGCAGAGCGACGCTGCATCAGCTGTTCCGTTGGTACAAGTTAAGCGTTGATTGTTTCAGGGAAGGGAGTGGTCAAGGTGATGGGTGGAGGTGGGGCCTGTGTGCCTCACTGCGCTCTGTGTAACACAGAGCGACGCTGCATCAGCTGTTCCGTTCATTACCGCCTCCTCCAACAGGCGTGCATCACTGGATACTGCCTACATCACTACTCTTCCTGTTGTCAGGGCGACCCTTTCTGTGGACAGAGTGTAAGAAGATTTTTGTTGTTGCTATAATTTGAAAGGAAGCTTTAGAATATCATATTTTAATATACTTTTTTCCCCAGACTGATATCCCTGCATCTTATAATGTGACTATATTATAATGTGATAATATAGTAAGAAAATAGAGTAACAAAAACTGAATTGTGAGTCAAATTTGGGGGGTGCACCTTATAATCAGGTGCGCTTTATAGTCCGTAAAATACGGTATGTGAAATCTCCGATCACAGCTGAACTTTATATAAAGCATCATCTTCATCTTTATGATTTTATCATCCCCATTTTCATTAATCAGCTTTCAAACCATTGTCTCAAACTCTGGTGCCATGTGTATCTGCTATTGGTGCATTTGGTTCGAGGGCAACAGTATGATCATGGAAACCATCACTGGACGGACATGGTAGCTCCTTTGGGGAAGAACCTCACTCACTCCAGGATGTTGTTGCATTCGTCATTTACGGGGCCTAGTAGAGGGTGTGTCCTGTGTAGGCTAGATCAGAAGAGGCTCCACTGAACTCCACCAAAGTGACTTAGCAGTAGTGCAGTGTCTCCTCTGGTGGTTGTCTCTTAATTAGTTAACATACATTTCTCCCTATGGACTGCTGGTTTGGGGGTCTGCTCCTTGACAAATAAGGCTGAGGCTGTGAGTTGAGGCTCAGAATCAGTACCTGCTACATGGGGAGTGAGGACACTCAATGCCACAGATAATGAGACAATACAAAATATTTAACTGGAAAATTGTGGGCTGTAAATTATATTGTTTGGGAAAAATAACTCATAGAATTGAGAGTATATGTGTGTGTGTTAGTATATAGTTGTGTGTAAGTGTATGTAGGCACATGCACAGTAGATTTTGTGTGTGTGTGTGTGTGCTTCACTAGCTGTTGTCCAGAGCATATTTGCATGGTGTCTGATCACTGACATCTGTGGTAACAGA
>CM065706.1:19378571-19406268 GCA_017654935.2 Phymorhynchus buccinoides | reverse complement strand
TGTAATTGAATAGATATACATAAAAGCCAAGTTGTTTGGATAAAGTGTAATTTTTAATTGCAAAAAATTGAAAAGTATATTTCACGAAAAGTTTTGCTGTTTTTAAACTTTTCCCCATTGTTTATTGGAAATCAGCTTGTATGTGTTTTTAATGGTTTCCTTTGTCAGAAAGAAGTTGAATATGTGAATTATGTGAGTGGCAGTTTTCATGAATAGAAGAGAGGAGTTGATGGGTCCATTTTTATGTGTCTCATAATTTGTTCGTAAAGAGAAACAGAATGTTACATGTTATGGTGTGTGGATATTTGTCACTTGCACATAATATTAAAAAGGGGAAGTGAAATATATTTTAAAATCCATTTATTATAGGAATTGATCATTACAAAAAAATCAGTGAACAGAAATAAATCCACTGGTTTTCTCATACTACATGGGGACAGACAAAAATGTCAGAAAACTGACAGAAGAAAACCTGTGTTGTTTTCTGGTGTCAATCAGGGGCCTGTGGAGGAGGCATCCTACAGCTGAACGTGTCTGACCTGTTGAAGATTGACGGTGTGGTCAGTGTGAATGGTCAGCAGGGAACAGGCCAGGCTGGTGGGGGCAGTGGGGGCAGCCTGTATTTTGTCGCTGGTCATTTTGACGGTTCTGGACAACTCCAGGTCTGTTCATTACAGTATTTTGCTTCTTTTTATTTCTTGTTAAATAGTGACAGCCATTGCTGCCCTTTACGAATACCGTATTTTACAGACTACAAGGCGCTCCTGATTATAGCGCACACACCAAATTTTACACAAAATTCAGATTTTGTTATTATGGTTTCTTACTATATTGTCAATCACATTATAAGGCGCAGGGGTCTCAGTCTAGTTAAATAATATCGCCTTATAGTCCGTAAAATACGGTAACTTATGGCTTTTATTATTGGGTTGACAATAGTTACATACCATATCATTATCTGTCATTAAAGTAATTCTGGACTCGGTTAGAGAAAACTGCAATGGTAGAGACTGAGAAGTGACATGTAGATTATTTTGACTGCCATTTCAGGCTGAAGGCGGAGAAGGGACAAACGCAGGTGCAGGGGGCCGCATCGCAGGCAGGGCATCCCTCATCCAGTTCATCGGGCAGTTTGACACTCACGGGGGAGCAGGTCATGGGGGAGAGGTGGGGGCCGCAGGAACCGTGCTGTTGACCGACGACCATCATGGCGGATACAGCACACTGCGCGTCTATAACCAAAAGGGCAAAGGTGTAAGTTATGCTGGAGGGTTTGAACTTGAACCTGTGCTGCTGCACACTTTGATTAGGTATATGCATTACAGTATACCACATCACAGCACAAAGAAACGTTTGGTCAGTGTGACTTAATGTACCTTACTATTGCTTTGATCTGTAGATGTGGTATCAAATAATAGAAGTGATTGATTTTTGTTTTATGATGATGATGTTTGTAGTTCAGAATTTTCTATGGTTAAAAACAGGTTGTTGCAGGTTTGAGTTGGGTATGGGTGTGGGGTGGGAATGGGGGATATGATATCACTTTATTGAATCCAAAGCTGTATTTACCCATAACTTTTTACAGGAAAGGAAAACACAAATACCAGTTCCAGAATCCCCTGGAGAGGACTACAACCTTGACCTCCTTGACCTTGGGCAGTACGCACAGGTCGGTCTGCTGGCGATTGATGAAAGTGGCCGGCCTGTGGAGGGTGTCCGTGATCTGCGCATAACAGAGGTGGCAGGGGACCACAGTGCAGTGGTGCATGTGGAGCCCGGCATGTGGCTCAACATCGACTTCAACCACACAGCCGTCCTCTCCTTTGATGTCAAACTCTATGAGGTATCAGTGGCCATTCTATAGTCAAACTCTACGAGGTATCAGTGGCCATTCTATAGTGAAACTATGAGGTATCAGTGGCCATTCCATAGTGAAACTCTATGAGGTTTCAGTGGCCATTCCATAGTCAAACTCTACGAGGTATCAGTGGCCATTCTATAGTCAAACTCTACGAGGTATCAGTGGCCATTCCATAGTGAAACTCTATGAGGTTTCAGTGGCCATTCCATAGTCAAACTCTACGAGGTATCAGTGGCCATTCTATAGTCAAACTCTACGAGGTATCAGTGGCCATTCTATAGTGAAACTCTATGAGGTATCAGTGGCCATTCCATAGTGAAACTCTATGAGGTTTCAGTGGCCATTCCATAGTCAAACTCTACGAGGTATCAGTCGCCATTCCATAGTCAAACTCTATGAGGTATCAGTGGCCATTCCATAGTCAAACTCTACGAGGTATCAGTGGCCATTCCATAGTGAAACTATGAGGTATTAGTGGCCATTCCATAGTCAAACTCTAGGAGGTATCAGTGACCATTTTATAGTCAAACTCTATGAGGTATCAGTGGCCATTCCATAGTCAAACTCTACGAGGTATCAGTGGCCATTCTATAGTCAAACTCTACGAGGTATCAGTGGCCATTCTATAGTCAAACTCTATGAGGTATCAGTGGCCATTCCATAGTGAAACTCTATGAGGTATCAGTGGCCATTCTATAGTGAAACTCTATGAGGTATCAGTGGCCATTCTATAGTGAAACTTTACCTCAGTGGCCATTCCATAGTCAAACTCTATGAGGTATCAGTGGCCATTCTATAGTCAAACTATGAGGTATCAGTCACCATTCCATAGTCAAACTCTATGAGGTATCAGTGGTCATTCTATAGTCAAACTCTATGAGGTATCAGTGGCCATTCCATAGTGAAACTATGAGGTATCAGTGGCCATTCTATAGTCAAACTCTATGAGGTATCAGTGGCCATTCCATAGTGAAACTATGAGGTATCAGTGGCCATTCTATAGTGAAACTCTACGAGGTATCAGTGGCCATTCTGTAGTCAAACTCTACGAGGTATCAGTGGCCATTCCATAGTCAAACTCTATGAGGTATCAGTGACCATTCCATAGTGAAACTCTACTAGGTATCAGTGGCCATTCCATAGTCAAACTCTATGAGGTATCAGTGGCCATTCTATAGTCAAGCTCTACGAGGTATCAGTGGCCATTCTATAGTCAAACTCTATGAGGTATCAGTGGCCATTCCATAGTGAAACTATGAGGTATCAGTGGCCATTCTATAGTGAAACTCTATGAGGTATCAGTGGCCATTCTATAGTGAAACTCTACGAGGTATCAGTGGCCATTCCATAGTCAAACTCTATGAGGTATCAGTGGCCATTCTATAGTCAAACTCTATGAGGTATCAGTCGCCATTCCATAGTCAAACTCTACGAGGTATCAGTCGCCATTCCATAGTCAAACTCTACGAGGTATCAGTGGTCATTCCATAGTCAAACTCTACGAGGTATCAGTGGCCATTCCATAGTGAAACTATGAGGTATCAGTGGCCATTCCATAGTCAAACTCTATGAGGTATCAGTGGCCATTTTATAGTCAAACTCTATGAGGTATCAGTGGCCATTCCATAGTCAAACTCTACGAGGTATCAGTGGCCATTCTATAGTCAAACTCTACGAGGTATCAGTGGCCATTCTATAGTCAAACTCTATGAGGTATCAGTGGCCATTCCATAGTGAAACTCTATGAGGTATCAGTGGCCATTCTATAGTGAAACTCTATGAGGTATCAGTGGCCATTCTATAGTGAAACTCTATGAGGTATCAGTGGCCATTCCATAGTCAAACTCTATGAGGTATCAGTGGCCATTCTATAGTCAAACTCTATGAGGTATCAGTCGCCATTCCATAGTCAAACTCTATGAGGTATCAGTGGCCATTCCATAGTCAAACTATGAGGTATCAGTGGCCATTCTATAGTCAAACTCTATGAGGTATCAGTGGCCATTCCATAGTGAAACTATGAGGTATCAGTGGCCATTCTATAGTCAAACTCTATGAGGTATCAGTGGCCATTCCATAGTGAAACTATGAGGTATCAGTGGCCATTCTATAGTGAAACTCTACGAGGTATCAGTGGCCATTCTGTAGTCAAACTCTACGAGGTATCAGTGGCCATTCTATAGTCAAACTCTACGAGGTATCAGTGGCCATTCCATAGTCAAACTCTATGAGGTATCAGTGGCCATTCTATAGTCAAACTCTATGAGGTATCAGTCGCCATTCCATAGTCAAACTCTATGAGGTATCAGTGGTCATTCCATAGTCAAACTATGAGGTATCAGTGGCCATTCTATAGTCAAACTCTATGAGGTATCAGTGGCCATTCCATAGTGAAACTATGAGGTATCAGTGGCCATTCTATAGTCAAACTCTATGAGGTATCAGTGGCCATTCCATAGTGAAACTCTATGAGGTATCAGTGGCCATTCTATAGTGAAACTCTACGAGGTATCAGTGGCCATTCTATAGTCAAACTCTACGAGGTATCAGTGGCCATTCCATAGTCAAACTCTATGAGGTATCAGTGGCCATTCCATAGTGAAACTCTACGAGGTATCAGTGGCCATTCCATAGTCAAACTCTATGAGGTATCAGTGGCCATTCTATAGTCAAGCTCTACGAGGTATCAGTGGCCATTCTATAGTCAAACTCTATGAGGTATCAGTGGCCATTCCATAGTGAAACTCTATGAGGTATCAGTGGCCATTCTATAGTCAAACTCTATGAGGTATCAGTGGCCATTCTATAGTGAAACTCTATGAGGTATCAGTGGCCATTCCATAGTCAAACTCTATGAGGTATCAGTGGCCATTCTATAGTCAAACTCTATGAGGTATCAGTGGCCATTCCATAGTCAAACTCTATGAGGTATCAGTGGCCATTCCATAGTCAAACTCTATGAGGTATCAGTGGCCATTCTATAGTCAAACTCTATGAGGTATCAGTGGCCATTCCATAGTGAAACTATGAGGTATCAGTGGCCATTCTATAGTCAAACTCTACGAGGTATCAGTGGCCATTCCATAGTCAAACTCTACGAGGTATCAGTGGCCATTCCATAGTCAAACTCTATGAGGTATCAGTGGCCATTCCATAGTGAAACTCTACGAGGTATCAGTGGCCATTCCATAGTCAAACTCTATGAGGTATCAGTGGCCATTCCATAGTGAAACTCTATGAGGTATCAGTGGCCATTCCATAGTCAAACTCTATGAGGTATCAGTGGCCATTCTATAGTCAAACTCTATGAGGTATCAGTGGCCATTCTATAGTCAAGCTCTATGAGGTATCAGTGGCCATTCTATAGTCAAACTCTATGAGGTATCAGTGGCCATTCTATAGTCAAGCTCTATGAGGTATCAGTGGCCATTCTATAGTCAAACTCTATGAGGTATCAGTGGCCATTCTATAATCAAACTCTATGAGGTATCAGTGGCCATTCCATAGTCAAACTCTACGAGGTATCAGTGGCCATTCTATAGTCAAACTCTATGAGGTATCAGTGGCCATTCCATAGTCAAACTCTACGAGGTATCAGTGGCCATTCTATAGTCAAACTCTATGAGGTATCAGTGACCATTCCATAGTGAAACTATGAGGTATCAGTGGCCATTCCATAGTCAAACTATGAGGTATCAATCGCCATTCCATAGTGAAACTCTACGAGGTATTAGTGGCCATTCCATAGTGAAACTCTAGAGGTATCAGTGGCCATTCCATAGTGAAACTCTACGAGGTATCAGTGGCTATTCTATAGTGAAACTCTATGAGGTATCAGTGGCCATTCTATAGTCAAACTACTAGGTATCAGTGGCCATTCCATAGTCAAAATCAAGGGGTCAGAATCGGCACACAAAATAGGTCTCTGGATTTTTAGCAGGTCACTTTTCATAATTTTTGTAACATTAAAAAACAACAAAAGAAAACCTGTACATCAGGAGAAATTCTGCTGTGTTTAGTGATGCATTGGTCTAAAAATAGAGTGCATCAGATGGTAATTTTGATCATCTGAGATGCACATGTGTGTATCAAAATTAACACTGACTACCATGTTTTTCAAAGTGTAAGCCACACCTTATTATAAGGCATAATCGCCAAATTTTACACAAAATTGAGGATTTGTTGTAATACGTTATCGCTATGTTATTAGTCATTGCAGGGGCCTTAGTCTGGGGAAAAGAATCGCCTTATAGTCTGTGAAATATGGTAAAAGATAGCTGTGCAGAGTTAATAAAGTTTAAAGGTGATTTCAGAGATTGTAATAAATAAGAGAAAAGTAGAGCAAAATTAATGTAGGAGTTACGAAGAGGTGAATTAAATGTGGGTGTGATTATATGAGTTTGAAAAAATAAATACAAATCAATTGTAAGCTATTTATATGAAATAAATAAGTGCTGAAAGTGATTCACCCATGTATGTGTTCTTTTATATAAACTATTTTGGTTTCATATAAAGCAGATAAGTTGAAAGTGAAGGTAATGGGGAGCCAATGTGAAAGGGAAATCTTGTTATTAACAAATGCAGACACCAGTCCACTGGGGGCGTTTTATTGGTGTTTACCTATGTTTACACCATAAGCAGCTACAAACCAGCGTGCATTGCAGTCCAAACATTGCTGTCACAGGACAAATGCAATGCTACAGTTTTGAATAACTATACAACAGCCTCCTTATGTATTGTGCACCAAATTGGAAAAAATAAACTCTTTGATGCAATTTATCAATGCGTTGAAGCACACAGAGCAAATTAAACTAACCTGTCAGTTGATGCTAATGTGTGTTGACTGAAAGGCGAAGCTGACTCCTAAGATAATAGCCAAAGAGATGGTACTTTGTCTTCAGAACGCCACAGTGAACCTGCCGCACAACACCTATCTGCACGACGCCCGCGTCACGCTGTACGGAGGCGTGCTGCAAGGCGTGCACACCCTCAACATCTCCCTACATGGGGAGTTCACCGTCTACCCCCCTGCCCGGGTCAACAGCACAGGCAATGGCACTGCCAGCCTGGCCTCCTCCTCCAAAGAGCTGCGTCTGAACAGCATGGTCATTCTGGACGGTGGCCGGTTCCAGTTTGTGGGGGAGGTGGAGAGAGGGGAGGAGATAGTGATTGTGCTGGATGGGGGGCTGGTGGTGCAGGGAGGGGGCGTCATCAGCGCCAACAATCTGCACGTTTCTGGTATGTGTGTGTGTGTGTGTGTGTGTGCATGTACACGTCTTCTTTTTCTTCTGCTTTCCCAGGCCATATGGTCATAATTGATGAAGTACATATGTGTCTGATATTCAGTTTTCTCTGGTCTTCCTGCTGCATTTGACTGACACTTTCCGATTGTGGAGGAGGTGTGTATGTGTGTGTGTGTGTGAACATTGAACACTGGTTTATTGCCATGAAACCTAACCAAAGGCTTATAAGGCACAGGTTAAGATTACAAACAACGCAAAATACTATTCATGCTTTTTGTTAAAACAAATACTAACATATTTTGCCACAAATGGCTGTAGTTTATCTAACATCATCATATTTGATGGAGACTGAACATTTGATTCTAAACTTTGTTTGTCTACATTTTCCATCAATTTGCAACAATTAATCTTCTTTATACATAGCGCAGGTATTCAAAAGGTGTAACTCATCTTCTATTTCATTACATTTTTGGCAAAGTCTGTTTTCTCTTACAATATTCTCGTGTCTACCAATTTCGATTTTGAAATTATGAGCACTAATTCTCAATTTACATAGAGCCTGTTTTTGTTGTCTATCCAAAATAGTACTAAAAAGGTACGGTTCTGTTCGATATTCTTTAGTAACATCATTATAAAACCTGAGCCTCCCTTTTTTAGTTTCCAAAATGATATGTAACAGTTTTGCATTCTTCGTAATATTGCATGTTGTAATTTTTTAGTATTGAATGTGAATTGATTGTTCCAAACATGTTCAAAGCCAAGTTCAAACATGATTGTTTTGATGAACTTAATCCATGATGTTTGCGAGCCATCTTGTTGCAACATGTTATCATATGCCTGTCTCAAATATGAATTTTCCTTTGATTCAAGTATATGTATCCAAAAGCCTACAACATTAACACATGCCTTTAAATTAAGGGGAAATCTACCTAATTCTGCTAAAATTGGAAGGCGCATAGCTTTCTTATGTACACCTAATATATATCTACAAAAATTAGCATGTACATTTTCATGTGGAATGTGTTCCCCAAGCATTTTCCAAAGTATTCAAATAAATCAAAACTGGTTTTTGTACTATGTGTGTGTGTGTGTTCCAGTAGAGGCAAATGGTCTCGTCAAGTTATAAACCCATCTCTTTTATTCCTGAATTGCATTCCAGCTGTCAACATCACAGTAGAGGCAAATGGTCTCGTCAAGTTATAAACCCATCTCTTTTATTCCTGAATTGCATTCCAGCTGTCAACATCACAGAGTGGGTGGATGGTCTCATCAAGTTATAAACCCATCTCTTTTATTCCTACAATGCATTCCAGCTGTCAACATCACAGTAGAGGCAAATGGTCTTGTCAAGTTATAAACCCATCTCTTTTATTCCTACAATGCATTCCAGTTGTCAACATCACAGTGGAGGCAAATGGTCTCGTCAAGTTATAAACCCATCTCTTTTATTCCTACAATGCATTCCAGCTGTCAACATCACAGTGGGGGCGGATGGTCTCATCAAGTTATAAACCCATCTCTTTTATTCCTACAATGCATTCCAGCTGTCAACATCACAGTGGAGGCGGATGGTCTCATCAAGTTATAAACCCATCTCTTTTATTCCTGAATTGCATTCCAGCTGTCAACATCACAGTAGAGGCAAATGGTCTCGTCAAGTTATAAACCCATCTCTTTTATTCCTACAATGCATTCCAGCTGTCAACATCACAGTAGAGGCAAATGGTCTTGTCAAGTTATAAACCCATCTCTTTTATTCCTACAATGCATTCCAGCTGTCAACATCACAGTAGAGGCAAATGGTCTCGTCAAGTTATAAACCCATCTCTTTTATTCCTACAATGCATTCCAGCTGTCAACATCACAGTGGGGGCGGATGGTCTCATCAAGTTATAAACCCATCTCTTTTATTCCTACAATGCATTCCAGCTGTCAACATCACAGTGGGGGCGGATGGTCTCATCAAGTTATAAACCCATCTCTTTTATTCCTACAATGCATTCCAGCTGTCAACATCACAGTGGAGGCGGATGGTCTCATCAAGTTATAAACCCATCTCTTTTATTCCTACAATGCATTCCAGCTGTCAACATCACAGTGGGGGCGGATGGTCTCATCAAGTTATAAACCCATCTCTTTTATTCCTACAATGCATTCCAGCTGTCAACATCACAGTGGGGGCGGATGGTCTCATCAAGTTATAAACCCATCTCTTTTATTCCTACAATGCATTCCAGCTGTCAACATCACAGTGGAGGCGGATGGTCTCATCAAGTTATAAACCCATCTCTTTTATTCCTACAATGCATTCCAGCTGTCAACATCACAGTGGGGGCGGATGGTCTCATCAAGTTATAAACCCATCTCTTTTATTCCTACAATGCATTCCAGCTGTCAACATCACAGTGGAGGCGGATGGTCTCATCAAGTTATAAACCCATCTCTTTTATTCCTACAATGCATTCCAGCTGTCAACATCACAGTGGAGGCGGATAGCCTCATCAAGTTATAAACCCATCTCTTTTATTCCTACAATGCATTCCAGCTGTCAACATCACAGTGGAGGCGGATGGTCTCGTCAAGTTATAAACCCATCTCTTTTATTCCTACAATGCATTCCAGCTGTCAACATCACAGTGGAGGCGGATGGCCTCATCAAGTTATAAACCCATCTCTTTTATTCCTACAATGCATTCCAGCTGTCAACATCACAGTGGAGGCGGATGGCCTCATCGAAGCAAAGGGTCGGGGATGGCAAGCAGGAACAGGCCCTTCCCCAGGAGTGGACAGCGACATGGGCGGTTCTGGTGGCTCCCACGGGGGTCTGGGAGGGAGGGGCTGGGGCACCACTGAAGCCCGCCCAGCCTATGATGATACACGACAGCCTGAGGGAGCCGGCAGTGGAGGAAGTGTGGTCAGTAACAAATGTGATTGTGAGGGAGGGAAAGAGACAGAGAGAGAGAGAGAGTGTGTGTGCGTGTGTGTGTGTGTGTCACACTCACTCCTTTGAGCATGTTCATGGTAAGGGGAGTTTTTCCCAAAAATTTGATTAGTTCTGATTCTATTCCTTACAAAGTCCTTCAATGTGAATTTGAGCTTCTGAGTGCTAGCATGCATACTATCTTTTATATAATTAAATCTCATACCATGGTTGTTGGTTTTTTGGTATTGTTTCTTTCTTTCTTTCCACTCTCTCTCTCATATTTTCGTTTGTGTGAACTGCTGCAATGGACATTTGTGGTGAAGGTTTAGTGTTGTTTTCTGATGCAAAAATGTCTGGGTTTCTGTCTGACTTAGTGTGTGGTGTATTGACACACTCACTCCGTTTGGTGTATTTATTATGCAAGTGAGTGCGTGTGTCAGCGTGTGCAGAATACCTGTGAATGAAATCATATATAGGTAAAGGGAAAACAATTTACATTAATAAAATAAGAAGATACATGCCAATAGGTCTATCCTTGTAGCGAAAGCGAAAGAAATAGCAAGGACCAAACCATTAACAACATGAAATAAGTTAATTCCATTGACATCAACATAATGGTAGAAAAGGGGAGAGGGGGGAATCTGCCATCTCATCAGTCAGAAAACCCCCCATAATTGTGTGTCCTTGTAGTAAAAAGTAAGCACCACAAGGGAGACCAGAGGGAATCTCGTACCATGTTAGAGAAAAGTACTCTACCAATGGGAAGGGATATCATGTTTTGACATCATCTGTATGGTCAAAAGTGGCATCTTTGACTAATCTATTCAGATCTAAAATCCCCCAGTAGGGATACCGAGGTGTGTGTGTGTGTGTCTTTTATACATATAGTCTCCCACCTTCTGGAAGTTCTGTGCTTGTAACTTCCTCTAATCTATCATTCTCTTTGACTCAGCCTTTCCCTTTTGCTTACTGTCATCTATTACTTTCTTTCTGCTATACTGGTTCATGCTCCTGCCTTTTTTCAACAAATTATTTCAAAAACATTTTCTAGCCGAAGACGGACACACTGGGCCTAATGTTTATTTCTTAGTTAGGCACATAACGACAGCGTGACACATCTGCACTCACGACTGTCTCAATACTGGTGATTGCTGTGTGGACAGAGGTCCAGTGGAGCCACACTCAGCGGAGAGGGAGGGGGAGTGATTGTGCTGACAGCCTCACACCTGTTGGACCTGGATGGAACCCTGGATGCCTCGGGGACAGACGCTGCCACTGAGGGCTGTGGTGGGGGGGCTGGGGGCACTGTGCTGGCCACTGCTGCCCACATAGCAGGTGAGACTGCCGAGTGATGCTTGTGTATCATTTGTTGTCGAGGAAAACCACAAATTACAACGCCCCCTCTCCACCAAATCTTCTCTCTCTCTCTCTCTCTCTCTCTCTCTCTCTCTCTCTCTCTCTCTCTCTCTCTCTCTCTCTCAACCTCTTGAGAAGCACATGAATAAATATATTACATATCACATTTCCAAATACGATTTACTTCATCCTAATCAATCTGGATTTCGGTCAAATCATTCCTGTCACACAGCACTAACAAATCTAGTTGATCAGTGGTTAAGAAACATTAATGATTTGAAATACACTGGAGTTCTCTTTGTTGATTTTGCTAAAGCCTTTGATGTTATTGATCACAAATTGTTATTACGTAAATTGGTCATTTATACATTTTCAGATCCAGCACTTTCCCTTATTAGATCATTTCTCACAAATCGGTATCAATCAGTATTCCTCAATAATAGACAATCCAGTTACATACCATTAAAATATGGTGTGCCACAAGGATCCGTTCTCGGACCCTTACTTTTCTTACTGTATGTGAATGATCTACCTTTATATACTAAAGATCCCTGTGAACTCTTTGCCGATGATACTTCTATCCATTCTAAACATTCTAACATAAAACAGTTATCCATTAACATTCAAGAAAATGTTAACCTGTTAGTGGATTGGACAGAAGCTAATCACATGTGCCTAAATGAAGGAAAAACAAAGTACATGGTTGTCACCTCTAGGCAAAAAATACAACATTTAATAAATGCCATGCCCCCTATTCACATTGACAATTGACCGATTGAAGAGGTTGATTCACACAAACTTTTAGGAGTTAGTATAGATAATAATCTTACTTGGCAGTCTCATATAACCACTTTAAGTAAGCGTATATCACAGAAAATCTTTCAGCTTTCAAAACTTAAAACTTTTCTAGATATAAATGCCTGAAAAAACTTTTACCATGCTTTCATCCAATCATGCATTGACTACTCCTCAACTATATATGATTCCAGCAGTGCTAACACACTGAAGCCATTGTTAAGGGCCCATAAACGAGCTTTCAAAGCAGTACTGAATAAATCATCTTCGCTAAATCCTCAAGACTACATGAAACTAGACGTTTTACCATTATCATATAAACTTGAATATAGCAAAGCAGTAATGATGTTTAAAATTATGAATCGATTAGTACCCCCATCACTCACAGCAAATTTTCCCCTTATAACTAATCAAGATATACAAATAATATACTTATAAGAAAACCTAGAATTCGAATCGACCTCTTCAAAACCAGCATGATCTACTCTGGTGGCACTCTGTGGAATTCTATTCCACTACATATTAAAGAAAAGAACAGCCTTCATTCATTTTAAATAGCATACAAAAAGCTCTTGCTTGACAGAGTAACGACAAACACCTAAATCCCAGCTTTAAAGAAGTTTTGTTGGCAACTAATCAATTTCTAAGGGTTTGTTGTCTTCAGGAAAGGAATGTTATGTTTTGTTACTATGTTTACCAATTCAATGTATGAATTATGTTGTCATAATCATTCTTCGCTATAATCACCTGTTTTCTCGAGTAGCCACATTTTACAGTATCCTTTTTCAAAATCCCCATTCCCCATCTCCCCTTCGCTGGTTATGTATATAATATGTAAATAATGTCTAGTTTTTTTATGATTGTTGCTTTTCTTAGTATGCTTTTTTCCCCCTTCTTGTTCTTACATTTATTTGTTTGTTGCTTTCTTGTTGTTTGCCTCAGGGCTGAGTGAAAAAAAGCTGCAATTAATTAGCTTATGTCATTACCCTGAATAAATAGCATTTCGTTCGTTCTCTCACCCTCTCTCTTTCTTTCTCTCTCTCTCTCTCTCTCTCTCTCTCTCTCTCTCTCTCTTTCTCTCCCTCTCTCTTTCTCTCTTTCTCTCTCTGTATGCCAATACTTTTACTGTTGTAAAATAAAGGTTCAGTTCAATTCAATTCAATTCAATTCTCTCTCTCTCTCTCTCTCTCTCTCTCTCTCTCCCCCCCTCTCTCTCTCTCTCTCTCTCTCTTTTAAATGTGCACATTTGTAAGTTGATGTAATGAATTTTAATGCTAATTATTTGTTTGTTATAATTTAGTTTCACACGTTTGATTAATGTTCTTTCAGTTATGTTGTATTTCTGTCATGTTGTTGCACCTAACCTGAATTTCACTTTTGGAGATATTAAAGTATACTTGAACTTGAACTTGAACCATATATGTGTAAGTATACCCCCATTCCACTCCTACCTGTTACCCTCCATACACACACACACACACACACACACACACACACGCACACACACATTTAAAATGTTTTTGTATCATGATGTCAGCCGGAGAAACATTTATGACATCAGATTTGAATATGCGAGAAAAGGTAGTGAGAAAAGGTAGTTCATGAGACATTTTCTTTAACAGACATTCATTCAAGTTAATGTGCTTGACATTATGATCACATGGAAGTGAAGCACTAAATTGGTCTGTGACTTCAGATAAGCTGAAATGTAGTAGATACCCTCATATTTGTACCTGTGGACCCATAAGATCAGACTACAGTAATTCTAAATTATTTACAGTATGAATAGTTTATTGTGATTCAATATGACTTTCAAGTTAAGCGTCGATTGTTTCAGGGAAGGGAGTGGTCAAGGTGACGGGTGGAGGCGGGGCCTGTGTGCCTCACTGCGCTCTGTGTGACGCAGAGCGACGCTGCATCAGCTGTTCCGTTGGTACAAGTTAAGCGTTGATTGTTTCAGGGAAGGGAGTGGTCAAGGTGACGGGTGGAGGCGGGGCCTGTGTGCCTCACTGCGCTCTGTGTGACGCAGAGCGACGCTGCATCAGCTGTTCCGTTGGTACAAGTTAAGCGTCGATTGTTTCAGGGAAGGGAGTGGTCAAGGTGACGGGTGGAGGCGGGGCCTGTGTGCCTCACTGCGCTCTGTGTGACGCAGAGCGACGCTGCATCAGCTGTTCCGTTGGTACAAGTTAAGCGTTGATTGTTTCAGGGAAGGGAGTGGTCAAGGTGACGGGTGGAGGCGGGGCCTGTGTGCCTCACTGCGCTCTGTGTGACGCAGAGCGACGCTTCATCAGCTGTTCCGTTGGTACAAGTTAAGCGTTGATTGTTTCAGGGAAGGGAGTGGTCAAGGTGATGGGTGGAGGCGGGGCCTGTGTGCCTCACTGCGCTCTGTGTGACGCAGAGCGACGCTGCATCAGCTGTTCCGTTGGTACAAGTTAAGCGTTGATTGTTTCAGGGAAGGGAGTGGTCAAGGTGACGGGTGGAGGCGGGGCCTGTGTACCTCACTGCTCTCTGTGTGACACAGAGCGACGCTGCATCAGCTGTTCCGTTGGTACAAGTTAAGCGTCGATTGTTTCAGGGAAGGGAGTGGTCAAGGTGACGGGTGGAGGCGGGGCCTGTGTGCCTCACTGCTCTCTGTGTGACACAGAGCGACGCTGCATCAGCTGTTCCGTTGGTACAAGTTAAGCGTCGATTGTTTCAGGGAAGGGAGTGGTCAAGGTGACGGGTGGAGGCGGGGCCTGTGTGCCTCACTGCGCTCTGTGTGACACAGAGCGACGCTGCATCAGCTGTTCCGTTCATTACCACCTCCTCCAACAGGCGTGCATCACTGGATACTGCCTACATCACTACTCTTCCTGTTGTCAGGGCGACCCTTTCTGTGGACAGAGTGTAAGAGGATTTTTGTTGTTGCTATAATTTGAAAGGAAGCTTTAGAATATCATACTTTAATATACTTTTTTCCCCAGACTGATATCCCTGCATCTTATAATGTGACTATATTATAATGTGATAATATAGTAAGAAAATAGAGTAACAAAAACTGAATTGTGAGTCAAATTTGGGGGGTGCACCTTATAATCAGGTGCGCTTTATAGTCCGTAAAATACGGTATGTGAAATCTCCGATCACAGTTGAACTTTATATAAAGCATCATCTTCATCTTTATGATTTTATCATCCCCATTTTCATTAATCAGCTTTCAAACCATTGTCTCAAACTCTGGTGCCATGTGTATCTGCTATTGGTGCATTTGGTTCGAGGGCAACAGTATGATCATGGAAACCATCACTGGACGGACATGTTAGCTCCTTTGGGGAAGAACCTCACTCCCTCCAGGACGTTGTTGCATTCGTCATTTACGGGGCCTAGTAGAGGGTGTGTCCTGTGTAAGCTAGATCAGAAGAGGCTCCACTGAACTCCACCAAAGTGACTCCACTGTAGTGCTGTCTCCTCTGGTGGTTGTCTCTTAATTAGTTAACATACATTTCTCCCTATGGACTGCTGGTTTGGGGGTCTGCTCCTTGACAAATAAGGCTGAGGCTGTGAGTTGAGGCTCAGAATCAGTACCTGCTACATGGGGAGTGAGGACACTCAATGCCACAGATAATGAGACAATACAAAATATTGAACTGGAAAATTGTGGGTTGTAAATTATATTGTTTGGGAAAAATAACTCATAGAATTGAGAGTATATGTGTGTGTGTTAGTATATAGTTGTGTGTAAGTGTATGTAGGCACATGCACAGTAGATTTTGTGTGTGTGTGTGTGTGCTTCACTAGCTGTTGTCCAGAGCATATTTGCATGGTGTCTGATCACTGACATCTGTGGTAACAGAGAGGAGGCGGTGGTGGAGGTGTGTGTGTGTGCTACACTAGCTGTTGTCCAGAGCATATTTGCATGGTGTCTGATCACTGACATCTGTGGTAACAGAGAGGAGGCGGTGGTGGAGGTGTGTGTGTGTGTGCTACACTAGCTGTTGTCCAGAGCATATTTGCATGGTGTCTGATCACTGACATCTGTGGTAACAGAGAGGAGGCGGTGGTGGAGGTGTGTGTGTGCGCTACACTAGCTGTTGTCCAGAGCATATTTGCATGGTGTCTGATCACTGACATCTGTGGTAACAGAGAGGAGGCGGTGGTGGAGGTGTGTGTGTGTGCTACACTAGCTGTTGTCCTGAGCATATTTGCATGGTGTCTGATCACTGACATCTGTGGTAACAGAGAGGAGGCGGTGGTGGAGGTGTGTGTGTGCGCTACACTAGCTGTTGTCCAGAGCATATTTGCATGGTGTCTGATCACTGACATCTGTGGTAACAGAGAGGAGGCGGTGGTGGAGGAGGCAGGATAGCAGTGACAGCCACATCGTCCTACAGCTACAGAGGCCACTTCCACACACAGGGGGGACGCTCACAGGCTGAAGATGGGGGGTCAGGCACCGCCTTTCTATCCCACCCCCACTCACAAACCGCTCAGATCCAAACTGCTCTTTTAATTGACAACAAGGGCACTCAACCCTTGACAGAATTTGTTGAGGATATTTACACAGACAGTGGCAAAACCTACGTGATCGTCTCTGGAGCGGAACGCTTCACACGAGCGCGAGTGTCCGGGGGTGCGCACCTGGTGTTCAGGAAAAGGGGTGGTTCTGGGAGTGACGGGTCTATCGCCATCGACTTCCTGGAGGGGGACAACTCTGGCATGATTCACTCCTCGCAGGAGATGAGAGTGACGGTGGTTGACGGGGCCGTGCCTTTCCCCTCTTCACTGACGGTCTATGATCGCTCTGAGCTGGACCTGCCTCACAGTAAGTGTTTGACAAGAAAGTCATTACATCAGAGGGAATGAATGGCATTTTGCTTCACCAGGGTGAAAAGCATAATAACAATACTTTTTTTTCCTTTAAAAAATAAAAGCAAAAAAAAAGTAATTTGCTTTCTTATAAGCCTTTTATTCTTTTTGTTGTTGCTCCCTGATGCATATATGTTGTACTGAAATCAGGCTAGGAAAATAGATGTTGATGACATTCTCCATGTTTTAAAGAGTGATTTGTCTCATTGCAAATCTCATTGAGAGTTTAATTACAAGTGATTCCCAAGGAAGGTTTCAAGAAAACAAACATGGTTTCTGAGGGAGGTCTCTGTGAATCAAACACTTTGGAATTTACAGCGAACCTGGGCTGTGTACATCAGTCAGTTGACTGGTTTGAAAAACATTTCTGTCACAAGACAAAATTGCAGAACAAATTTAAAGTATAAGTAACATACAGGGATAAAGCCCTGTCAAAAAGAAGGAACATGGCAAAATAAAATGATCTAACTTTTAGTATAATTTTCTTTAACAAAGGGTATGTTTGAACATGATGCAAATAGGAATATAAAAGAAAACTTGATTCTTTGGCTGTTTAATCTCCTGATGCATTTTGTAGAGCTGACACTGTCAACGCTGGCCTACAAGACAGTGTACATCAACGGGTCAGTCAGCGGAATGCAGGACCTGACCATCGGGCAAGGAGTGACCGTGCTTCTGGGAGAACTGGTCAGTGCTGGTCATATCAGATAGTATGGCAGAGCTGTTTACCTTTACGATTTATCTGTAAATATTCTGGGGGGTTTATTGAACGAAAAAAAAGGAGAAGAAGTAGAAGAAGAAAGCAAACCTATTGGGCGAACAGCACCAGCAGTAGTTGTCTGCCATCAAAAGGAATAATATCCCTTGATTTGCATTGTCGGCCATGAAGCCATTTTGACGCGACTTTTCCACTTAGACATCATGATAAGAAAACGATTCAGATCCTGACCTGACACTAAATAAAATAAAATCTGTGCAGCAGCGAAACAGATAAGATTACTGCAAAACCTAGCCTTGCTTGAAGGCGAGTGGTAGAAGTTTTGTAGAAAGCGGTTTGTAGCCTGTGCACTTTGTTTGTTCCTTTGGAGGAAAGAATGATTGCAAGTAACACATCAATTTGGCAAAGCATCGCAAACTTCAAGTCGGTTGTCTTTCACTGTAAGTGCCATGGAGTTTGAATTGTCTTTCCTCATCATCTCACTTCTTTTTTTTAGATACATGTCTTTGATTTACACAAGCAGACACAGGCTAAAAGTAATGAAGCATACAAATATACATTATCAGATAACATTTTTTCTTTTTCTTTTTATTTGCTCAGAATTCAACAAATATTCTTCTGGGCGGTTATTATATGTACTTTGAAAAAATTTCATCTTCACTGCGGTTGCATTTCTCGGTGCCGTAGAATAGGCCTACATGTTGCCTTTGAGAGGCTTTGACTAAGCCGTCACTCGGCCACGGAATTTGTTAGAAATACGGGTTTATTTTTGGACCCAGTGCATGGCGTACTTACTCAATCACTTGATTACTCAATTTCTATTGATTTTTTTTACCAATGGACGCCTTCAAGTTTGTTATTTTTTGGGACAAACTGAATATTTTCGTAGTTCAATTTCTTCGGCATGTAGGCCAGGCCTACAGTCGAGCTTTCCAATTGGTCAATCTCGTTTAATAAATAATGAGACATTGGATTTCCACCATTCCCTTCATCATCATCATCATCATCACCGGGAAGATTTAGTATTCAAGAACACTGTCCATAAGAGGCATGCTTAATTGGACGTAAAGCTCACCATCAAGCATTTCCGCCATTCTGGTTCTGGTTTTGTTCAAGTTACGAATCACACCAGATCACACGAAAGAATATTTCTGGTTCATAGTCACTTTAAAAAGTGGCTAATCTATTTAGACGTCCTTTCCATAATAATTTTATTCCGCCTGGGCGCCTCCCGACTACACGAAGACTCTAGAGCCCGTAAAGTAAACAACAACATGGCGGATTGTGTGTGTGTGTGCCTTCACTTTTTGTGGATTTCCACACATTCTTGTCTTGCTGTGACAGATGTTTTCTCTGTTTGTTTTTACTCATATATTTCAGTAAGTAGATCCACTAATTATAAATTTAAACGAGACTTACCTGAAGTCGAAGTTTAACTGGAATTATATTGAGTGTGCTGTTGGGAAGAGGTACACACTCTGACCAGTGGATAACTTGAGATGTGCGCCCGCCCAGATAAGCCAGTATTTAGCCACATGTGGTCCCTGATAAATATCTAAGGGTGGGGATTTAATGCTCTGAAGGGTGGGTATGTGTGTACCTCTTCCCAACAGCACACTCAATATAATTCCAGTTAAACTTCGACTTCAGGTAAGTCTCGTTTAACTTTATAATTATATCTCGTATGCTGATTGGTCAGAGGTACACACTCTGACCAGTGGATAACTTGAGACTTCAGAGTCGGGGACCACATGTATTATACAAACATACGCGTGCTCACACTTTTTGTCATAGTGGCATTAGTGCACCTGTGCTATGCTGACTTATGTGTTGTGGTGTTACTGACAAAGCTGTCCAAGACTGATTTGCTCAAGGACCTTTTGTTATCTCGCGCTCTCCTCTCTGCTGCTTCACACAGTTTTGTGGTAGAATCTGCTAAAAGCGCTTGAATGGGACCAGCCAGCGGCCATGAGAATACAGTCCATTGATACACTTCTACTTATCATTGCTGTGGTACTCGCAATCCTAGTTGAATGGGTGAACAGTTTTCTGTGTCCATGCCGGCAGTGCATAGAAAGCAGGAGTTTGGGAATCTGTATCCACTCTGCCTAATGCAGATTTTTTTTTTTTATTAAGCTTAATTTTCCATATTGTACAACTGTCCAGGCGCTAATTTACCACACAGATGTGTGGATGTCTAAGCTGAGGCAAAGATGCTGTTTGTTTATCATTACAATCATCAATTTATCCCTTAAAATAAGCATTGAACCCATATGAAACCAAAGTTTATGCATTTGTAGACATTAGATAGCCGTTGTCTGCCTTACAATTTTGGAACTTATGTTAAATACCAATTCTGTGGCCCGTATGGACATGCTTAGTCTGTAAGGAAAATCATTATTTATAGAGATGTTATTTGATGGAAATCCAGGTCTAGTTTCCTCGATAGTCTTCATGCCCACTGAAGGGGTCAAGCTAGTGTAGCGTGACACATCAAGTTTGTTACTGCAGCGCAACCCATCTTCATGCACGCTGATAATGATATTGATAAGCAGTGTTTATACCAGAACTTCAGGGATCTTCATTGAAGTTTATCGGAGGGCCTACATAGGTTAAAATGAATTTAAAGTTGTGCATAATACTGTGCAACAAGGT
Source organism: Phymorhynchus buccinoides (assembly GCA_017654935.2). Classification (NCBI taxonomy): domain Eukaryota; kingdom Metazoa; phylum Mollusca; class Gastropoda; order Neogastropoda; family Raphitomidae; genus Phymorhynchus; species Phymorhynchus buccinoides. The sequence goes on along the minus strand of CM065706.1, from coordinate 19,385,872 downwards.
CCTACCGCAAAGGCTTAACAAATGCAATGTTTTGTTAAAACGTTATATCTAGAGGTCATCAGAAAGGGACATAAATTTGTTCATAAAAGCCAGCGCGGTAAGTATAGTAGGCTAAAATTGTCACTCTCTGCTTGGCACTGACAGCTTCCTTTTCCTAACTAAAGAGGGAAACTCTAAACTGGTACAGGCGACACTGCAGCTAGGCCTGTAGGGTATATGCTGGCTTGTTTCTCGCTCTCTCTCCCACCCAGTTCCTGGGGTCGGCTCTTTTATAGCCCTGAAGTGCCTTTAAGCAGCTATGATATAGCAACCAACGAGAACCACCGAAAAAAGGGTATAACTTTTGTAAACAATCATCACATTGTTACCAAGGATCGCCACCGAAAGGGCCACAACAGTTATGGTTGTTGTTAAACCCTTGTAGACAATCATTACATTGTAAGCAAAGAGGGTAACTGAAAAAAACATAACATTTACATTGCAAATAGAGAGAACCGCTGAAAGGGCCCATAACATTTGTTGTTGTTACTAAGCAAATATATTATTGTAACCAAGGAGGCCCACTGACTTTTTATTAAATGATTATAGCATTGTAATTAAGGAGGGCCACTGACAGGGCCATATTATTTTTATTTTTTTTTTTTTAAATACAAACATAACATTGTAATCAAAGATAGCCCCTGAAAAGGCCATAACATTTTTTGTTAAACAATTATAGCATTGTAATTAAAGATAGCCACTGAAAGGGCCATAACATTTTCAATGAACTGTAAGATGGCTAGAAAAGGGTCAAACAAGCACATTGTTGTGCATAACATTGTGCAAAAAGGCCAGATCATATTAAGCAAACAGGGTAACTTTTTTAGTTTTACCGCTGAAAGGGCCCATAACATTTGTTGTAGTTTTTGCTAAGCAAATATATTGTAACCAAGGAGGCCCACTGAAAAAAGGGCCATAACGCTTTTTATTAAACGATTATAGCAATGTAATTTAGGAGGCCACTGAAGGGCCATAATTTATTTGATACCGTCAATGCACCTTCAGTAAATGCATTTAAAAATCATAGTGACAAAGAATTATCAAAATATACTTTTCCTACCAATTTGGATGTACACGTATATGAAAAACAAAGCTAAGTGTACTCAAGCCAAAAATAAATCCACGGGCAAATTAAAAATATTCAAAAACCAATTGATATTTGATTCAAAAATCACCACTAATGGGGGCAAAAGGCTTATACTATATATAGCCTATAGCTTTATGTGATGTGTGATGTGAATTAAACGATTATAGCATTGTAATTAAGGAGGGCCACTGAAAGGGTCATAATTAAACGATTATGGCATTGTAATTAAGGAGGGCCTCTGAAAGAGCCATAATTAAACGATTATAGCATTCATTGTAATTAAGGAGGGCCACTGAAAGGGCCATAACATTTTTGTTAAACAATCATAACATTGTATTCAAAGGCCTCTGAAAAGGGCCATAACATTTTTGTTAAACAATCATAACATTGTAATCAAAGGCCACTGAAAGGGCCATAACATTTGTGTTAAACAATCATAGCATTGTATCCAAAGGCCTCTGAAAAGGGCCATAACTTTTTTGTTAAACAAATATAACATTGTAATTAAAGACTGACAGCCACCGAAAGGGCCATAATATTTTTAGTGAACTGTAAGATGGCCAGAAGAGGGTCAGATAAGCACATTTTGTGCATAACATTGTGTAAAAAGGCCAGATCATAATGGATTGTGGGCCTGAAAAAATAAGACATTTATTGTATGTATCTGCCTTATCATGACAGTCATGGCAACTAAGGAATACACCAATTCCTATTAGCCCCCATCAGGTATAACATAGGCTACTCGGTTGTTCTAGGCAAATTAAGTATTTCCGTGTGTGTGCTCGCTGCTTCCTACATAACACGTCGGTACACGAAAAGGCTTTCTTTCAATCTGCGCTTAGTCTATTATTAGGCCTCTTTTCCGACATCCAAGGTAAAGGCCAAGCGTCCGTCATGAACGGAGAGTTTTCGCGTGTTGCTCCTCCAACCGCGTCCGCGTGCACTAGGCTAGGCCTACATTATTCATGAGCCTTTTGAAGGGCTGTAGGCCTATCGCATAGAAAGCCAACACAAGCTCTAGGTTCTGTTGTTGAGCATTTTGGGATGCGAAATTCGAAAGTTTTTTAAACTCGTCTCGAATTTTCTGTTTAATTGAACTGATAGACAATCTTCCCGTGTTTCCTTCAAATGCTAGTAAGCCTATATTAGACGTGGGGATTGTCAAAGTGCCATCTGAGAACCGGCGGCGATCACTTGTAGAATATTTGTAACAATTGACTCTTGGCACTTGGCAGAGTACTAAAAAAGAACGCCCCCAATATTAGCCTAGTGTGATGTTACTAAGGTTTATCCCCAAACAATTGTGTAATTCAAGATGTAGGTAGTAGGCCTAGGCCCTAGAGCATAGGACGACTCGCTTCATTCGTTCCCCTTCACGATCACGCACAAGCCGAGTTCCAGTGCATAAGCAGGGGTAGGCCTACTTATCGAGAACTTAAATATGCGTAAAGTTTATTCATTTAATTAATTTCAAGAATGCAACATGAGCCCTGGTTTTGTTGGAATTCTATCAAGGGCAATGTCGAAATTGAATTGCAAGGTTGTACTGTCAGCTCTAGCACTCAAATAAACCAAGCTTGTCTGCCAAATGATGGTGTTTTACAAATTTGCAACCCTGTCCGTTGAAGACAAATCCGAATCAGGCAAGAACAGTATAGAAGTGATATAGGCCTAGTCAGTGTGACATAACTTAAAGTTGCTGACAGAAGCACAAGGGATGTAGGCCTAGCGGCATTGTGTGCATAGCGGTAGGAGACTGGGAGCTCATTGCTGTGTGCTGCACACGGCGAGGCCTAGCCTTGACGTTGTTGGCGTCCGAGATTTCGCGCTGAAAGTAGGCCTGCTACTGAGAGCCTCAAATTTCGTAGCCCTGTTTCCATTTTCACAATATCCTAGGGTTTGGGGCTGTGTTCAAAATATCCTTCCCCGAACTCGGAGTCGCCATGGCTTCTAATAGAGCCACAATATTGACCACTGAATAGGGTCGACCGGTTTATTATTTCAGCATAGGCTTGTGAGCTTAGATTTCCGGCGCGATGTTAGAACAATATAAAAGCAATGTCGTGAAATGTCAAAGGAATCAACTAACCTGATTTTCGACGAGGAGAAACATTACAACAAACACACACATAGCAGTGATGTAATTTTTTGGTTTAGACTGACTAGCGATGTGGAAAGAACTAAAACCAGTAAACTTATCTTAGGCTAGTCCTTCCTGAGCACTTCTGGCTAAACACGTCTGGCATCTCTGGGGTCCTGGCGCGAACTGGCTTATCTGGGCGGGCGCACATCTCAAGTTATCCACTGGTCAGAGTGTGTACCTCTGACCAATCAGCATACGAGATATATAATTATATTTATTTTGTTTCTTCAATACTTTTGAATCGGTGTTGGGTGTCTGCACTGCATCTGCCATTCTGCAAGCTGGGTAGGCTAGGCTAGCTGCAGGTTGGCCTAGCGAGGCCTAACATAGGCCTTCTTTCGTTGTCGAGCGAGGATATTCTAGCTATAGAATTCCACTCTTGATGAATCATTGAATGTGTTTTTAAAACAAACTAAAAGCAAAACAAACTTGAAGCCGACTCTGTGTTGACGAAATTAGGCTACACTGCCTTATTCGGGTTTTTGACAGGTTGGAGCTTTCGCTTTAGCCTATTTGCCTTCATTTTTTTTATTGTTACTTCAAACTTACACTTACAAAGGCCAGACCGGTTTTTGGTCTGTTGTAGTTATTTTCATTGTTTTTTTATGTTTAGCAATCAGTGACTTCAATTGGATGGACTTAAAAGCCTTGAACAGCTATCATCCTCTGTCCATATTATCTGATCTTTTCAGTAAGATGCACATTTTCAGTCTTGTTTATGCTGGATATGTTTGATACCAATTTCAGGTAATCTGCGCCTTGGGTTTGCCTTTTTTATACTTGTATTTGTCCTTCAACTTCAAGATGTTTAAACAAAAATAATTTTAAAAAGTTTTGATCCATCCATTGTCTATGCATTTCTAATAGTCTTACCACCTATTTTTCAGTCTGTTTTGACTCAGTATAATAGAGGCTACAATGTGCTCATATCTGTCCAACTAACGGTTGGGGTATGTTAACCTCACACAGTGGAGATAACTTATTATTTAATCAGGGAGATAGAATTTTCTTTTATCCCCCTTTTCTGCTTAGGTGAGAGGACTGTTTTTAACATTTTTTCTTATTCTGTATTGCCTTCACTTATGTTGGATAAAGATTGTAAAGATCTGTGTATGAAAATGACTGCTTGATAATTCTAGTCACTCCTATTTGATGACCAGAAATAGGATGACCAGATGTGTGTTGGGTAAATGTATGTTCCATGGAACAGGTATTTCATAATTCTAGTCACTCCTATTTGATGACCAGAAATAGGATGACCGGATGTGTGTTGGGTAAATATATGTTCCATGGAACAGGTATTTCATAATTCTAGTCACTCCTATTTGATGACCAGAAATAGGATGACCAGATGTGTGTTGGGTAAATATATGTTCCATGGAACAGGTATTTCATAATTCTAGTCACTCCTATTTGATAACAGAAATAGGATGACCAGATGTGTGTTGGAACTTGGATATTTATCTGTTCAATGGAACAGGTACTTAATGTCTAGTCACTCCTATTTGATTAACAGGAATATGATGACAAGATGTGTATTGGATAAATATTTATTCAAGGGGAAAGGTTTCTTTTCTGTGCATGCTCTCGTCTGTCTCTTTATGGACTATCACCTTTCAACAAGCTGGACTAACTCGAGTTACTGGCGGCTAAGGATGGGAGTTATTTAATTTCATTTCATTTCTTTATTGGCACTGCATTTTTCATTGATTAAAACCCCCCACAATTTTGCTGAAATTATGTACATTTTTCTTTCAAGGTCTCTCCTGCCTCCTGTTTGTGAGGCTGCAATCATACTAAAATACCACCCCAAATTTTTTTCTAAAGTAAAATTAGTATTTTTAGTCAGATTAGCACTTGACACTTATTTCCCTCCCTCCTCCCTGCTGAGAGAGAGTTCGGCGAAAGTCGACAAAACTGAATCTCAAAGGTCACAGGCAGTGCTTTATAACCTCCAGTAAAGGAGGGTACTCTCACACCAGACTCCCTTTGGAGCTATACAGGTTATGGCCCTTTTTCTTTTATGAAAGTAAGGGCCATCATATAGTGGTGATCTCCCTTCGTGCTTAGCTGACCGCAGGAGACTTACTGCAATCAGTCAAGTGCTAATCTGACTAAAATACAAATTTTTCTTTAGAAATTGTTTTGGGGTGATATTTTACTTTATAAATTGTTTTGGGGTGGTTTTTGATTTATATCAATATTGTATACTTTTTTTCCTTCTTCATTGCTGTGTGAGGATCTTCTCTGGCTTCACTGAAATGATTGTTATGTTCTGTCTTAGGGTGGAATGCAATTTGGGGGTCAGCGGCATTATAGCATCAGCAGCCTTCAGATCTGGGCCGATGGTGTGCTGGCCTCTGATTACGTTGATGAAGATCACCCCTCCTTTACCATGTCTGTCAACTCCACTGTTCGACTGCATGCAGGGAGCAAGATCACGGTCAGTAAGCTTTGCCTGTCACATCTAGTGATGTTGATGTTGTTTTTTTGTTTTGTTTTGTTACTTGAAAGTATGAACATTTATTATGCGCATGTTGTTAACTTGTAGGAGGTGGGAAGAGGAGTGTTAGTATTGAAAAACCTATAAAAGCGGTAATTAAATGGCTCTGTCTATGACGTTTTTGTGTGTGTAAAATTGATTGGAAGCAAATGTAAAAGTTTAAAAGTAAAAAAGTAATCAAATCTCTCTTGTATGATACAAAGCCAAGGACATCAGTCACACAAATATGCCCCCCCCCCAATTAAATTGGGGGTGGCGCACCTCTGGCTGTGACACGGTCTCCAGGTGGGAGCAACCCGAATTTCACAAGAGATGCCTCTGTGACTATGGAAGTACCTAATAATAATAATAATAATAATAATAATAGGCCTACATCTCTTGCACACAGCATGAAAGAAAATGAAAAATGCTTATTGGATTTCACCATTCATTCCCGGTCCCTGCAATAGTCCACTGAAGAAAAATGTCTCTTTTATTTGAAATGGTCTGCAAACCACTGGAGATGGTATGAAATGCAAATGGTAATATACAAAATGCAAGAGCATGCAGATGGCACAGTGCAACGTGAAGCATTACAACAATAGCTGTGTTTCAGGCTCCATGGATTTCTCTGAAGGCGGCTGAGATTCAGGTAGACACAGCAGCCGTTATAGACGCCAGTGGAAGAGCTCCTGACAGCTTGCAGCAGAATGGCATAGACAGTGCTTCTGGAGGTAGAGCAATGATCGTAGTAGTAGTTGTAGTGGTAGTAGTAGTAATGATAAATAATATAAATGATATAATATATCAGTTATATATATCAGTGGAAGAGCTCCTGATAGCTTGCAGCAGAATGGCATAGACAGTGCTTCTGGAGGTAGAGCAATGATCGTAGTAGTAGTTGTAGTGGTAGTAGTAGTAATGATAAATAATATAAATGATATAATATATCAGTAAAGCTCCTGACAGCTTGCAGCAGAATGGCATAGACAGTGCTTCTGGAGGTAGAGCAATGATCGTAGTAGTAGTTGTTGTGGCAGTAGTAGTAATGATAAATAATATAGACACAGCATCAGTTATAGACATCAGTGGAAAAGCTTCTTTCAGCTTGCAGGAGAATGGTGTACCATATATTACGGACTATAAGGTGATGCTTTTTTCCCCAGACTGAGACCCCTGTGCCTTATAAATTGACTAATAAAACAGTAAGAAAATAGAAAATTATAATGATAATTATAAAGAAATCAGAACAAAAAAGAAGAAGAAGAAAAAAGTAGATTTTGTACAAAAACAATCTGATTCTCCTCTCTGTGAGAGGTGAATCTTAACAAGAGGTACAATGTGAACACAGAGCAAACACTGATATGTTGAGCTCCTATTGCACGACAACAGATTGAAATGGACAGTCCTTCTTGAGGACGCAAGATAATGATAATGGTGACAGTTACGAGAATGACAATGAAGATGATAAGACAATGTGCATGATATTATAATTAGTTAAGTTCATTTTTTCTATTGCATAGATATGACTGTCTTCCAGACAAAAAGGA
>CM065706.1:19278071-19378071 GCA_017654935.2 Phymorhynchus buccinoides | reverse complement strand
ACTTCACGATCTTATAATTCCTATCTTTCACCAAAAAAAGAATTTTCATCGCTGTCATCACTTGGTGGATGCAATAACGACTCGTCATCCATGATGTAAAAGTCGGGAAAATGCCGATGTCAGTAACACGACTTCAAAAATTCGCATCGATCGAACAAACACAAGCTCGCCGCCGAAATAGGTCAGAATACACTCCTTACTCATCACTTCGCGATCTCATAAGTCCCATATTTCACAAAAATAGGACTATTCATTGCTTTCCTCAGTCAATGGACGCCATAACTGTTCGTCATCCATATTGGAAAAATCGCGAAAATGCCGAAGTCGGTCACTAATTTTCAAAAATTCATATCTTTCAAACCAATCGGCCTAGAAGCCATTGCAAGCAACAGGACGGAAGTGTAATCCATAGCGAAAGCGAGGCTGAAGCGCTCACGTGACTGCCATGTGATAGAAACAAAATGGAAGCGCCCTAACCGGCCACGTGGATTCCGTACGTTCCCGAACGTTCTAGACGTTTCCGATCCGATTTTTTTTTGAACGTTCACGACCGTTCACCGCACAAGAGAGTTAAATTGCTACCAGCAAAGTTTCCATGCAGTTTGTAGCTTTAAACTGAACAAATTATGTATTTGGCCTGCATTTATTCATATCGCGGGCGGCCATCTTGGATTTTTGTCAATAAGTCAAATTGCCCCAATTTTTCAGCCCGGCCCCAAATCAACAATGAAAACTGAGATGAAAAGTGCAAAGAAAAAAACTTTATGATGCATTGCAAGGTGGTCAGCTTTGACCCCCGGACTAACATATTCATAAAGGACTTTTACACCGGAGATTATAAGATTTCTATTATGATCCTACCTGGAAGAGCGCTGTGGCGTGATCCTTGACAATGAACCTGGCAAAGCGGAAGGCTCCAGGAGGGGTCTGCACCCAGTACTGGCCCTCAAAATACAGCGCAGTACGAGTCCTGCTGGAAAACTCCACATACTGCCCCGGAGCCACCACCATGGTGCCAATGTTGGTCAACAACCCTGAAACAGGGAGAACATGATGGAGAAGTATCCATGTATCCTTGCTTTACAAGTCATCAACAGAACATTCCCGGATTACTTAAATCACAGCAACTTGCTCTGGAAATCAATATATCAGCAAATATATTTGCAAATATGTGTGCTGTAACATGGTCACATGTTACGACAAACAAGACGTGAAAATATTACATTTGATACATAATACATTTTATGTTTTATAGTTTCAAAACCAGGTTCAAGGAACTTTAAACATACCTTTGATCGTGAATAAGGAAAACAGAAAAGTAGAAGTACAGTAAGAGACTAAATAATGGGCATGTTTTCTACACACATGCACACAGAGGCAAGCATGCATGCACACACACGTGTCACACACGCACACACACACACACCACTCACCATCAAACTTGTTACTGGCTCCTAGCAACTCCACCACATTGGGCAGCCTCAGCTCAGCTTCTTCCCCCACATGGAAACTACACGACAGCCTGGTCTCATTCTTGTTGATGTCGGCGCTGAAAATCACCTCATCCTCCACATACAGCACAGTCCCAGTGTCACAGGAAATCTCCTCAGCGATGAAATACACCTGAGAAGCAGGAATGACCAGCTGAACATTCTGTCCCAGATCCAGATGGGAGTAGGTGACCGATCCATTGTCGAAACGAAGCACGGTGTGAGCGTAGGAAGGAGAGCTGGTGTGTGTGTTGCTGATGATGAGAGTCTTTTTTCCAGTCCAGAACTCTTCCACATAGGCGGTGCCTGCCCCTCCGGCCTGGTCCTCAGACGACCCTCCATGAACGACATAAGTTCCCGTAAAGTTGTTGTCAGAGAGGATGTGCGTATGGACGCGACCTCCCCCACCACCACCACCCCCATTCTCTCCACCGTCCCCTCCAGCTACCACAATCTGTCCTTCCCCTAGAAGATGACCGGTGTCGATGACCACACCCCCTCCAGCTCCCCCTCCCCCTGTCTTGACTCCTGGGCCGCCGCTGCTGTTGACAATGCCATGTAGAGTGAAGCGATTCTGTACGTCAAGCCTGAGAAATCCTCCCCCACTACCACCAGCACTGGTGCTGTCCCCTGCCTCACTGTGCCCTCCCTCTCCACTGGCCCTCACCTCCCATACTGTATCAGAAAGGTCAGGAGAATCTGCAGATCCCCCGTTTCCACCGTGACTGCCTCCCTGAGCTGTGCTGCCAGACTGAGGGGGGTGACCCAGACCAGATGAGGACAGTGTCGCACCAAACGCCAGAGAAAGGGTTGGCACAGTGATGGATAAAACTCGGCCAATAACAGTGCCACCAAACTCTACATCCAGCTCTTGAAGGATCTGCAGAGAGAACTCAGTGAGCGATTCCTGTCCAAAATTGATCCTTCCACCATGTGTGACGGTCAGTTTCGACAGCAGTAGTGTTCCCTCTGATCCAAGACGAGATGCACCAACTCCGTTTTGTGAATCCAGACTGAAAACTGCCTGTCCCCCTTCAGCAACAACGAGTTCTGTCAGACCCAATACCACACCTGAGACGTTCAAGTTGACCTGGTCATCAGATGAAGAGTCTGGGTCAGTCAGGAGGAGTTTGGAGGGCAAACTGATAGTGCTGTTAGGCTCAATCTGCAGCTTGCATTTCAAGGCAAACGGGTGCTCAACGCCATAAGCTGTTGCTATTTCGGCCACTTGATGTCTCTGCAAAACCAGATGTCCCGTTCGGTCGCCATCAAGGTGGCTGACAGACAAAGGCTGGGAGGAAGACTGGGTTAAATCAAACTTGAGGCGACTGTTGCCTCGGATCTCCATGTGAATGGGCAAAGACGTGTCCGGCCAAACAACAATGGTGAATTCAGGGTGACACAGCTGTCCTCCATTGTCAGCAGTGACAGTGTGTCGTGTCACACCCGTGTCACGCCGACTGACATACATAGTGCCAGCAGCCCCACACCCATTTCCGCCCCCTCCCAAAGCCGCCAACTTCCCCAAGAAGGAGTTAAATGAACGCACGTGAACAGCAATCCTCCCACCTCCTCCTCCCCCAGCACTACTGGCTGCCCCCCCATGGGCAGTGACTATTCCATGACCGGACAAGGCATCAGCCTGAATGAGGACACTGCCCCCGCTGCCTCCCCCCGATCCTTCAGAAGAACTGTTGGCTCCATCAGCGCTGACTGTGCCATCCAGGAGCAGGGAGTGCTGGATGTGGATGTGGATGGTGCCACCTCCGGGGCTGTTGGCAGGCCCGTTGCCCAGCTCAGCTGGCTGAGTGCTAGACCCTCTGACCGTGTAGCTGCTGCTGTCACTGCGGCCTCCTTGGCCTCCTAGGCTCCCTCCTGAAACATCAACACCAAGCACTGTAATATTTCTTATTGTTCTTCACATTATTCTTAATCCAACACATGTGCATAACTCTTTCAGCTTGTGTTGAAGACATTTGTGAATTTACAAATTTAACTTGTTTCATGCTTAGCTTTTAAATAATGAAAAGACAAAAAATTCCCAGCAGTGATTTATCCAAAGCTTCATCATAATTATGAGAATGACATTGTACTAATTGAGCTATTCTGTCCCTTGATGATAATCTATGAATTCATAACAAAACTTTCACTTATGCACCACAGCAACATATGTCTGTCATTATTTTGTTATTTGGTTTGAGACTAAATCCTAGGACAATAAAGCAAAACAATTAAACCATCAGGAAAAAAGAAGTACCACTGACCAGCAGACACAGGTAGTAGAGAATGCAGCCCTTGTCCAGACACAGAGATGTGGGCATTGTCGTGGATCGTGGCCCTGTCAGCTCTGATCACCAGCTGGGCTCTCTCTGCCACAGTTCTAATCCTGGATGACGGCAGCATTTCCAGATAGCCCGCCTCAATGGTGACATTAGGCTGTGTGAATTTCACCATGGAGTCATAGCCCAGGGAGAGGTTGGTGACCCTCAAGGACTGAGATCCATCACTGTCAGACCCCAACACATGCAGAGAGGCCCCGTCCTGAAGGGAGATGGAGTCAGTGACAACATCAGAGGACTTCATCACCAATTTCCCTGACTTGCCCATGGTGATGGCTTCAAACTCAAAGCGACCTTCGATCTCCAGGACCGGGCTGTGTCCCGACATGTACAGAGTTTTTCCAGGGTGTGTGAGGGTGGACTGGGGACCGATGTGGAAGCTGCAGCGTGAGCCCAGCACAGGGTCTGCAAAGCTGTCCACTTGAAGCTGGGTGCTGCCTGTTACAGTCACGCTGCCTGTTCCATCACACTCCAGTGTTTGCACCTGACAAACCACAAATAGGTTCAATCAACATCAATTTACTGGTCTGAATTGTTTGATTCAGATGCTGTCAAAATTATCCCACATGTACATGGTATTATGAAGAATACCTACTGTGCAAAATAAACACATTTTTATATGTCTTTCTTACATCTTCAACAACACATATGTACACATGTGCAGAATGCAGGCACACTGGCAATATTAGTGACACACAAACACCGACATATTTGCTCACCTATAAATGAAACTGGTGCACAGAAACGCATTCTCATGCATATGCCTATTATATGGAAGCATGTGCAAAACACACATACACACACACACACACACACACACACACACAAAACAAAAGTTAAAAACAGTTCCAACCCAAACAAAAGCACAACATGAACAAATACAATGCTAACTTACAATCAGGTTTGAAGCCACCTGGACTTGAGCCCCCTCTAGAACTTTGAGCACCGTCAACAGGGGAGGTAAACCATTGACATCTGACAGATGCACAGGGATGGCGCTTGCCCCTGACAGCACCAGTGACTTAGATCCACCTCCAGACTCAGGCTTCCTGATGTAAATTGTGCCTGTAAAATATCACTTGTTACATTCTTTTCTGCTGCGCTAACATTAAAATTCAATAAAATTCAATACAAATTACTTCAACCTCTCACACAAACACATACACATTTACATTACGCATATTCACACACACTGGTGCGCATGCAAGCGTGTGCACACACACAGTCATACACACACACACACACAAATATGAGCATGCACACACACACACACACACACACACACATACAAACACAAACATACAACCACTCCAAAAAGATTATTAGAAGGAGAATAACTCAATTGTTCATAACCGAAAACTATGTTTATTTTCTAGTTTGCATTTTATAAATTATCATTATTAGTATTTCATTGTTTGTTTCGTTGTTCCTTTTGTGTCATATAAAACCTTGTAATGTTTTTAACGACAATTAACTATGATTATGATTCACACACACACAGACACACACACAGAGGTAATTACTGCACCTGGAGCAGCAGTCTCTCCATTCAGTGTCCCTCCACTGGTGTCCACAGAACCATCAAAGTTGAAGTGACTGTTGTCTGCGACAACAACAGCAATACGGCCCCCTCCACCCCCCTCTGATCCACCCTTAGCCTCCAATCTGCCGCAACCAATCAGCTTCTTCGTCTCTATGAAAATACTTCCACCACTGCCACCTGGTAGGAAACAATCATATTAAACATTTAAAATAGTGTCAAGTCAAGAATGTTATTTTTTTGCAGATATATTTCAAATAAAGTTTCAATACTCAACACATCTAAAAGGCAATGTACACATATAAACCCAATACCAATCAACTTACAGGTTTCAGAGAGCATGCCTTTTCAAATATGTCCAGAACATGGTTTTACATCCAAACCTAACTAAAAAAAAAATTGATCTTGTTACCTCCATCTCCACTGACATCGATGACCCCATCAACGGTGGCCTGGCTGACCACTTCCAGATGCAGCTGACCCCCTCCCCGCCCACTGGACTCTGTGGCCTGGTAGCCGCTGCCCCCGTACTTCCTGGGGCCTGTCATGTTGCCAAACACGGCGTAGTGACCCACGGGGTTCCCTGCCCCTGTTCCTCCGTACGACCCTCCCATAGTGCTGGATAAGGACGCTCCTTCTCCAGAGTTCTGGTGACCTCTGCCCACTCCATGGATGACCGCTCCTCGCTTCACCTGCAGGGAATCGGCACGAATCAGCGTGGTCTGCCTGCCTGTGCCATCCCCTTGCAGAACCAGTGTGGCGCCACTTTCCAAAATCAGATCCGTGAAGACGTGCTCCCCAGGGGGAAGCTCGCATTCCTGGCCCTTCAACAGCCGAAGACTGTTTTCCCAGATGCAGGTGACGTTGGGCAGCGGGTTGCCTGTGGGTTCAATGTCAATTTCCTGAACGTCGAAGGAAAGGCTGATGCCGCCAGGTATGACAAAATCGGCTGTCTTGTTGAGGAAGGTCAGTCGCAGGTTCACAGTACCAGAAGCGGTACAGAGAGACGACTTCTGCAGCCCTCCATGGCGTGCTTGTAGAGAATGGAGTGACACCACTCCCTGGCCTGAGCTGCCTTCTCCTGTACCAGCTGGAAAAGCCAGTTTGATAAGGCCACCTTCCTGAACGTCCACATCCCTTACAGTGGTAGACAGTCTCCCGCACAGCTCAAGCACAGTGTCATTCTCCACAACCACCATCTCAGGCAGGTCCAGGAGGCCTCTGGTGTCCACAAAAATGGTGGTGTTGAGGAAAGCGGTGTCTGAACGGATGTTGGACTGGGTCAGGATGGACAGTTTGACTCCACTGTCCACGTCCAGCCTGGCTGTGCTGCTGCCGGTCACCATGCCCAGCCGGACAATCAGGGGGGCTGTGGAGGGTGGTCTGGGAATAAAGCCCAGGGTGGGAGAACCCACCAGGGTCACCTCATCCACCTGGGCTAGGACCTGGTCATCAGGCACCACCAGGCGTGTCTTCTGGGGGGAGGTCCACCACTGCTGCACCAGCACCTGGGGAGTCCATCAGAGCAGCTCTTCAGTACTCGGATACTAACTTTTTAGCACATACACTAAGCACCCCTTCTATCCACGCTAGAAAATTTAAAAAGGGCATAAATGCAAACTGTGCATGAAGATAATACAGGAGAAATAAGTTAAATATTTATACTTAAGCGCAAATGCATAAAAAAAAAGTGCCTGCATGTGTCTAAGAGAGAGAGAGAGAGAGACAGAGACACACACACACAAAGAGAGAGAGAGAGAGAGAGAGAGAGAGAGTGTGTGTGTGTGTGTGTGTGTGTGTGTGTGTGTGTGTGTGTGTGTGTGTGTGTGTGTGTGTGTGTTATTGTTGTTCTTTAATTTAACATCTTTTCACTGAGAAGTGATATTAGACATGAAAGTGTGTGTGTGAGTGTGGGTATGTGCATGTGTATCTGTGTATGCTTAAAGTGCATATTTATAAGTAACATTAGGGTAGAGCCTTATTGTCTTAAAGCAGCACTACACTATAAATTTGGTAGTTCAAAAATAAAAGGACTGGGATTTTATTTTGATAGCTAATATTCCAAGATTAAAACAAAAACGAAAAAAACCAAATGTAACTAGGAGGACCAAAACATAATTGTGCCCATTTTTCAGATAGCTGGTTTGCACTGTACAAAAATCCCAGCACTGAACTGCCTATTGTTCCTGACAGCACTGACCTTTGTGTAGGTGTCCACACTGTGGCCTGAACTGCCTGTTGCTACACACATGTTCCTGACAGCACTGACCTTTATGTAGGTGTCCACACTGTGGCCTGAACTGCCTGTTTGTTACACACATGTTCCTGACAGCACTGACCTTTGTGTGAGGTGTCCACACTGTGGCCTTAAACTGCCTGTTGTTACACACATGTTCCTGACAGCACTGACCTTTGTGTAGGTGTCCACACTGTGGCCAAAAGACCTGCCTGTTGTTACACACATGTTCCTGACAGCACTGACCTTTGTGTAGGTGTCCACACTGTGGCCTGAACTGCCTGTTGTTACACACATGTTCCTGACAGCACTGACCTTTGTGTAGGTGTCCACACTGTGGCCTGAACTGCCTGTTGTTACACACATGTTCCTGACAGCACTGACCTTTGTGTAGGTGTCCACACTGTGGCCTGTTGATTCTGCCTGAACAGATTTGAATCTTACACACTATAATGTTCCTGATTGCTACTAATTCACTGACCTTTGTGTAGGTGTCCACACTGTGGCCTGAATGACCTGCCTGTTGTTACACACATGTTCCTGACAGCACTGACCTTTGTGTAGGTGTCCACACTGTGGCCTGACCTGCCTGTTGTTACACACATGTTCCTGACAGCACTGACCTTTGTGTAAGTGTCCACACTGTGGCCTGACCTGCCTGTTGCTACACACATGTTCCTGACAGCACTGACCTTTGTGTAGGTGTCCACACTGTGGCCTCTCTGGAGGAACACAGTTCCTGCAGCTCCAGGGTTGTGGGAGGACGAGGGTCCTCCCTGGGCGGTGACCTGGCCATGCACTCTGCCCTCCACGTACACCAGGCCAACCAGGCCCCCGCCCCCTCCCCCACCATACACCCACCCACTGCCCCCATCTGCCTGAATGGACCCTGAAAAGATAGACACAAACATATGAGGATACCAATACGTGCGGGTGTGGATACAGCAACATACAATACAGCCCAGCCCAACACAACACAAACATAACGCAGCTAGAGCAGCATCCCGTTAACCCTAGTAGCGTGGTTCCCAGAGTAGTCTGGGATCACACACACACACACACACACACACACACACACACACACCACGAGCCAATGGCGGATTCCGGAATATTCCGGGAAGACCCACATGACATAAACTACCTACATAGCGGCCAACCGTTGAAAATTTGTGTACCTACCACACTACGTCATCAAAAGGGTTTGATGTCACACGCATTAAATGTAGAGCATTTTCAATGGTTAAGAGGGTGAAATAATTTCATTTTGGTCAATCTATTTCGGGGTCAGACTGAACTAATGCAAATGGCGGCCTGGGTTTAGCTGCCAGATTCGAAGAGCCTTTCAGACAGTGTTTGATGGTAGTGATTGTGATTAAATGTGCGGGTATTGATATCATCGCTGGAAAGAATGATGATATGAGCTTTTCTGATGAAATTGAGCCCAAAAAATCATTGCGATATCAGAAATTGGCGCTGATGTTCGCGGAGACCGATCTTGTTACTAGACCAATGACTTGACTTTGATTACCTTTATTTGAGCAAAATTACCTGATAATTCGAAAGGTGCCAGTGTCCAAATGTCATGGGATGATTATCTTTTTATGATTGCCACACAATTCATCCATCAATCCAGGTCAAAGACACAAAAATAGCCAGGAAAGTGGTTGCATTTTTTTATTTCAACATACCTGCCCGTTAATTGTTTTATCTTTATTAATTAATGAAATCATATACAGTCTTACAATCACGTTCATGCCAAATTCTAACATCTAAGCTTTCCAATTATATAACTTTACATATGTAATTCAGCATTATATAGAAAAAAAAGGTATCTTTGACACAACTCTACTCCCAAAATGCAGTTCCAAAGTTAATTCAGCTAACACTACAAGGACAGCACTGAAAGAGCTGTGGGTATTCAGCGCTACTAGGGTTAACGTACATTCGAAAACAATCATGTACTTTTAACAAATTTCTTTTCTTAGACGTACTGAAAGAGGTGTATGATTGAGAATATAAATGACCACTGTGGCCGTGACAAGGTGTATGATTGTTTCTAAGGAGTGTCTTACCTGAAACATGCAGGCGCTGTGCAGAAATATAAACACTGCCGCCCGATGCTCCACCCATGGTGATGCCTTCTTGGTCGCTTGCCCCTTCTCCACTAAGCAAACAAAACAAAACACACAAAAATAAAATAAATGCCAGTATTCTTACAAAATTAAAGCTAGTTTTCTTACAAAGACTAAAAAGATTACTGCCAAATCAGTGGCAGAGCCGTATTATTGAGAAAGTCAAACAATGCTGTATCATGAAAGAATACAGGTAATGTGCTTGTTCATATTGCTGTACATTTACAACTTACTTTTCATTAAGTACACAAAGTTTGGTAGTTAGCCAACGCTAGCATTACACAAACATGCACAAAATCACTAAAAGAAAATCTACAGCCACAAACACACAAAAATGGCATGTCTGTATTACTTTTCTATTTTTTGTAAAATATTTGAATTTTTTATTCATTGCACTTTAAGTTGACAATTGCAACACTTGTGGGAAAAGACCATCTTTAGGTCTGAACCCAAGAGATGAAGAAGAAACAGTAAACATCTCAAGTAGGAAAGTAAAATTATATGGCTAAAACTTTGCACAAGAAAAAATACACTTGAAGACACTGAAATATGAATCATCATACACTCAATTTCTTTCAGACAAACAAGTAACTCTTTGACAGATTTTAAAAATGTTTTCTGAGTGAAATTTATTTCAAACAAATTTAGTTTTATTTGAGTTGGGGGATTTACAACAACAACAACAAAAACACAAGCCAAGCTTCACTTACCTGGACAACACTCGGCCTTTGATAGTGACGGTGACAGCCTCAATGTCAAGCTTCACTTACCTGGACAACACTGGCCTTGATAGTGACGGTGACAGCCTGTTGTTGTCAAGCTTCACTTACCTGGACAACACTGGCCTCTGATAGTGACGGTGACAGCCTCAATGCCAAGCTTCACTTACCTGGACAACACTCGGCCTCTGATAGTGACGGTGACAGCCTCAATGTCAAGCTTCACTTACCTGGACAACACTCGGCCTCTGATAGTGACGGTGACAGCCTCAATGCCAGCTTCACATTATGCCTTTGATAGTGACACTGTGCCTGCCTCAATTCAACACACATTACCTGGACAACACTCGGCCTCTGATAGTGACGGTGACAGCCTCAATGCCTCAAGCTTCACTTACCTGGACAACACTGGCCTCTGATAGTGACGGTGACAGCCTCAATGTCAAGCTTCACTTACCTGGACAACACTGGCCTCTGATAGTGACGGTGACTGCCTCAATGTTCAAGCTTCACTTACCTGGACAACACTGTGGCCTCTGATAGTGACGGTGACAGCCTCAATGTCAAGCTTCACTTACCTGGACAACACTCGGCCTCTGATAGTGACGGTGACAGCCTCAATGTCAAGCTTCACTTACCTGGACAACACTCGGCCTCTGATAGTGACGGTGACAGCCTCAATGTCAAGCTTCACTTACCTGGACAACCCTCGGCCTCTGATAGTGACGGTGACAGCCTCAATGTCAAGCTTCACTTACCTGGACAACACTCGGCCTCTGATAGTGACGGTGACAGCCTCAATGTCAAGCTTCACTTACCTGGACAACACTCGGCCTCTGATAGTGACGGTGACAGCCTCAATGTCAAGCTTCACTTACCTGGACAACACTCGGCCTCTGATACTGATGGTGACAGCCTCAATGTCAAGCTTCACTTACCTGGACAACACTCGTGCCTCTGATAGTGACAGCCTCAATGTCAAGCTTCACTTACCTGGACAACAATCATTGCGCCTCTGATAGTGACGGTGACAGCCTCAATGTCAAGCTTCACTTACCTGGACAACACTCGGCCTCTGATAGTGACAGTGACAGCCTCAATGTCAAGCTTCACTTACCTGGACAACACTCGGCCTCTGATAGTGACGGTGACAGCCTCAATGTCAAGCTTCACTTACCTGGACAACACTCGGCCTCTGATAGTGACGGTGACAGCCTCAATGTCAAGCTTCACTTACCTGGACAACACTCAGCCTCTGATAGTGACGGTGACAGCCTCCCAAAATGCAAGCTTCACTTACCTGGACAACACTCGGCCTCTGATAGTGTGGGTGACAGCCTACAATGTCAAGCTTCACTTACCTGGACAACACTTAGCCTCTGATAGTGACGAGTGACAGCCTCAATGTCAAGCTTCACTTACCTGGACAACACTCTGTGCCTCTGATAGTGACGGTGACAGCCTCAATGTCAAGCTTCACTTACCTGGACAACACTCGGCCTCTGATAAAATAAGTGACAGCCTACAATGTCAAGCTTCACTTACCTGGACAACACAGCCTCTGATAGTGACGGTGACAGCCTCAATGTCAAGCTTCACTTACCTGGACAACACTCGGCCTCTGATAGTGACGGTGACAGCCTCAATGTCAAGCTTCACTTACCTGGACATTGCCTCTGATAGTGACAGTGACAGCCTCAATGTCAAGCTTCACTTACCTGGACAACACTCGGCCTCTGATAGTGACGGTGACAGCCTCAATGTCAAGCTTCACTTACCTGGACAACACTCAGCCTCTGATAGTGACGGTGACAGCCTTAATGAACAAGCTTCACTTACCTGGACAACACTCAGCCTCTGATAGTGACGGTGACAGCCTCAATGTCAAGCTTCACTTACCTGGACAACACTCAGCCTCTGATAGTGACGGTGACAGCCTCAATGTCAAGCTTCACTTACCTGGACAACACTCGGCCTCTGATAGTGACGGTGACAGCCTCAATGTCAAGCTTCACTTACCTGGACAACACTCGGCCTCTGATAGTGACGGTGACAGCCTCAATGTCAAGCTTCACTTACCTGGACAACACTCGGCCTCTGATAGTGACGGTGACAGCCTCAATGTCAAGCTTCACTTACCTGGACAACACTCGGCCTCTGATAGTGACGGTGACAGCCTCAATGTCAAGCTTCACTTACCTGGACAACACTCGGCCTCTGATAGTGACGGTGACAGCCTCAATGTCAAGCTTCACTTACCTGGACAACACTCGGCCTCTGATAGTGACGGTGACAGCCTCAATGTCAAGCTTCACTTACCTGGACAACACTCGGCCTCTGATAGTGACGGTGACAGCCTCAATGTCAAGCTTCACTTACCTGGACAACACTCGGCCTCTGATAGTGACGGTGACAGCCTCAATGTCAAGCTTCACTTACCTGGACAACACTCGGCCTCTGATAGTGACGGTGACAGCCTCAATGTCAAGCTTCACTTACCTGGACAACACTCGGCCTCTGATAGTGACGGTGACAGCCTCAATGTCAAGCTTCACTTACCTGGACAACACTCGGCCTCTGATAGTGACGGTGACAGCCTCAATGTCAAGCTTCACTTACCTGGACAACACTCGGCCTCTGATAGTGACGGTGACAGCCTCAATGTCAAGCTTCACTTACCTGGACAACACTCGGCCTCTGATAGTGACGGTGACAGCCTCAATGTCAAGCTTCACTTACCTGGACAACACTCGGCCTCTGATAGTGACGGTGACAGCCTCAATGTCAAGCTTCACTTACCTGGACAACACTCGGCCTCTGATAGTGACGGTGACAGCCTCAATGTCAAGCTTCACTTACCTGGACAACACTCGGCCTCTGATAGTGACGGTGACAGCCTCAATGTCAAGCTTCACTTACCTGGACAACACTCGGCCTCTGATAGTGACAGTGACAGCCTCAATGTCAAGCTTCACTTACCTGGACAACACTCAGCCTCTGATAGTGACGGTGACAGCCTTAATGTCAAGCTTCACTTACTTGGACAACACTCGGCCTCTGATAGTGACGGTGACAGCCTCAATGTCAAGGGCACCTCCAGGTCGGGTCAGTCGACCTCCTGACCCCACAGTTGCCGGGTGACAGAAATCTCCATATGTGGAACCAACGGTGGTAGCCTCGTCGGTGATGCCCCCTTCCCCTGCGTGACTGGCTCCAGCGTTTCCACCACCGTAGCCTGTGTGAAGAAACATGCAGCTGGCTTTGAATACGACGCCAGTTTGCTAATGCGGGTGTGCGCATTTATCTCTATATTTGTTGATGGAAGAAGATGGGTTTCTTCCCATCAACAAATGATTTTGTTTTGAATTTTTTTTTTAAGAAACTTAATTCACGTTTGGCAGGGAGTCGGGAAGACAACAAAATTATTCTGAAATGTACTCAACCTTATGCTCAGTTTGGTTGTGTTTCTTATACTTTCAGTCAGTCTGCGATCAAGCCTACGACAAGTGAGGCGAAAATTAAGAAAATAAACGGAAGAAAGAAGGCTTGGTGTTGATCTTCAATTTTGTTGTTTATGTTTAACTATATATATATATATATATGTGTGTGTCCTCTCATACATATATATGTGATCAATGCTAGATTGCTTTTTGAAAGCCTTGATGAAAGTCACAAGTATTGATATGTTCATCCGAATAACACACACATGTAGTTATATAATAACATATAAATGGCAAGACAGACGGACACAGCAAATTACATGAGAATATGAAGGTTTTTAAATGATGAAGTAAGTGTTTCTATGCATTGTTCCCAACAACCCTTGCATACTCCCCCACCTCCATGCTCCAACCCCCATCCTCTCCCTCCCTCTCTCTCTCTTTATTCCCAACTAAGGATATCACAAGATAAACCCCTATTGAGTTGGTTGCCACCTGGTGGTGAAATCGGCTAGCTAAGTCGCTCATTAACTACAAATTCTTCCTATTTTCCTTCCTTACCTGGACCTGATGCTACTGATCCGGAAGAACTCAAGTCGATGACACCACCTTCCGCCACAGATACTACATCCGCTTCCAGCCTCACTTCTCTCCCTTTAATCACGCTACTTGGGCCCACAGTGATCTCCCCTGACATTATTTCATAGCGCTGCGTTGCGCTCATCTCTAGCACGGCCCTGGACACCAAGTCCACAGACTGGAAGCGGAGTTGTCTAGCATCACTGGTGTCAGACGTTTTGGCCCCGTTGTGCAGCAACAAGGTGGAGTCTACCATGGAGAGGGAGTGTATGCCCCCCAGGCTGCCATTGAGAGAGCAGTGCAGCTGGTACAGCTTTACTGTGGCAGGTAGGCTGAGGTGACCGCCCATGTACACATGAAAGCTGAGAGGGATGTACAGGTCCGCGCGGGATACTCTCATTTCGTGGCCAGTGGAAAGGTGTAACGTTCCTATGCTGCTCCTATTGGCAAAAGAAAAAGGATGTGATGGGGGTGGGGGTGTGTGAGTGTGTGTGTGTGTGTGTGTGTGTGTGTGTGTGTGTGTGTGTGTGTGTGTGTGTGTGTGTGTGTGTGTGTGTGCGTGTGTGTGTGTGTGTGTGTGTGTGTGTGTGCATGTGTGTGTGCATGTGTGTATGCATGCGAGCACAATGGGTGCATGCGCGCGTTTGTGTATGTGTGCATGTGTGTGTGTGTGTGTGTGTGTGTGTGTGTGTGTGTGTGTGTGTGTGTGTGCGTGTGTGTGTGTGTGTGTGCAT
Source organism: Phymorhynchus buccinoides (assembly GCA_017654935.2). Taxonomy (NCBI): domain Eukaryota; kingdom Metazoa; phylum Mollusca; class Gastropoda; order Neogastropoda; family Raphitomidae; genus Phymorhynchus; species Phymorhynchus buccinoides. Next base: position 19,362,862 of record CM065706.1, on the reverse strand, counting down.
GTGTGTATGCACGTGAGCGCATGGGTGCATGTGCACACGTTTGTGTGTGTGTGCATGTGTGTGTGTGTGTGTGTGTGTGTGTGTGTGTGTGTGTGTGTGTGTGCATGTGTGCATGCACGCGAGCCCATGGGTGCATGCGCACACGTTTGTGTGTGTGCATGTGTGTATGCGTGTGCATGTGCGTGTGCGTGTGTGTGCGCGTGTGTGTGTGTGTGTGTGTGTGTGTGCACGTGTGCATGCACGCGAGCGCATGGGTGCATGCACGTGAGCGCATGGGTGCATGCACACGCGTTTGTGTGTGTGTGCATGTGTGTGTGTGTGTGTGTGTGTGTGTGTGTGCGTGCGTGTGTGTGTGTGCGTGTGTGCCTGTATATGTGGTCTGTCATGTCTCTGAAGTCATAAAATAAAACTTTCTTGCAGAATTAGACTTGACCCCACCAACATACACAATGACAGTTACAACACTGATGGTGACGATGAAGACAATAATGATGACGGTGATGATGGTGGTGGTGTTGGTGGAAGCGGTGATGATAATAATAATGACAACTGATTGTGACAATGATGAAAACTGATCATGACAATGATGATGATAATGAAAATGGTGCCAGCAATGCCAGTGACGATGATGACGTTGACTAAAAAAAATTAAACCCAGTGGTAACGAAACAGTTGTCATTTGGTCAATACTTACCCCCCTCCCTTCCATCCTCATCAGTCACACAAAAATCGTTGGCCTCTGGCTGCGACGCGCTCACCAGGTGGGAGCGAATTTCACAGACGCCTCTGTGACTATAATGTACCTAACCTAACCTAACCTAATTGCCTCACTGACCTATCATGGAAGTGATTACTGCCCACAAACTTTCCCACAGTGAGCACAAAGGGTCTGTTGGGGTTGTCGTTGGGCTCCACGGCCAGGTGGGCCCCCTCTGTCAGCTGAAGTTCATCCAGGTGCAAAGAGTAGGACTCAGGTAGCGTCAGCCAGGCGCGCCCTCCATCCTGCCTCATCACTGCATCCCTGCTGTAGTCTGGGATCACCCGCTGTCAAGTGATATCAAAATCAAATGGATTTCAAAATCTTTACTGGAGAAATGTGTGTGTGTGTGTGCGATTGTACCAATATAACAAATCTTGGTAGAGACTGAGTTAACGCAAACAAAAATTGTATTTTTTGAGTGGTGGTGATGCTCTTACAGTATATTTCACTGAAAATGAGAATCTTCTTGTCTCATATTTTGGTATTAAGAACATTTTCAAAAAGGTTTGTACAACATGGAAAGTCAATGGTAATCCCTCTTCTTTATTTTGACTCTAATTTCAATACACTGTGATATCTGCATCACTCTACATGCGGAATTCAAGATTTTTAAGTGGGCTTCCCTGGAATCTTTGTAGCAATTCGTGGTCTTGGGTCTCCTGAATGTCATTGCATCTCTCTGTGGTGTTTCAATATTTCTTACTCCAGTCTGCATTATGTGATTAAGTAGAAGAGCCCGCATACTTTTGATCAGATGTTGATCTGGTGAATAGCTTGACCAATCAGAAACCATTACGTGTTTGGCCATCAAACCAATATTTTAGTATCAAATTTACTGAGTGATTTCCCTTGCCGATGCTGCACATTTTATACACATTTGAGCAACTTTTGGGCTGTGGATACATAAGTCTGCATTCATGTTTTGCCTAGACCTCACCATAGTTTGATTAGGTCTACACAGAGCTTCCACCAGAGAAACTCATTCTACTGGGATGCATTTTTAAGGCTACACACTAACAAACATGCTTTAAGTTTTTGCACATTACCTAGCGGTGGTGACGTCATTTTGTCAAATTGTATGTATTTATTGTGATCAAATCACTCTTCAAATGACATATTTAAATAGTACAGATTGTCTCCTTTGTACCAATAAAAATTTAAGGTAACTACAACTTTGTATTAGTCCACAACAAATCAACTAACCCAGTCACCAAAGGCCACTTTGTCTCAAATTTCGGCTCACCCAGTGCCTTGAATCACGCCAGTACTTTCATCTGCCTTCAAACTGTTAGTAATAATGATATGCGTTGACTAGAGGAATGCCCAAATGTATTTAATAAACTATTTTGATTATTTTTTATCAGATGACTATTTCATAGTTATAATTTAGAGATTTTAAAGTTATGTACTCAAATTCTCATTTTCAATGAAACAAACTGTATTGTTGGAATAAAAGAGACAGCAACAAAATATTGCAACAATCAGTGCTAAATTATCACAAAGCTAGTTATGAAAATACTGATACGAGAGTGTCATTCTGCTTTTTTTTTAAATTGAAGAATGGCCATTACTTCTTTTTTTTAAAACTGGATTTGATTTTCTGAACAACAACAAAAAACAACAATAACAAAAATCTCTCCTCTGAAACCAAGTTTATTTGCAATGAATGCAGGTGATGATCCGACAGTTTCCATCTATACATACAAGCCATCTATATGTAGAAGTCATCTATATGTAGAAGCCATCTATATGTAGAAGCCATCTATAGATAGAAGCCATCTATAGATAGAAGCCATCTATATGTAGAAGCCAACTATATGTAGAAGCCACCTATAGATAGAAGCCAACTATATGTAGAAGCCATCTATATGTAGAAGCCACCTATAGATAGAAGCCAACTATATGTAGAAGCCATCTATAGATAGAAGCCATCTATATGTAGAAGCCATCTATATGTAGAAGCCACCTATAGATAGAAGCCATCTATATGTAGAAGCCATCTATATGTAGAAGCCACCTATAGATAGAAGCCATCTATATGTAGAAGCCATCTATAGATAGAAGCCACCTATAGATAGAAGCCACCTATATGTAGAAGCCACCTATACACAGACCAATTTCTGTCACAGTGCATGGCTTGCCTGTGATGTCGGTGACCAGCACTTTTTTTGAGTGGCCCACATACAAAAGTTACATCTATCAAATCATTCATGCAAGACTTAAACATATCCACACATCAAGCTGTTCATGCTCCACATAGACAGAACAAGGCCTTCACACATAATATTTCACTCACAGTCCTTGGTATGCCCCTGATGTTGGTGACCACCAGTTTGTTGGAGTGACCCGCATGCTCCACATAGAGTGGCATACATATCATGTATCAGGAATTCACACATAACATTTCACTCACAGTCCTTGGTATGCCCCTGATGTTGGTGACCACCAGTTTGTTGGAGTGACCCGCATGCTCCACATAGACAGTGCCTGGTCCACCCACCGCGGTGGAGGACTGACCGCCCTGACACAGGAACTGACCGGTGAACTCCTCCCTGCTGTAGTACACCGCGATTCGCCCCCCACCTCCCCCTCCCGCACTGCCACTGCCTGTGACACACCAGATTCAATGTTATATATTCTACATACAGGAAACAGTAAAAAAAAACCCACCAAAAACGATAGTTGTGCTGCCTTTCAAAATGCTAAAAGAAAAATGCTAAAAGAAAAAAATACAGGAAACAGTAAAAAAACACAAAAAACACCAAATACAGTTGTGCTGCATTTCAAAATGCTATAAAAACCAACAGGAAACAGTAAGAAAACACCCAAAAAACAAATATAGTTGTGCTGCATTTACCCTCTGGCGGAGCATAATCTATTAGATTAATTAACCCCTTCACTGCCAGAGAACATCACTCAGTTTCTTTACCCTTACCCTCTGGCGGAGCATAATCTATTAGATTAATTAATCCCTTCACTGCCAGAGGATATCACTCAGTTTCTATACCTTTACCCTCTGGCGGAGCATAATCTATTAGATTCATTAACCCCTTCACTGCCAGAGGACATCACTCAGTTTCTTTACCTTTACCCTCTGGCGGAGCATAATCTACTAGATTAATTAACCCCTTCACTGCCAGAGGACATCACTCAGTTTCTTTACCTTTACCCTCTGGCGGAGCATAATCTATTAGATTAATTAACCCCTTCACTGCCAGAGGACATCATTGTTTATTTACCTTTACCCTCTGGCGCAGCATAATCTATTAGATTCATTAACCCCTTCACTGCCAGAGGACGTCACTCAGTTTCTTTACCTTTACCCTCTGGCGGAGCATAATCTATTAGATTCATTAACCCCTTCACTGCCAGAGGACATCACTCAGTTTCTTTACCTTTACCCTCTGGCGGAGCATAATCTATTAGATTAATTAACCCCTTCACTGCCAGAGGACATCACTCAGTTTCTTTACCTTTACCCTCTGGCGGAGCATAATCTATTAGATTCATTAACCCCTTCACTGCCAGAGGACATCACTCAGTTTATTTACCTTTACCCTCTGGCGGAGCATAATCTATTAGATTCATTAACCCCTTCACTGCCAGAGGACGTCACTCAGTTTCTTTACCTTTACCCTCTGGCGGAGCATAATCTACTAGATTAATTAACCCCTTCACTGCCAGAGGACGTCACTCAGTTTCTTTACCATTACCCTCTGGCGGAGCATAATCTACTAGATTAATTAACCCCTTCACTGCCAGAGGACATCACTCAGTTTCTATACCATTACCCTCTGGCGGAGCATAATCTACTAGATTAATTAACCCCTTCACTGCCAGAGGACGTCACTCAGTTTCTTTACCTTTACCCTCTGGCGGAGCATAATCTATTAGATTCATTAACCCCTTCACTGCCAGGGGACATCACTCAGTTTCTTTACCTTTACCCTCTGGCGGAGCATAATCTACTAGATTAATTAACCCCTTCACTGCCAGGGGACATCACTCAGTTTCTTTACCTTTACCCTCTGGCGGAGCATAATCTACTAGATTAATTAACCCCTTCACTGCCAGAGGACGTCACTCAGTTTCTTTACCTTTACCCTCTGGTGGAGCATAATCTATTAGATTAATTAACCCCTTCACTGCCAGAGAACATCACTCAGTTTCTTTACCTTTACCCTCTGGCGGAGCATAATCTACTAGATTAATTAACCCCTTCACTGCCAGAGGACGTCACTCAGTTTCTTTACCTTTACCCTCTGGCGGAGCATAATCTATTAGATTCATTAACCCCTTCACTGCCAGAGGACGTCACTCAGTTTCTTTACCTTTACCCTCTGGCGGAGCATAATCTATTAGATTAATTAACCCCTTCACTGCCAGAGGACGTCACTCAGTTTCTTTACCTTTACCCTCTGGCGGAGCATAATCTACTAGATTAATTAACCCCTTCACTGCCAGAGGACATCACTCAGTTTCTTTACCTTTACCCTCTGGTGGAGCATAATCTATTAGATTAATTAACCCCTTCACTGCCAGGGGACATCACTCAGTTTCTTTACCTTTACCCTCTGGCGGAGCATAATCTATTAGATTAATTAACCCCTTCACTGCCAGAGGACATCACTCAGTTTCTTTACCTTTACCCTCTGGCGGAGCATAATCTATTAGATTAATTAACCCCTTCACTGCCAGAGGACATCATTCAGTTCTTTACCTTTACCCTCTGGCGGAGCATAATCTATTAGAATAATTAACCCCTTCACTGCCAGAGGACATCACTCAGTTTCTTTACCTTTACCCTCTGGCGGAGCATAATCTATTAGAATAATTAACCCCTTCACTGCCAGAGGACATCACTCAGTTTCTTTACCTTTACCCTCTGGCGGAGCATAATCTATTAGATTAATTAACCCCTTCACTGCCAGAGGACATCACTCAGTTTCTTTACCTTTACCCTCTGGCGGAGCATAATCTATTAGATTAATTAACCCCTTCACTGCCAGAGGACATCATTCAGTTTCTTTACCTTTACCCTCTGGCGGAGCATAATCTATTAGATTAATTAACCCCTTCACTGCCAGAGGACATCATTCAGTTTCTTTACCTTTACCCTCTGGCGGAGCATAATCTATTAGATTAATTAACCCCTTCACTGCCAGAGGACATCATTCAGTTTCTTTACCTTTACCCTCTGGCGGAGCATAATCTATTAGATTAATTAACCCCTTCACTGCCAGAGGACATCATTCAGTTTCTTTACCTTTACCCTCTGGCGGAGCATAATCTATTAGATTAACCCCTTCACTGCCAGAGGACATCATTCAGTTTCTTTAACTTTACCCTCTGGCGGAGCATAATCTATTAGATTAACCCCTTCACTGCCAGAGGACATCATTCAGTTTCTTTAACTTTACCCTCTGGCGGAGCATAATCTATTAGATTAACCCCTTCACTGCCAGAGGACATCATTCAGTTTCTTTAACATTACCCTCTGGCGGGGCATAACTAGATTAACCCCTTCACTGCCAGAGGACATCATTCAGTTTCTTTAACTTTACCCTCTGGCGGAGCATAATCTATTAGATTAACCCCTTCACTGCCAGAGGACATCATTCAGTTTCTTTAACTTTACCCTCTGGCGGAGCATAATCTATTAGATTAACCCCTTCACTGCCAGAGGACATCATTCAGTTTCTTTAACTTTACCCTCTGGCGGAGCATAATCTATTAGATTAACCCCTTCACTGCCAGAGGACATCATTCAGTTTCTTTAACTTTACCCTCTGGCGGAGCATAATCTATTAGATTAACCCCTTCACTGCCAGAGGACATCATTCAGTTTCTTTAACTTTACCCTCTGGCGGAGCATAATCTATTAGATTAATTAACCCCTTCACTGCCAGAGGACATCATTCAGTTTCTTTAACATTACCCTCTGGCGGAGCATAATCTATTAGATTAACCCCTTCACTGCCAGAGGACATCATTCAGTTTCTTTAACTTTACCCTCTGGCGGGGCATAATCTATTAGATTAACCCCTTCACTGCCAGAGGACATCATTCAGTTTCTTTAACTTTACCCTCTGGCGGAGCATAATCTATTAGATTAACCCCTTCACTGCCAGAGGACATCATTCAGTTTCTTTAACTTTACCCTCTGGCGGAGCATAATCTATTAGATTAACCCCTTCACTGCCAGAGGACATCATTCAGTTTCTTTAACTTTACCCTCTGGCGGAGCATAATCTATTAGATTAACCCCTTCACTGCCAGAGGACATCATTCAGTTTCTTTAACTTTACCCTCTGGCGGGGCATAATCTATTAGATTAACCCCTAATCACTGCCAGAGAAAAATGGAGAATGTATCAATTTTCTTATGATAATATTTTTAAAAAAGACCCAATCTAAGAAAATGGTCCAGATATACATCTTTGCTGACTATTCTAAGCCAAAACCCAGCATTCTAGGACTGTGACATCAAAAGTCATGACATTTTCAATGACATCACACAGCCCGTAGTAGACTGGGGCAGGCAATGAAGGCGTTAATGGCTCAAAGGTCTTAACTCAGCACAAAGAAGGGAACATTCTTAAGACATCTAAGGCAAAAAATAAATAAAAGATTCAATAAAAAATAAACTGCTACAAATAGCATATCATCACTAAGCACGTCTAAAGGTCTCTGTACACGTGACATTTCCCACTCCTTCCCCATGGCAACACAGCAATATGCAAGTCATCTTATGAGTGGCTATCACTGTGTTGCCATGGGGAAAGAGAGACAAATGCTAACATGTATTGAGACCTTAACATCATGCCATCCTGGTTACTGTCATCATTATCAAATGATGATAATCTTCCTCGTTATCACCATCAAAACCACCACCATCATCATCCTCCACTCCCTGACCTTCTCCTCCATCGGCGTGCAGTGTCCCCTTGCCGTACAGATGGCCAGTGGAGAGGAGTACCCCTCCCCCACTCCCACCCCCTGCTCCCCCTTCACCGTCTGAACCATCAGCCTGCACAATGCCTGGGGAAAAAAATTAATATTTGAGAAGTTAATATTTTAATCACAATCATAGACTAGAAGACTAGACACTTTATTTGACCAGATATTTGTTAACATTTCATTGATCATAACAATGGTCTGCAACAACATTGTAACAATCATAGCTCAGTTGAAAACACTTATCTATTGAAGACTAGTGCTCCGTCATTTTGCTTCACTTTGCCTGCATAAGCAAGTCACATTGCATAGCACATGCTTACAATGCAGACGTTTACTCCATCCTTGATAACCCTTCCCCCTGCTTGTTCTAACCTGTGAATCCACTTCACCTGTGGCCCACTTGACGGACAGTCATAATTATAACACAGACTGAGGAATTTTTATTAATTCTACTATCTATTTTATCTATATACTTACCATTCCACTACAAAGTGCATATTTGTACAAGATTAGCTTGGAAGACAGAAATAAAACCAAGAGTGTCTTACTACCACAACTCCCAATCCAGGTAACTTCCGGTTAAGCAGACTACTCACTTTCTTGAAAGCAAGCATCTAATAAAAAGGGAAGGTACACGTTCAAAAACCATTAGGAGGGAGGTGGGTGGGTCAATTAAATGTAGTGGAATGGTAAGTATATAGATAAAATAGATAGTAGAATTAATAAAAATTCCTCAATCTATTCTATCATCCTTACCATTCCACTACAAAGTGCATGATTACCAACAAGGAGGTGGGTAATGGTTAAGCACTACTCTGAGAACCATGGAACAAACCATGACAGAGATACCACATAAACACACACATACCATCTAAAATAAGAAGGTAAAACAGTAAATCATGTTTACATATCCCCCAAAAGACATAAGTCTATAAAAACAAACAGACAATAAGTCAAACCTCAAAAGGACACCGTCTTGGAGGACAACACAGCACGTCGAATGCCAAACGTGTTGTACTGCCGGAGAGTAGAAAACTCGCGCAGGCAGAAAGAGGTAAATGTAATCTCCGACTTCCAGAAGGCGGAGGACATAAGGAAGGGACTGGAACACCCCTGACCAAGGCTAGTGAGGTGCTAATAGCCCTAACTTCGTGAGCCCGTATACCTGGGGGCGCAGAACGATCGGCGTGGGAGTAGGCTAGTCGAATCAACTCGACTAACCAGCGAGCCAAAGTGGCCTTACGGATATCATTTGAATAGTTGGAATTCAAAGAAATGAAAAGGCGGCGTTTCTGGCTACGGAACGAGACTGAACGAAGGAGATATGCCCGCAAACAGCGAACCGGACACAAGACATTTTCCTCATCGTCCGGAGCGAGGATGTTAGAGAGACTTTCGATAACAACCAACGGAGAAGCTTGCTGAGCCGATTGATTTTTCGCACGGAATTCCGGTAGAAAAGTCAGGGAGATCGAGGAACCATCCTCCGCGAATTCATAATCATTAACTAAACCGCTAAGAGCGTGGATACCACTCACACGTCTCGCTAAGGCAAGACTAACGAGGAAAAGCGTTATAACAGAAAGAAGCTTAAAAGATAACGAAGAAAGCGGTTCACATTCTGACCTGAGAAAGTGAAGCACAAGCACAGATAAAAAACGTCCCATAGCGGAAGTCTGATGGTGGGGCGAATCGACTTATTACGCAAACCATCCAAAAAATGGGAAACCAAGACAGAAGAAGCAAAGGAAGGTTGACGACCAGTAGCAATCGAAATAGTGCTAACTGCCGACTTATAACCTGACAAGTTTGGTCCAAGAGGCCCTTCTCATTATGCAAATGAGACGAAAAGAAAACAAACTGAGCACCAGTCGGGTGCAAAGGAGAAAAAGACTCATTGAACAGAAATTGAACCAAGAGGTCCAACGCAAGGAATACAAGGTATTCATGCTTTGACGACGGGATTGAAGAATCACTTCAATGGTTTCACCTTTCAGACCCTGTGACCGCAATCCTGACCGCAAAGTAGCCAAGCGGTCAGGTGAAGGACGGCAGGATTTCGATGTGGAACGCCTGTCCGCGGTTGAACAAGTGACTTGGTGACAACTGGAGGGGAACACCCGGAACGTGGGTGAGAGCTAACAGCTCGGGGAACAACGGACAGTTTCCCATCCTGACGCTATGAGGATCAGAGCAGGACGCTCCCGAGCACACCTTTCCAACACCTTTGGAAGAAGAGCTGTGGATGGGTAGGCGTAGGCCCACAGACCCGTCCACTGGAGACTGAAGGCATTTCTTGCCCAGCCAAGGGATCTGCCAACGGGGAGACGAAAAGCGGAAGACGCCGGCTGAAGCGAGTTGCAAACAAGTCGATGTGTGGGTTTCCCCACATTGACCAAATGGGTTGAAGGACCTGATGGACGAGAGTCCACTCCGTTGCAATCACCTGGTTGGAACGGCCCAGCTGGTCGGCGAGAACATTCACCTTCCCGGGAAAGAACTCCACGGTTAGAAGAATGGAATTCTGTGCAGTCCAAAGCAGGATCTCCTCTGCCTTCCTGGAGAGTGAAGACGATTTCGTGCCCCCCTGACGCCGAAGGTACGAGAGGCAAGTGGAGTTGTCGCCACAAACTGTGACCCACTTGCCTCGTAGCAGGGGAAGTAGCGCTTTGAGCGCGAGCGAAACCGCCTCCATCTCCAGAAAATTGATGTGGAGAGACGAATCTGCTTGGACCACAACCCCGAAACCTCTCACCGGTCCAGATGAGCCCCCCAACCTTCCTTTGATGCATCCGTGAAAAGGAATTCTTGATGGTGGAGAGGCCGACTGGGAACAGAGGACCCCAGCCAAACCGGATCCAACCACTGGAGAACTGAGCCGCGAAACCACGAGCCCAAAACAATCTGAGATTCCAGAGGAAGATGAGAAACCCTGAGTTCCGCACACTTTCGTTGTAACGGACGCCTGTGCAGACGTCCCAGAGGCAAGAGGTCTGCCAAAGACTCCATGATGCCCAGCAACGGAGACGGACAGACCGTGAACGTCTGGGTATTGAAGACCATCCCCAGAAATTTGAATTCCTGGGCCGGAGTCTAATCCGACTTTTTGACGTTCATGTTGAAAACCAACCTGGACGGACAGGTCCTGGAGCTCCGAAGTGTGTTCCTGGCACCGGTCCCTGGACTGAGCCGAGGTGAGCCAGCCATCCAGGTACACCTTGAGCCGGATCCCTCTGGACCCGGCCACGCCGACGAACTCCCTGACCACCATGGTGAAAATCCAAGGGGCCAGAGAGAGCCCGGAGGGAAGGGCTACGAACTGATAAGTCGTGTTCCCCCATACGAACCTCAAGAGATGCCTTCGATCTGGGTGGATCGAAATATGGAAAAAGGCATCCTTGAGGTCTATGGAAGTCGCCCAATCCCCCGGCTGGATGAAGTTGTGAACCGAAGCAGCCGTCTCCATTCTGAACGCCATGGGGCGCAGAAAAGCATTGAGAGGAGACAAGTCCAGCACTGGACGGAACTCACAGTTCTTCTTTGGTACAGTGAACATGCGCGAGTAGAAACCCGGGCCTGGGTTGGGTACTGGAATCACAGCACCCTTGTCCAGAAGGGACTTGACCTCTGCGTCCAAGATCTGAAAGCGAAGAGGATCTGCAGGCGGAGAAAAGACAATCGGCACCCACGAGACAGAAGGGTACCGAAAGCATCATCCTGGGGCAGAACCTGAGTGGACTCCACCGAGACAACATCCTGGAAAAGCAGCCAGGAGATGACAAACTCCGCATGGAGTCACCTAGAGCAGCCAAGGCCGATACAAAAACGGACTATGAGTGGCCGGACCGGGCCACCACACGCTGCTACGCCCTTTCGAACCAGAAAAATCGAAGTGGCGAGTCTGAGTCAAAAACAAAATGGCCCACATTTGGACAAGACTTGTTCAGAATGGGCAAGCAAAGGATCGATGACGGGAAGAGACAGCTAGTACTAAATGATTAAGATGAGAATCCGCAAAACAGCAGATTCAACCTCTGAACTAGCAAACTGAGAAGCCACGGTACGAATGTGCGACTGCACTTCGTAACCAACTCTACATGCTAAGACCGTTGGAAGGTAAAAATAAAAAACTACCTCTGACGTAGGGACAGACCGAAAGAGCAACATAGTTGCTATCGCATGACGTCAAATCTAACCAGATGACGCGGAAATGTCCCCACCGAAAAGGAAAACATGTAGACAAAAGGCGAAACAGTGTGCAAACGTGACGTAGACTTAACCCATTTCAACGCCACCCAGTCAAACAACTGAGCTGACGGCTGGGCATGGAAGATCATGTTAGCCGGACAGTATAGTTCGATCGGGACGGAACCAGACCAAAAAGGATTACTGGAACGGGTGAACGAGACAACTGGTTGAACAACTCATGGTTGTAATCAGAAGAAACCATGCCTGCCAGAACAGACATCATTCGAAAGAACGGCGAAGCCGGGGCCGTTGCCCCCGCAAAAATTCGTTCAGAAGGAAGACAACAAGGGTACGGTTGAACAACTCTCGGTTGCAACCGTGAAAGAAGGAGCGCAGTAAGGCTGCAAGGCCGCCAGATACCCTTGAATGACAGAAACAGAAGGATCTGAAAAAACCTCTTCCATAGAATCCACCGTGTGACCCGAAGTCGTAACTGACGCCGCTGGTTGAGCTGACTGACTGAAGGAAGAACAACCCGACAAAAGGTCCATAACCTCCTGGTGAGAGTAGGTCCGCTGAAGAACCATACCAGCGGTAACGGGCGTGACCGGTACGGGCTGAGGCAAACGTCCCATGGACTGACTGCCCGCCGTCGTACGGCCCTGGGCCTGGGGACTACCCACGGGAGAGGCCGTAGCCGCCGTGACCGTGGTGGACCCGCGAGACCATGTCGCCGTGGCCGGTCCGCTCCGGAGAACCCCGGGTGCGGATGCCGGCCCGGTGCCTAAGGCACCGAGGCTGCCGTCGCCAGGGACCACCCACGGGAGAGGCCGTAGCCGCCGTGCCCGTGGTGGACCCGCGAGACCATGTCGCTGTGGCCGGTCCGCTCGGAGAACTCCGGGTGCGGATACCGGCCCGGTGCCTAAGGCACCGAGGCTGCCGTCGCCAGGGACCACCCACGGGAGAGGCCGTAGCCGACGTGCCCGTGGTGGACCCGCGAGACCATGTTGCCGTGGCCGGTCCGCTCCGGAGAACCCCGGGTGCGGATGCCGGCCCGGTGCCCAAGGCACCGAGGCTGCCGTCGCCAGGGACCACCCACGGGAGAGGCCGTAGCCGCCGTGCCCGTGGTGGACCCGCGAGACCATGTCGCCGTGGCCGGTCCGCTCGGAGAACTCCGGGTGCGGATGCCGGCCCGGTGCCTAAGGCACCGAGGCTGCCGTCGCCAGGGAAGCTACCCCCATTAGCGGCATCGTCCGTTTTTCGGCCGGCATCACCAGGCGTAATGGTGGCATCGGTGGGTACCGCCCGGTTGTCTATAGCTCTGTAAGACAAGTCGGACAGCACCACCGGTTTCTTCGCAGCTTCTTCTTCCAGAACCGGAAGTGCCCGTGCGGTATCATGAACGCCAGGAACCAATGGGGTACGGGAGCTAGCTTGGCTAGAAGAGCCGTACTGACCTTGTTCGGGAAAAACCCGGATGCCGGTTTGCAGCTCCATCCGTGAGAGATCTTCAACGGACAACGAATCCTGGAGTGGAAGACCAACCGTTGAAAAGGCCGGGTCAACGTCCAAAACACCCAACAACATGAGAATCATCCACCGAAATGTGCTGGACCAAACCAGCCGAATCCACTTGGGAGAAGGAGAACGGCATGGCCGAAGACTATTCGCCCGTAGAACGCAAATGAGCCAGCAATTCCGACACCACTTGCTTTGTATCTTGAACCGAACGCGAAGAATGAGACTTACTCGAACTTCTTGACCGAGATTTGACTTGGACAAAGACTTTTCTGAAGGACTAGATTTTAGAAAACGGTCTTTGTCATCCCTGGGAGGAGAAGGCTGAGGTTCCTTAGTTGAACTACTTGAAGGTTTGCTAACTAACGCCGAAGAATCTACAACCTTCTTTAGAAGGAGTAGATTCCATAACGCGAAACCCGAAGCCAGAAGCCACGCCCACCTTTTGACCAACAGGCCCGAAATCTTCACAAAGATTACAACCAAAAAGGGGGGAGGCCGAACGAACTTACCCAAGTAGCAAAGCAACACAAAGAAAACCAAAGGAAAACAAAAGACACTCATTAAGCTGAAAGCAGGAGACAAAATTCCTGGAGAAACAGAAAAACAAACCTGCCTTCCATGCTAGCTTGAAAGAAAGTGAGTAGTCTGCTTAACCGGAAGTTACCTGGATTGGGAGTTGTGGTAGTAAGACACTCTTGGTTTTATTTCTGTCTTCCAAGCTAATCTTGTACAAATATGCACTTTGTAGTGGAATGGTAAGGATGATAGAATAGATATGAATTTTATTAAGTGGCACATATTTCAATAGTTATTATAGCCCAGTTACTCTCGCAAAGGTTCCTCAAGACTATCACAATATGTTAGCAAAGAGCCACGTTTGTTCAACAAAGGTCAATCCTAACTAAAAGTTTTCATGCCAAGAATACATACGCAAGCATGTAAGCATGTTTGGACATGCATGCAGACAGAATTTAATAGATAGACAGATATAGACACACACATACACACACAATAAAAACAACCAGCATGGTACCTACCATCCAGCCTTGTGACGGAAGCTGAAATGTTGATGTAGCCACCGCCATGAACGAAGAAGTCGTCCTTGTTACTAGCACTGCCGGGAAGGACGGGTAACGTGACGTCGTCGTAGTAAAGACCCGCCTTCTGGCTGTCCTCCACCACCCCTCCCTGCCCTCCGTGCCCCGCTCCACCACCAAACTCCCCCAGCCCCTCACCACCACGAGTCGACTGCAACACACCAGGCTTATTGCTTTAACTCTTCTAGTGCCAAGTATTCTCTGGTCTTTGTAACCTTCTCTGCCATGGGTATGTTTCAAGAGAGCCAAACACAATCCGCTACTTTACTAAATGCGTTACATTAACAGAAATGCACTGATTTAAGCCCTAAAAGATAGACAACCACGTGGAAGATGTTTCCTGGCACCTACTTGCAGACCTGTTTACCCCAAATCTTCACAGTCAGTAATCCCAAGCTCTGAAATCAGTCATTTCAGGCAGCTGTCCATAATTTTGCCGGCCGAGAAATCCTTCCACCAGAATTTTTCGGCACGTCAGGACTTCTGTTCAGCGGAGGGGGGGAAGCGAGATCGCACGTCGGTATAACATGTCAGAACTTACGTGTATTGTTTTTCCGGCATAATTGCGTTCGCACCTACAAAATGGTGCAGCTATGAGTCTGTAAACAGGAAGTGATCCGAACGGAAGCAACGATTCAAGGGACATCACTAGCTTTGATAGCTGATGACAGGGCCAAGTATGGAGCAAAGCACAATGCCTTATTTTAACTTCTTATTTTTTATGCACTCATTCAGCAGAAATGGGGCACGAGAAGAGTTAATTCATACTTAAATGTTGTTGATGTTGAGTGTATGTGAAGATGTGTGTGTGAGAGAGAGAGAGAGAGAGAGAGAGAGAGAGAGAGAGAGAGAGAGAGAGAGAGAGAGAGAGAGAGAGAGAGAGAGATAGAGAGAGACTCGTGAATTTTAATGTGAGGCCACTGGCCTATCCACATGAGGATGTGTACACAAGATACATACACACAAAAGAACATAATAATAAATAAACTAAATCAAACGCTATTTGACTTTCAGAACCTAAGGACTTATTCATATCATCATAAGGATTCTTCTAAGAGAGAGAGAGGGAGAGAGAGAGAGAGAGAGAGAGAGAGAGAGAGAGAAGAGAGAGAGAGAGAGAGAGGAGAGAGAGAGAGAGAGAGAGAGAGAGATAGAGAGAGAGAGATAGAGAGAGAGTTAATTGTAACAGTATGTAAAATGGAACATTATTTATATTCAATGTTTTCATTAACCAAACTTTTCAATGTTGCATGATATACTATTTTTAAACTGTTTATTGGTTCTTTCTTCTTAAGGTGCTGTTTATTGTTTGATTTTGGGCGGGAATGTAGGATGGCTTCACTGTGCCTATTTGTTAACCCCAATCACTACATCCATCACTGCGTACCTTTCCCGAGGCGGTGATGACGCCCCAGTCGTTGACCACCAGTTGGTCCACCACCAGGTCCAGCCTGTCCACCTCCACCCGCCCCCCACTGTCCACCCGCAGCATGCGGCCCACCAGTCGCAGACCCCTCTCCTCACTGACCACCCGCAGCCTGCCCCCCCCCTCAACGTGGATCGTCCCAAACTGCACTTCGCTGCTCAGCTGGGAGGAGCTGTTGCCGTACGGTCTGAAACCATGGTACGGTCACAGCAGGGGTAAGGCATACACACAGAAACCAGACAGGAAAATGGCAGTTACCATGGTACGGTCACAGCAGGGGTAAGGCATACACACAGAAACCAGACAGGAAAATGGCAGTTACCATGGTACGGTCACAGCAGGGGTAAGGCATACACACAGAAACCAGACAGGAAAATGGCAGTTACCTTTTCATGGAATCATTTGATCATTTTATTGCTAGTCCCCACACACAGTACAGTGGCAGGGATTTGTTCTTGTTGGCTGACCCTGGTTTAAAGACTCCAGGGATCATCCCAACAGCAGAAACACTTGAACACTATGGTACAAATGCAGCAGCTAGGGATGTGTGACCATTTTTTATTACCCCGCCATGTGGGCAGCCACACTCCGACTTCGGAAGAAGCAGGGATTTAAAAACCCATGTCAACAACAGAAATAGCAGAATTTGTCCGATGTTGTCTGAAATCGCTTTCACTGTTCCTTCAAGGACAAGAATGTTGTAAACACTGTAGACCAACAGAATTATCAGAAGGCTGACGGCGGTTGTACTGCGAAAGAAATGCATTGCTTGTGGTGCATTTAAGGTATTTAAATACGGTGGAATTCAACTAATTCAAAAATGGGTACCACACAACAACAAAATGGATAACTCACAAGAATTGTTTGGTCCCAATTTAACCTTTTTGACAAAACTTCTTTATTTCATCTCAAAATATCTCCAATCTCAAAATCAATGTTCAGTTAATTAGGATGAAGCAGATGTTCACTGCATAGGAGTAATGCCGATCCAGATATTGTATTTGGATTGTCTGTTGTTATCTTGTATTTGAATAATTTGCGGTTGATGAAGATAGTAAAAAAAAAGACGAGAACAATGACAATAATATATGTACCACATAATGTTAGCTCAGAACAGGCTCCACTGAACTCCACCAAAGTGACTCAGCAGCAGTGCAGCGTCTCCTCTGGTGGTTGCCTCTTGACATCCTAACATAGTTTTGCTCCCTTTGGACTGCTGGTGTTGGATTCTGCGACCAAACAAACAGGGGAACTGTGCCAGTGCACCCTGCTCACCACCCTGAAGATGGGCCAACCAAGTGTGCCAGAGACCTGAGAATGACGTCCCCATGGGGCGCAATGACCAGGTGGTCCACCCCGCTCAGCCTCCCCTCCATGTCCAGGGTGACATCGTGAACAGTCAGGGTGCTGTCCGCCTCCATCACTGACCCGGGGTACGTCCTCACACTGAACTGCAGCTCTGGGGATTCGTTGGGCAGCTCCACTCTCAGCTGCTGGTGACGACCCAGGTGAAACCGCCCGCTCTTGTCTCCGCCTGTAATCAACTCACCAATTATATCAGTGAATTAACACACACAACGTGTGAATTCATAGATAAATAAGTACAGTGGAACCTCCTTATAAGACCCACCATTATGAGACTCCCTCTCTTTTAAGACCTACTTCTCTGAGACATTGCCCTTCTTTGTAAGTATTAAAATTACCTCCCTTATACAACTCCCTCCAGTTTAAGACCTCATTTTGGATGATTTTTGAAGGTCTTATAAGGGAGGTTCCACTGTACATAAAATAAACAAAATCTAAAAATTAAGAGCGGAAGTAAATAAACATTCCAACATATAAATTGGATGCATGCATACAGTCTAACGTGTTTATCAGTTTTTACAGGTATGATTACTCACTCACAGGATTGCTCGAGTCAAAAACTTTTTTCCACAGACACAAATTCATACATGCAGTCATGCGCTTGTACACACATATACAGACATGAAGGCACCCACCACTCTTGTGGATCAGTAAACTCTGGGTAAAGTCATCCGTGTTCTGGCGATGCAGGGCTAACTGGGCGCCCCCGGCAACAGTCAAAGCCTTGAACTCATGACCATGACCTTCGTCAGGGTCAAAAAGCCAAGTGAGAAAGCTGTGCTCCCCGCGGTGCTGGTTGGACAAGATGCCAAAGTCAACCGCCGAAACCAGAGGAAGACAGACGTTGTTGTTGTCCACCACAAGTTCAAAACCCTCCTCGTCCACGTCCTTCCAAACCACTGTGCCGGAACCTCCACACTCATACCCGTTCCCACCCCCTTCAGAAAAGACGCTGCCTTCAAAGTAGTTCTGGGAGAAGTAAACAGCCGCTCGCCCACCTCCTCCACCCCCACCCCGACAGGAAGTGGATCCCTGGGAAACGCTGCCTCCACGAATGGAAATAATGCCATCTCCACGGAAACGACTGGTTTGAATATTAATGCTGCCACCTGCTCCTCCTCCTGCCCTAGGTCCAGGGCCTGGCTTCCCTTCGCTGAGGAGTTGTCCGTCGATTCTGATGTCAGGGGCTTCCAGTTGTATCACGCCTCCTCCTTTACCACCCTCCTGCCTGCCCTGAAACATGGCGGAGTAATGTGAACAAGCTAACATGCACAAGTTCTAAAAAAGGAAAGAAAAACATAAGATCAAATCAAATCAAATCATCTTTATTATCTCATAACAGAGAAATTGCAGCCAGGTGCACATAAGAAAAACAACAATAAACACATTTATCAAAGAATTATTAAAGAATATAAACTAATAACTAATAACACTGCAATATTGTAATTAACAAACTGGACGAATACGAACAAATACTCCAGTATTTTATACTCCAGTATAAGATGAAATCTGAATTGAAAGAACACTCTTAACTTTGCAAAATAAACTCAAGTTTTTACTGAGAAAAAAACAACACAAAAATAAACTAGCAAAGCACAAAGATAATGAATTCTTCAAAGTAAACATCTGCTTGTCTGACTGCTACATACAGTGAGTAAAGCTCTGCAACATCTTTTCTTGTTTTGTTTTTT
This sequence comes from Phymorhynchus buccinoides, assembly GCA_017654935.2. Classification (NCBI taxonomy): domain Eukaryota; kingdom Metazoa; phylum Mollusca; class Gastropoda; order Neogastropoda; family Raphitomidae; genus Phymorhynchus; species Phymorhynchus buccinoides. The sequence goes on along the minus strand of CM065706.1, from coordinate 19,343,855 downwards.
CTTCTACCTTACTTTCAAATTTGGACAGTCGTTTGTGATTTACTAGTATCGAACTTAACATGTACAGTGATGCTATTGCATTGAAATGTGGCTCAGTGATATATTTTTCTCCAAGCTCTTTTTCAAAATTCTTCAATGGTTGAGAAATTGGTTGCTGGCTGAACTAAGCAGGCTTAGAAGCCAAACGGTTGTACTGGTCCCTTTATTTGTTCCTCTCTCCCTCTTGGCTATTTCTTGAGACTGTCCCCCCCAAAATGAAAACAATTGAAGATTTTAAAAAGATCAGACAGACAAGCAAGACATAAGATCAATAGATTTAAAGGTCTTCTTCTTCTTCATTCCCTCAAACAGTTTCCTGTCATATGAGCATAGATTTGTCATGCTGCCGTTATGCGCCTAACTAAGAAATAGTTAGGCCCAGCATGTCCGACTTTGGCTGAAGAAATCGTTGTAAGAATTCATAGAAAAAAAGGCAGGAGAATGGACCAGTAAGATAGAAAGATAGCAGATGACAGTAAGCAAAGGGAAAAGGCAGAGTCAAAGAGAGTGACATATTAGAGGAAATTACAAGCACAGAACTTCCAGAAGGTGGGGGAACTATTTGTACGAAAGACACCCTCCTCCCCCGCTGGTATCCCCACAGGGGGGTTAAAAGCATTCAACACTGTACATCTACACATTAACTTATTACCAAAATATTCAAATAGTTAAACTAAAAACATTTACAGAAAAATTTACAAATAAACGCAGAAACATAAAAACAACTCCACACACAGATCTACACACACACACACACACACACACACAAACCAAAAAAAACCCACCACACAACCAAAGCAACCCAAAATACAGTACAAACAAAGCGACAAATAGTTAAACTAAAAACATTTACAGAAAAATTTACAAATAAACGCAGGAAACAACAAATACACTCACACACACAGTATCTACACACACACACTCCACCACACAACCAAAGCAACCCAAGATACAGTACAAACAAAGCCACCTAAGACAGAAATAGCCTAAGATAGAAATCAGCACAATGTTTCTTCTCAGCAGACAGTAGTCTTACGTGTGGTGAACACTGGGCGGCGTCACCCTCACCCCCACTGGCACCCCCATTTCCTCCAAACTCCTGTGGCAGGTACATGGACCCATAGCTCGGAGAGGCACCCACCATTGGCTGATTGTGACCTTGACCTCCGGCCGCTCCACCCCCACCGCCGGATCCACCTGCAGTCAGTCAATGGTGGAGTGGCTCAAGGGGTAAATCAAAATGTTACCAAGATACATTTTGCCTATCCTTGACCAATTCATATGATCTCCTATCCAGAGAGTTGAACGTGGTAAAAGCTAGAATGGGTAATTGATGTTCCTTTTTGTCTGGAAGACAGTCATATCTATGCAATAGAAAAAATGAACTTAACTAATTATAATATCATGCACATTGTATTATCATCTTCATTGTCATTCTCGTAACTGTCACCATTATCATTATCTTGCGTCCTCAAGAAGGACTGTCCATTTCAATCTGTTGTCGTGCAATAGGAGCTCAACATATCAGTGTTTGCTCTGTGTTCACATTGTACCTCTTGTTAAGATTCACCTCTCACAGAGAGGAGAATCAGATTGTTTTTGTACAAAATCTACTTTTTTCTTCTTCTTCTTCTTTTTTGTTCTTTTCTTTATAATTATCATTATAATTGACATCATTATTATTATCATTACTATCATCATTATTATTATCATTACCTCCAAAAGGGTTACTTACCGTATTTTTCTGACAATAAGGCGCACACCCCAAATGTTATGCAAATTTCAGATTTTGTTATTCTATTTTCTTACTCTATTAATAGTTAGTCAATTTATAAGGCACAGGGGTCTCAGTCTGGGGAAAAAAGCATCACCTTATAGTCCGTAATATACGGTACACCATTCTCCTGCAAGCTGAAAGGAGCTTTTCCACTGATGTCTATAACTGATGCTGTGTCTATATTATTTATCATTACTACTACTACCACTACAACTACTACTACGATCATTGCTCTACCTCCAGAAGCACTGTCTATGCCATTCTGCTGCAAGCTGTCAGGAGCTTTTCCACTGATATATATAACTGATATATTATATCATTTATATTATTTATCATTACTACTACTACCACTACAACTACTACTACGATCATTGCTCTACCTCCAGAAGCACTGTCTATGCCATTCTGCTGCAAGCTGTCAGGAGCTCTACTGATATATATAACTGATATATTATATTTATATTATTTATCATTACTACTACTACCACTACAACTACTACTACGACCATTGCTCTACCTCCAGAAGCACTGTCTATGCCATTCTGCTGCAAGCTGTCAGGAGCTCTTCCACTGATAACGGCTGCTGTGTCTATTCAGCCGCCTTCAGAGAAATCCATGGAGCCTGAAACACAGCTATTGTTGTAATGCTTCACGTTGCACTGTGCCATCTGCATGCTCTTGTATTTTGTATATTACCATTTGCATTTCATACCATCTCCAGTGGTTTGCAGACCATTTCAAATAAAAGAGACTTTTTTCTTCAGTGGACTATTGCAGGGACCGGGAATGAATGGTGAAATCCAATAAGCATTTTTCATTTTCTTTCATGCTGTGTGCAAGAGATGTAGCCGCCTTAGAAATATTATTACACATTATATTAGGTATTAGGTACGTTTCATAATCACAGAGGCATCTCCATGAAATTCGGGTTGCTCCCACCTGGAGACCGTGTCACAGCCAGTGGTTTGCGACCACACCAAATAAAAGAGACTTGGGGGGGGGGGGGGGGCATATTTGTGTGACTGATGTGCTTGGCTTTGTAGCATACAAGAGAGATTTGATTACTTTTTTACTTTTAAGCTTATGCATTTGCTTCCAATCAATTTTACACACACACAAACATCATAGTGTCATAGACAGAGCCATTTAATTACCGTTTTTATAGGTTTTTAAATACTAACACTCCTCCTCCTACAAGTTAACAACATGCGCATAATAAATGTTCATACTTTCAAGTAACAAAACAAAGCAAGAAAGCAACATCAACATCACTAGATGTGACGGGCAAAGCTCACTGACCGTGATCTTGCTCCCTGCATGCAGTCGAACAGTGGAGTTGACAGACATGGTAAAGGAGGGGTAATCTTCATCAACGTAATCAGAGGCCAGCACACCATCGGCCGAGATCTGAAGGCTGCTGATGTTATAATGCCGCTGACCCACAAATTGCATTCCACCCTAGGACAGAACATAACAATCATTTCAGTGAAGCCAGAGAAGATCCTCACACAGCAATGAAGAAGGAAAAAAAGTATACAATATTGATATAAATCAAAAACCACCCCAAAACAATTTCTAAAGTAAAATATCACCCCAAATTTTTTTCTAAAGTAAAATTAGTATTTTAGTCAGATTAGCACTTGACTGATTGCAATAAGCCTCCTGCGGTCAGCTAAGCACGAAGGGAGATCACCACTATAAAAATATGATGGCCCTTACTTTCATAAAAGAAAAAGGGCCATAACCTGTATAGCTCCAAAGGGAGTCTGGTGTGAGAGTACCCTCCTTTACTGGAGGTTATAAAGCACTGCCTGTGACCTTTGAGATTCAGTTTTGTCGACTTTCGCCGAACTCTCTCTCAGCAGGGAGGAGGGAGGGAAATAAGTGTCAAGTGCTAATCTGACTAAAAATACTAATTTTACTTTAGAAAAAAATTTGGGGTGATATTTTAGTATGATTGCAGCCTCACAAACAGGAGGCAGGAGAGACCTTGAAAGAAAAATGTACATAATTTCAAAATTGTGGGGGGTTTTAATCAATGAAAAATGCAGTGCCAATAAAGAAATGAAATGAAATGAAATAACTCCCATCCTTAGCCGCCAGTAACTTAGCCGTAGTCCAGCTTGTTGAAAGGTGATAGTCCATAAAGAGACAGGCGAGAGCATGCACAGAAAAGAGACCTTTCCCCTTGAATAAATATTTATCCAATACACATCTTGTCATCATATTCCTGTTAATCAAATAGGAGTGACTAGACATTATTAAGTACCTGTTCCATTGAACAGATAAATATCCAAGTTCCAACACACATCCGGTCATCCTATTTCTGTTATCAAATAGGAGTGACTAGAATTATGAAATACCTGTTCCATGGAACATATATTTACCCAACACACATCCGGTCATCCTATTTCTGTTATTAAATAGGAGTGACTAGAATTATGAAATACCTGTTCCATGGAACATATATTTACCCAACACACATCTGGTCATCCTATTTCTGTTCATCAAATAGGAGTGACTAGAATTATCAAGCAGTCATTTTCATACACAGATCTTTACAATCTTTATCCAACATAAGTGAAGGCAATACAGAATAAGAAAAAATGTTAAAAACAGTCCTCTCACCTAAGCAGAAAAGGGGGATAAAAGAAAATTCTATCTCCCTGATTAAATAATAAGTTATCTCCACTGTGTGAGGTTAACATACCCCAACCGTTAGTTGGACAGATATGAGCACATTGTAGCCTTTATTATACTGAGTCAAAACAGACTGAAAAATAGGTGGTAAGACTATTAGAAATGCATAGACAATGGATGGATCAAAACTTTTTTAAAATTATTTTTGTTTAAACATCTTGAAGTTGAAGGACAAATACAAGCATAAAAAAGGCAAACCCAAGGCGCAGATTACCTGAAATTGGTATCAAACATATCCAGCATAAACAAGACTGAAAATGTGCATCTTACTGAAAAGATCAGATAATATGGACAGAGGGTGATAGCTGTTCAAGGCTTTTAAGTCCATCCAATTGAAGTCACTGATTGCTAAACATAAAAAAACAATGAAAATAACTACAACAGACCAAAAACCGGTCTGGCCTTTGTAAGTGTAAGTTTGAAGTAACAATAAAAAAAATGAAGGCAAATAGGCTAAAGCGAAAGCTCCAACCTGTCAAAAACCCGAATAAGGCAGTGTAGCCTAATTTCGTCAACACAGAGTCGGCTTCAAGTTTGTTTTGCTTTTAGTTTGTTTTAAAAACACATTCAATGATTCATCAAGAGTGAAATTCTATAGCTAGAATATCCTCGCTCGACAACGAAAGAAGGCCTATGTTAGGCCTCGCTAGGCCAACCTGCAGCTAGCCTAGCCTACCCAGCTTGCAGAATGGCAGATGCAGTGCAGACACCCAACACCGATTCAAAAGTATTGAAGAAACAAAATAAATATAATATATCTCGTATGCTGATTGGTCAGAGGTACACACTCTGACCAGTGGATAACTTGAGATGTGCGCCCGCCCAGATAAGCCAGTTCGCGCCAGGACCCCAGAGATGCCAGACGTGTTTAGCCAGAAGTGCTCAGGAAGGACTAGCCTAAGATAAGTTTACTGGTTTTAGTTCTTTCCACATCGCTAGTCAGTCTAAACCAAAAAATTACATCACTGCTATGTGTGTGTTTGTTGTAATGTTTCTCCTCGTCAAAAATCAGGTTAGTTGATTCCTTTGACATTTCACGACATTGCTTTTATATTGTTCTAACATCGCGCCGGAAATCTAAGCTCACAAGCCTATGCTGAAATAATAAACCGGTCGACCCTATTCAGTGGTCAATATTGTGGCTCTATTAGAAGCCATGGCGACTCCGAGTTCGGGGAAGGATATTTTGAACACAGCCCCAAACCCTAGGATATTGTGAAAATGGAAACGGGGCTACGAAATTTGAGGCTCTCAGTAGCAGGCCTACTTTCAGCGCGAAATCTCGGACGCCAACAACGTCAAGGCTAGGCCTCGCCGTGTGCAGCACACAGCAATGAGTTCCCAGTCTCCTACCGCTATGCACACAATGCCGCTAGGCCTACATCCCTTGTGCTTCTGTCAGCAACTTAAATTATGTCACACTGACCAGGCCTATATCACTTCTATACTGTTCTTGCCTGATTCGGATTTGTCTTCAACGGACAGGGTTGCAAATTTGTAAAACACCATCATTTGGCAGACAAGCTTGGTTTATTTGAGTGCTAGAGCTGACAGTACAACCTTGCAATTCAATTTCGACATTGCCCTTGATAGAATTCCAACAAAACCAGGGCTCATGTTGCATTCTTGAAATTAATTAAATGAATAAACTTTACGTATATTTAAGTTCTCGATAAGTAGGCCTACCCCTGCTTATGCACTGGAACTCGGCTTGTGCGTGATCGTGAAGGGGAACGAATGAAGCGAGTCGTCCTATGCTCTAGGGCCTAGGCCTACTACCTACATCTTGAATTACACAATTGTTTGGGGATAAACCTTAGTAACATCACACTAGGCTAATATTGGGGGCGTTCTTTTTTAGTACTCTGCCAAGTGCCAAGAGTCAATTGTTACAAATATTCTACAAGTGATCGCCGCCGGCTCTCAGACGGCACTTTGACAATCCCCACGTCTAATATAGGCTTACTAGCATTTGAAGGAAACACGGGAAGATTGTCTATCAGTTCAATTAAACAGAAAATTCGAGAGACGAGTTTAAAAAACTTTCGAATTTCGCATCCCAAAATGCTCAACAACAGAACCTAGAGCTTGCGTTGGCTTTCTATGCGATAGGCCTACAGCCCTTCAAAAGGCTCATGGAAAATGTAGGCCTAGCCTAGTGCACGCGGACGCGGTTGGAGGAGCAACACGCGAAAACTCTCCGTTCATGACGGACGCTTGGCCTTTACCTTGGATGTCGGAAAAGAGGCCTAATAATAGACTAGGCGCAGATTGAAAGAAAGCCTTTTCGTGTACCGACGTGTTATGTAGGAAGCAGCGAGCACACACACGGAAATACTTAATTTGGCTAGAACAACCGAGTAGCCTATGTTATACCTGATGGGGGCTAATAGGAATTGGTATATTCCTTAGTTGCCACGACTGTCATGATAAGGCAGATACATACAATAAGTGTCGTATTTTTTCAGGCCCACAATCCATTATGATCTGGCCTTTTTACACAATGTTATGCACAAAAATGTGCTTATCTGACCCTCTTCTGGCCATCGTACAGTTCACTAAAAATATTATGGCCCTTTCGGTGGCTGTCAGTCTTTAATTACAATGTTATATTTGTTTAACAAAAATGTTATGGCCCTTTTCAGAGGCCTTTGGATACAATGCTATGATTGTTTAACACAAATGTTATGGCCCTTTCAGTGGCCTTTGATTACAATGTTATGATTGTTTAACAAAAATGTTATGGCCCTTTTCAGAGGCCTTTGAATGCAATGTTATGATTGTTTAGCAATAATGTTATGGCCCTTTCAGTGGCCCTCCTTAATTACAATGAATGCTATAATCGTTTAATTATGGCTCTTTCAGAGGCCCTCCTTAATTACAATGCCATAATCGTTTAATTATGACCCTTTCAGTGGCCCTCCTTAATTACAATGCTATAATCGTTTAATTCACATCACACATCACATAAAGCTATAGGCTATATATAGTATAAGCCTTTTGCCCCCATTAGTGGTGATTTTTGAATCAAATATCAATTGGTTTTTGAATATTTTTAATTTGCCCGTGGATTTATTTTTGGCTTGAGTACACTTAGCTTTGTTTTTCATATACATCCAAATTGGTAGGAAAAGTATATTTTGATAATTCTTTGTCACTACGATTTTTAAATGCATTTACTGAAGGTGCATTGACGGTATCAAATAAATTATGGCCCTTCAGTGGCCTCCTAAATTACATTGCTATAATCGTTTAATAAAAAGCGTTATGGCCCTTTTTTCAGTGGGCCTCCTTGGTTACAATATATTTGCTTAGCAAAAACAACAACAAATGTTATGGGCCCTTTCAGCGGTTCTCTCTATTTACTATGTTATGAATGCCTTTTAACAAACAAAAACAAAAAAACTAAAAAAGTTACCCTGTTTGCTTATGATCTGGCCTTTTTGCACAATGTTATGCACAACAATGTGCTTGTTTGACCCTTTTCTAGCCATCTTACAGTTCATTGAAAATGTTATGGCCCTTTCAGTGGCTATCTTTAATTACAATGCTATAATTGTTTAACAAAAAATGTTATGGCCTTTTCAGGGGCTATCTTTGATTACAATGTTATGTTTGTATTTATTTTAAAAAAAAAAAAAAAAAAATATGGCCCTGTCAGTGGCCCTCCTTAATTACAATGCTATAATCATTTAATAAAAAGTCAGTGGGCCTCCTTGGTTACAATGATATATTTGCTTAGTAACAACAACAAATGTTATGGGCCCTTTCAGCGGTTCTCTCTATTTGCAATGTAAATGTTATGTTTTTTCAGTTACCCTCTTTGCTTACAATGTAATGATTGTCTACAAGGGTTTAACAACAACCATAACTGTTGTGGCCCTTTCGGTGGCGATCCTTGGTAACAATGTGATGATTGTTTACAAAAGTTATACCCTTTTTTCGGTGGTTCTCGTTGGTTGCTATATCATAGCTGCTTAAAGGCACTTCAGGGCTATAAAAGAGCCGACCCCAGGAACTGGGTGGGAGAGAGAGCGAGAAACAAGCCAGCATATACCCTACAGGCCTAGCTGCAGTGTCGCCTGTATCAGTTTAGAGTTTCCCTCTTTAGTTAGGAAAAGGAAGCTGTCAGTGCCAAGCAGAGAGTGACAATTTTAGCCTACTATACTTACCGCGCTGGCTTTTATGAACAAATTTATGTCCCTTTCTGATGACCTCTAGATATAACGTTTTAACAAAACATTGCATTTGTTAAGCCTTTGCGGTAGGACCTTGTTGCACAGTATTATGCACAACTTTAAATTCATTTTAACCAATGTAGGCCCTCCGATAAACTTCAATGAAGATCCCTGAAGTTCTGGTATAAACACTGCTTATCAATATCATTATCAGCGTGCATGAAGATGGGTTGCGCTGCAGTAACAAACTTGATGTGTCACGCTACACTAGCTTGACCCTTCAGTGGGCATGAAGACTATCGAGGAAACTAGACCTGGATTTCCATCAAATAACATCTCTATAAATAATGATTTTCCTTACAGACTAAGCATGTCCATACGGGCCACAGAATTGGTATTTAACATAAGTTCCAAAATTGTAAGGCGGACAACGGCTATCTAATGTCTACAAATGCATAAACTTTGGTTTCATATGGGTTCAATGCTTATTTTAAGGGATAAATTGATGATTGTAATGATAAACAAACAGCATCTTTGCCTCAGCTTAGACATCCACACATCTGTGTGGTAAATTAGCGCCTGGACAGTTGTACAATATGGAAAATTAAGCTTAATAAAAAAAAAATATCTGCATTAGGCAGAGAGGATACAGATTCCCAAACTCCTGCTTTCTATGCACTGCCGGCGTGGACACAGAAAACTGTTCACCCATTCAACTAGGATTGCGAGTACCACAGCAATGATAAGTAGAAGTGTATCAATGGACTGTATTCTCATGGCCGCTGGCTGGTCCCATTCAAGCGCTTTTAGCAGATTCTACCACAAAACTGTGTGAAGCAGCAGAGAGGAGAGCGCGAGATAACAAAAGGTCCTTGAGCAAATCAGTCTTGGACAGCTTTGTCAGTAACACCACAACACATAAGTCAGCATAGCACAGGTGCACTAATGCCACTATGACAAAAAGTGTGAGCACGCGTATGTTTGTATAATACATGTGGTCCCCGACTCTGAAGTCTCAAGTTATCCACTGGTCAGAGTGTGTGTACCTCTGACCAATCAGCATACGAGATATAATTATAAAGTTAAACGAGACTTACCTGAAGTCGAAGTTTAACTGGAATTATATTGAGTGTGCTGTTGGGAAGAGGTACACACATACCCACCCTTCAGAGCATTAAATCCCCACCCTTAGATATTTATCAGGGACCACATGTGGCTAAATACTGGCTTATCTGGGCGGGCGCACATCTCAAGTTATCCACTGGTCAGAGTGTGTACCTCTTCCCAACAGCACACTCAATATAATTCCAGTTAAACTTCGACTTCAGGTAAGTCTCGTTTAAATTTATAATTAGTGGATCTACTTACTGAAATATACGAGTAAAAACAAACAGAGAAAACATCTGTCACAGCAAGACAAGAATGTGTGGAAATCCACAAAAAGTGAAGGCCCACACACACACAATCCGCCATGTTGTTGTTTACTTTACGGGCTCTAGAGTCTTCGTGTAGTCGGGAGGCGCCCAGGCGGAATAAAATTATTATGGAAAGGACGTCTAAATAGATTAGCCACTTTTTAAAGTGACTATGAACCAGAAATATTCTTTCGTGTGATCTGGTGTGATTCGTAACTTGAACAAAACCAGAACCAGAATGGCGGAAATGCTTGATGGTGAGCTTTACGTCCAATTAAGCGTGCCTCTTATGGACAGTGTTCTTGAATACTAAATCTTCCCGGTGATGAGGTGATGATGATGATGATGAAGGGAATGGTGGAAATCCAATGTCTCATTATTTATTAAACGAGATTGACCAATTGGAAAGCTCGACTGTAGGCCTGGCCTACATGCCGAAGAAATTGAACTACGAAAATATTCAGTTTGTCCCAAAAAATAACAAACTTGAAGGCGTCCATTGGTAAAAAAAATCAATAGAAATTGAGTAATCAAGTGATTGAGTAAGTACGCCATGCACTGGGTCCAAAAATAAACCCGTATTTCTAACAAATTCCGTGGCCGAGTGACGGCTTAGTCAAAGCCTCTCAAAGGCAACATGTAGGCCTATTCTACGGCACCGAGAAATGCAACCGCAGTGAAGATGAAATTTTTTCAAAGTACATATAATAACCGCCCAGAAGAATATTTGTTGAATTCTGAGCAAATAAAAAGAAAAAGAAAAAATGTTATCTGATAATGTATATTTGTATGCTTCATTACTTTTAGCCTGTGTCTGCTTGTGTAAATCAAAGACATGTATCTAAAAAAAAGAAGTGAGATGATGAGGAAAGACAATTAAAACTCCATGGCACTTACAGTGAAAGACAACCGACTTGAAGTGGAAGCTTCAAGTTTGCGATGCTTTGCCAAATTGATGTGTTACTTGCAATCATTCTTTCCTCCAAAGGAACAAACAAAGTGCACAGGCTACAAACCGCTTTCTACAAAACTTCTACCACTCGCCTTCAAGCAAGGCTAGGTTTTGCAGTAATCTTATCTGTATCGCTGCTGCACAGATTTTATTTTATTTAGTGTCAGGTCAGGATCTGAATCGTTTTCTTATCATGATGTCTAAGTGGAAAAGTCGCGTCAAAATGGCTTCATGGCCGACAATGCAAATCAAGGGATATAATTCCTTTTGATGGCAGACAACTACTGCTGGTGCTGTTCGCCCAATAGGTTTGCTTTCTTCTTCTACTTCTTCTCCTTTTTTTTCGTTCAATAAACCCCCCAGAATATTTACAGATAAATCGTAAAGGTAAACAGCTCTGCCATACTATCTGATATGACCAGCACTGACCAGTTCTCCCAGAAGCACGGTCACTCCTTGCCCGATGGTCAGGTCCTGCATTCCGCTGACTGACCCGTTGATGTACACTGTCTTGTAGGCCAGCGTTGACAGTGTCAGCTCTACAACATGCATCAGGAGATTAAACAGCCAAAGAATCAAGTTTTCTTTTATATTCCTATTTGCATCATGTTCAAACATACCCTTTGTTAAAGAAAATTATACTAAAAGTTAGGTCATTTTATTTTGCCATGTTCCTTCTTTTTGACAGGGCTTTATCCCTGTATGTTACTTATACTTTAAATTTGTTCTGCAATTTTGTCTTGTGACAGAAATGCTTTTCAAACCAGTCAACTGACTGATGTACACAGCCCAGGTTCGCTGTAAATTCCAAAGTGTTTGATTCACAGAGACCTCCCTCAGAAACCATGTTTGTTTTCTTGAAACCTTCCTTGGGAATCACTTGTAATTAAACTCTCAATGAGATTTGCAATGAGACAAATCACTCTTTAAAACATGGAGAATGTCATCAACATCTATTTTCCTAGCCTGATTTCAGTACAACATATATGCATCAGGGAGCAACAACAAAAAGAATAAAAGGCTTATAAGAAAGCAAATTACTTTTTTTTGCTTTTATTTTTTAAAGGAAAAAAAAAGTATTGTTATTATGCTTTTATAATGACCCTGGTGAAGTAAAATGCCATTCATTCCCTCTGATGTAATGACTTTCTTGTCAAACACTTACTGTGAGGCAGGTCCAGCTCAGAGCGATCATAGACCGTCAGTGAAGAGGGGAAAGGCACGGCCCCGTCAACCACCGTCACTCTCATCTCCTGCGAGGAGTGAATCATGCCAGAGTTGTCCCCCTCCAGGAAGTCGATGGCGATAGACCCGTCACTCCCAGAACCACCCCTTTTCCTGAACACCAGGTGCGCACCCCCGGACACTCGCGCTCGTGTGAAGCAAAATGTTCCGCTCCAGAGACGATCACGTAGGTTTTGCCACTGTCTGTGTAAATGTCCTCAACAAAATCTGTCAAGGGTTGAGTGCCCTTGTTGTCAATTAAAAGAGCAGTTTGGATCTGAGCGGTTTGTGAGTGGGGGTGGGATAGAAAGGTGGTGCCTGACCCCCCATCTTCAGCCTGTGAGCGTCCCCCCTGTGTGGGGAAGTGGCCTCTGTAGCTGTAGGACGATGTGGCTGTCACTGCTATCCTGCCTCCTCCACCTCTGATGTAATGACTTTACTTGTCAAACACTTACTGTGAGGCAGGTCCAGCTCTGTTACCACAGATGTCAGTGATCAGACACCATGCAAATATGCTCTGTGACAGGTCCAGCTAGTGTAGCGTCACACACACCCCGTCCACCACCGCCTCCTCTCTGTTACCACAGATGTCGAGATGATCAGACACCATCCAAATATGCTCAGGACAACAGCTAGTGTAGCTCCACACACACACACCTCCACCACCGCCTCCTCTCTGTTACCACAGATGTCAGTGATCAGACACCATGCAAATATGCTCTGGACAACAGCTAGTGTAGCGACACACACACACCTCCACCACCGCCTCCTCTCTGTTACCACAGATGTCAGTGATCAGACACCATGCAAATATGCTCTGGACAACAGCTAGTGTAGCACACACACACACACCTCCACCACCGCCTCCTCTCTGTTACCACAGATGTCAGTGATCAGACACCATGCAAATATGCTCTGGACAACAGCTAGTGAAGCACACACACACACCTCCACCACCGCCTCCTCTCTGTTACCACAGATGTCAGTGATCAGACACCATGCAAATATGCTCTGGACAACAGCTAGTGAAGCACACACACACACACACAAAATCTACTGTGCATGTGCCTACATACACTTACACACAACTATATACTAACACACACATATATACTCTCAATTCTATGAGTTATTTTTCCAAAACAATATCATTTACAGCCCACAATGTTTCAGTTCAATATTTTGTATTGTCTCATTATCTGTGGCATTGAGTGTCCTCACTCCCCATGTAGCAGGTACTGATTCTGAGCCTCAACTCACAGCCTCAGCCTTATTTGTCAAGGAGCAGACCCCCAAACCAGCAGTCCATAGGGAGAAATGTATGTTAACTAATCAAGAGACAACCACCAGAGGAGACAGCACTACAGTGGAGTCACTTTGTTGGAGTTCAGTGGAGCCTCTTCTGATCTAGCCTACACAGGACACACCCTCTACTAGGCCCCGTAAATGACGAATGCAACAACATCCTGGAGTGAGTGAGGTTCTTCCCCAAAGGAGCTACCATGTCCGTCCAGTGATGGTTTCCATGATCATACTGTTGCCCTCGAACCAAATGCACCAATAGCAGATACACATGGCACCAGAGTTTGAGACAATGGTTTGAAAGCTGATTAATGAAAATGGGGATGATAAAATCATAAAGATGAAGATGATGCTTTATATAAAGTTCAACTGTGATCGGAGATTTCACATACCGTATTTTACGGACTATAAAGCGCACCTGATTATAAGGTGCACCCCCCAAATTTGACTCACAATTCAGTTTTTGTTACTCTATTTTCTTACTATATTATCACATTATAATATAGTCACATTATAAGATGCAGGGATATCAGTCTGGGGAAAAAAGTATATTAAAATATGATATTCTAAAGCTTCCTTTCAAATTATAGCAACAACAAAAATCCTCTTACACTCTGTCCACAGAAAGGGTCGCCCTGACAACAGGAAGAGTAGTGATGTAGGCAGTATCCAGTGATGCACGCCTGTTGGAGGAGGCGGTAATGAACGGAACAGCTGATGCAGCGTCGCTCTGTGTTACACAGAGCGCAGTGAGGCACACAGGCCCCACCTCCACCCATCACCTTGACCACTCCCTTCCCTGAAACAATCAACGCTTAACTTGTACCAACGGAACAGCTGATGCAGCGTCGCTCTGCGTCACACAGAGCGCAGTGAGGCACACAGGCCCCGCCTCCACCCGTCACCTTGACCACTCCCTTCCCTGAAACAATCGACGCTTAACTTGTACCAACGGAACAGCTGATGCAGCGTCGCTCTGTGTCACACAGAGAGCAGTGAGGCACACAGGCCCCGCCTCCACCCGTCACCTTGACCACTCCCTTCCCTGAAACAATCAACGCTTAACTTGTACCAACGGAACAGCTGATGCAGCGTCGCTCTGCGTCACACAGAGCGCAGTGAGGCACACAGGCCCCGCCTCCACCCGTCACCTTGACCACTCCCTTCCCTGAAACAATCAACGCTTAACTTGTACCAACGGAACAGCTGATGAAGCGTCGCTCTGCGTCACACAGAGCGCAGTGAGGCACACAGGCCCCGCCTCCACCCGTCACCTTGACCACTCCCTTCCCTGAAACAATCAACGCTTAACTTGTACCAACGGAACAGCTGATGCAGCGTCGCTCTGCGTCACACAGAGCGCAGTGAGGCACACAGGCCCCGCCTCCACCCGTCACCTTGACCACTCCCTTCCCTGAAACAATCGACGCTTAACTTGTACCAACGGAACAGCTGATGCAGCGTCGCTCTGCGTCACACAGAGCGCAGTGAGGCACACAGGCCCCACCTCCACCCGTCACCTTGACCACTCCCTTCCCTGAAACAATCGACGCTTAACTTGTACCAACGGAACAGCTGATGCAGCGTCGCTCTGCGTCACACAGAGCGCAGTGAGGCACACAGGCCCCGCCTCCACCCGTCACCTTGACCACTCCCTTCCCTGAAACAATCGACGCTTAACTTGAAAGTCATATTGAATCACAATAAACTATTCATACTGTAAATAATTTAGAATTACTGTAGTCTGATCTTATGGGTCCACAGGTACAAATATGAGGGTATCTACTACATTTCAGCTTATCTGAAGTCACAGACCAATTTAGTGCTTCACTTCCATGTGATCATAATGTCAAGCACATTAACTTGAATGAATGTCTGTTAAAGAAAATGTCTCATGAACTACCTTTTCTCACTACCTTTTCTCGCATATTCAAATCTGATGTCATAAATGTTTCTCCGGCTGACATCATGATACAAAAACATTTTAAATGTGTGTGTGCGTGTGTGTGTGTGTGTGTGTGTGTGTGTGTATGGAGGGTAACAGGTAGGAGTGGAATGGGGGTATACTTACACATGTATGGTTCAAGTTCAAGTATGCTTTAATATCTCCAAAAGAGAAATTCAGGTTAGGTGCAACAACATGACATACAACATAACTGAAAGAACATTAATCAAACGTGTGAAACAAAATTATAACAAACAAATAATTATCATTAAAATTCATTACATCAACTTACAAATGTGCACATTTAAAAAGAGAGAGAGAGAGAGAGAGAGAGAGAGAGAGAGAGAGAGAGAGAGAGAGAGAGAGAGAGAGAGAGATTGAGACTGAAGAGAGACAGTAAAAGTATTGGCATACAGAGAGAGAGAGAGAGAGAGAGAGAGAGAGAGAGAGAGAGAGAGAGAGAGAGAGAGAGAGAGAGAGAGAGAGAGAGAGAGGGTGAGAGAACGAACAAAATGCTATTTATTCAGGGTAATGAGATAAGCTAATTAATTACAGCTTTTTTTCACTCAGCCCTGAGGCAAACAACAAGAAAGCAACAAACAAATAAATGTAAGAACAAGAAGGGGGGAAAAAAGCATACTAAGAAAAGCAACAATCATAAAAAAAAACAAGACATTATTTACATATTATATACATAACCAGCAAAGGGGAGATGGGGAATGGGGATTTTGAAAAAGGATACTGTAAAATGTGGCTACTCGAGAAAACAGGTGATTATAGCGAAGAATGATTATGACAACATAATTCATACATTGAAATTGGTAAACATAGTAACAAAACATAATATTCCTTTCCTGAAGACAACAAACCCTTAGAAATTGATTAGTTGCCAACAAAACTTCTTTAAAGCTGGGATTTAGGTGTTTGTCGTCACTCTGTCAAGCAAGAGCTTTTTGTATGCTATTTAAAATGAATGAAGGCTGTTCTTTTCTTTAATATGTAGTGGACTAGAATTCCACAGAGTGCCACCAGAGTAGATCATGCTGGTTTTGAAGAGGTCGATTCGAATTCTAGGTTTTCTTATAAGTATATTATTTGTATATCTTGATTGGTTATAAGGGGAAAATTTGCTGTGAGTGATGGGGGTGCTAATCCGTTCATAGTTTTAAACATCATTACTGCTTTGCTATATTCAAGTTTATATGATAATGGTAAAACGTCTAGTTTCATGTAGTCTTGAGGATTTAGCGAAGATGATTTATTCAGTACTGCTTTGAGAGCTCGTTTATGGGCCCTTAACAATGGCTTCAGTGTGTTAGCACTGCTGGAATCATATATAGTTGAGGAGTAGTCAATGCATGATTGGATGAAAGCATGGTAAAAGTGTTTTCGGGCATTTATATCTAGAAAAGTTTTAAGTTTTGAAAGCTGAAAGATTTTCTGTGATATACGCTTACTTAAAGTGGTTATATGAGACTGCCAAGTAAGATTATTATCTATACTGACTCCTAAAAGTTTGTGTGAATCAACCTCTTCAATCTGTCTATTGTCAATGTGAATAGGGGGCATGGCATTTATTACATTTTGTCTTTTTTGCCTAGAAGTGACAACCATGTACTTTGTTTTTCCTTCATTTAAGCACATGTGATTAGCTTCTGTCCAATCCACTAACAGGTTAACATTTTCTTGAATGTTAATGGATAACTGTTTTATGTTAGAATGTTTAGAATGGATAGAAGTATCATCGGCAAAGAGTTCACAGGGATCTTTAGTATATAAGGGTAGATCATTCACATACAGTAAGAAAAGTAAGGGTCCGAGAACGGATCCTTGTGGCACACCATATTTTAATGGTATGTAACTGGATTGTCTATTATTGAGGAATACTGATTGATACCGATTTGTGAGAAATGATCTAATAAGGGAAAGTGCTGGATCTGAAAATGTATAAATGACCAATTTACGTAATAACAATTTGTGATCAATAACATCAAAGGCTTTAGCAAAATCAACAAAGAGAACTCCAGTGTATTTCAAATCATTAATGTTTGTTAACCACTGATCAACTAGATTTGTTAGTGCTGTGTGACAGGAATGATTTGACCGAAATCCAGATTGATTAGGATGAAGTAAATCGTATTTGGAAATGTGATATGTAATATATTTATTCATGTGCTTTTCGAGAGGTTGAGAGAGAGAGAGAGAGAGAGAGAGAGAGAGAGAGAGAGAGAGAGAGAGAGAGAGAGGAGAGAGAGAGAGAGAGAGAGAGAGAGAGAGAGAGAGAGAGAGAGAGAGAGAGAGAGAGAGAGAGAGAGAGAGATTTGGTGGAGAGGATTTGGTGAAGGGGTTGTAATTTGTGGTTTTCCTTGACAACAAATGATACACAAGCATCACTCGGCAGTCTCACCTGCTATGTGGGCAGCAGTGGCCAGCACGGTGCCCCCAGCCCCCCCACCACAGCCCTCAGTGGCAGCGTCTGTCCCCGAGGCATCCAGGGTTCCATCCAGGTCCAACAGGTGTGAGGCTGTCAGCACAATCACTCCCCCTCCCTCTCCGCTGAGTGTGGCTCCACTGGACCTCTGTCCACACAGCAATCACCAGTATTGAGACAGTCGTGAGTGCAGATGTGTCACGCTGTCGTTATGTGCCTAACTAAGAAATAAACATTAGGCCCAGTGTGTCCATCTTTGGCTAGAAAATGTTTTTGAAATAATTTGTTGAAAAAAGGCAGGAGCATGAACCAGTATAGCAGAAAGAAAGTAATAGATGACAGTAAGCAAAAGGGAAAAAAAAGGCAGAGTCAAAGAGAATGATAGATTAGAGGAAGTTACAAGCACAGAACTTCCAGAAGGTGGGAAACTATATGTATAAAAGACACACACACACACCTCGGTATCCCTACTGGGGGATTTTAGATCTGAATAGATTCGTCAAAGATGCCACTTTTGACCATACAGATGTCAAAACATGATATCCCTTCCCATTGGTAGAGTACTTTTCTCTAACATGGTACGAGATTCCCTCTGGTCTCCCTTGTGGTGCTTACCTTTTACTACAAGGACACACAATTATGGGGGGTTTTCTGACTGATGAGATGGCAGATTCCCCCCTCTCCCCTTTTCTACCATTATGTTGATGTCAATGGAATTAACTTATTTCATGTTGTTAATGGTTTGGTCCTTGCTATTTCTTTCGCTTTCGCTACAAGGATAGACCTATTGGCATGTATCTTCTTATTTTATTAATGTAAATTGCTTTCCCTTTACCTATATATGATTTCATTCACAGGTATTCTGCACACACTGACACACGCACTCACTTGCATAATAAATACACCAAACGGAGTGAGTGTGTCAATACACCACACACTAAGTCAGACAGAAACCCAGACATTTTTGTATCAGAAAACAACACTAAACCTTCACAACAAATGTCCATTGCAACAGTTGACACAAACGAAAATATGAGAGAGAGAGAGTGGAAAGAAAGAAAGAAACAATACAAAAAACCCAACCACCATGGTACGAGATTTAATGTATATAACAAAATAGTATGCATGCTAGCACTCAGAAGCTCAAATTCACATTTGAAGGACTTTGTAAGGAACAGAATCAGAACTAATCAAACATTGAGGGAAAACTCCCCTTACCATGGACATGCTCAAAGGAGTGAGTGTGACACACACACACACACACACACACACACACACACACTCTCTCTCTCTCTTTGTCTCTTTCCCTCCCTCACAATCACATTTGTTACTGACCACACTTCCTCCACTGCCGGCTCCCTCAGGCTGTCGTGTATCATCATAGGCTGGGCGGGCCTCAGTGGTGCCCCAGCCCCTCCCTCCCAGACCCCCGTGGGAGCCACCGGAACCGCCCATGTCGCTGTCCACTCCTGGGGAAGGGCCTGCTCCTGCTTGCCATCCCCGACCCTTTGCTTCGATGAGGCCATCCGCCTCCACTGTGATGTTGACAGCTGGAATGCATTGTAGGAATAAAAGAGATGGGTTTATAACTTGATGAGGCCATCCGCCTCCACTGTGATGTTGACAGCTGGAATGCATTGTAGGAATAAAAGAGATGGGTTTATAACTTGATGAGGCCATCCGCCTCCACTGTGATGTTGACAGCTGGAATGCATTGTAGGAATAAAAGAGATGGGTTTATAACTTGATGAGGCCATCCGCCTCCACTGTGATGTTGACAGCTGGAATGCATTGTAGGAATAAAAGAGATGGGTTTATAACTTGATGAGGCCATCCGCCTCCACTGTGATGTTGACAGCTGGAATGCATTGTAGGAATAAAAGAGATGGGTTTATAACTTGATGAGGCCATCCGCCTCCACTGTGATGTTGACAGCTGGAATGCATTGTAGGAATAAAAGAGATGGGTTTATAACTTGATGAGGCCATCCGCCTCCACTGTGATGTTGACAGCTGGAATGCATTGTAGGAATAAAAGAGATGGGTTTATAACTTGATGAGGCCATCCGCCTCCACTGTGATGTTGACAGCTGGAATGCATTGTAGGAATAAAAGAGATGGGTTTATAACTTGATGAGGCCATCCGCCTCCACTGTGATGTTGACAGCTGGAATGCATTGTAGGAATAAAAGAGATGGGTTTATAACTTGATGAGGCCATCCGCCTCCACTGTGATGTTGACAGCTGGAATGCATTGTAGGAATAAAAGAGATGGGTTTATAACTTGATGAGGCCATCCGCCTCCACTGTGATGTTGACAGCTGGAATGCATTGTAGGAATAAAAGAGATGGGTTTATAACTTGATGAGGCCATCCGCCTCCACTGTACAGCTGGAATGCATTGTAGGAATAAAAGAGATGGGTTTATAACTTGATGAGACCATCCGCCTCCACTGTGATGTTGACAGCTGGAATGCATTGTAGGAATAAAAGAGATGGGTTTATAACTTGATGAGGCCATCCGCCTCCACTGTGATGTTGACAGCTGGAATGCATTGTAGGAATAAAAGAGATGGGTTTATAACTTGATGAGACCATCCGCCTCCACTGTGATGTTGACAGCTGGAATGCATTGTAGGAATAAAAGAGATGGGTTTATAACTTGATGAGGCCATCCGCCTCCACTGTGATGTTGACAGCTGGAATGCATTGTAGGAATAAAAGAGATGGGTTTATAACTTGATGAGGCCATCCGCCTCCACTGTGATGTTGACAGCTGGAATGCATTGTAGGAATAAAAGAGATGGGTTTATAACTTGATGAGGCCATCCGCCTCCACTGTGATGTTGACAGCTGGAATGCATTGTAGGAATAAAAGAGATGGGTTTATAACTTGATGAGACCATCCGCCTCCACTGTGATGTTGACAGCTGGAATGCATTGTAGGAATAAAAGAGATGGGTTTATAACTTGATGAGGCCATCCGCCTCCACTGTGATGTTGACAGCTGGAATGCATTGTAGGAATAAAAGAGATGGGTTTATAACTTGATGAGGCCATCCGCCTCCACTGTGATGTTGACAGCTGGAATGCATTGTAGGAATAAAAGAGATGGGTTTATAACTTGATGAGGCCATCCGCCTCCACTGTGATGTCGACAGCTGGAATGCATTGTAGGAATAAAAGAGATGGGTTTATAACTTGATGAGGCCATCCGCCTCCACTGTGATGTCGACAGCTGGAATGCATTGTAGGAATAAAAGAGATGGGTTTATAACTTGATGAGGCCATCCGCCTCCACTGTGATGTTGACAGCTGGAATGCATTGTAGGAATAAAAGAGATGGGTTTATAACTTGATGAGGCCATCCGCCTCCACTGTGATGTTGACAGCTGGAATGCATTGTAGGAATAAAAGAGATGGGTTTATAACTTGATGAGGCCATCCGCCTCCACTGTGATGTTGACAGCTGGAATGCATTGTAGGAATAAAAGAGATGGGTTTATAACTTGATGAGGCCATCCGCCTCCACTGTACAGCTGGAATGCATTGTAGGAATAAAAGAGATGGGTTTATAACTTGATGAGACCATCCGCCTCCACTGTGATGTTGACAGCTGGAATGCATTGTAGGAATAAAAGAGATGGGTTTATAACTTGATGAGGCCATCCGCCTCCACTGTGATGTTGACAGCTGGAATGCATTGTAGGAATAAAAGAGATGGGTTTATAACTTGATGAGACCATCCGCCTCCACTGTGATGTTGACAGCTGGAATGCATTGTAGGAATAAAAGAGATGGGTTTATAACTTGATGAGGCCATCCGCCTCCACTGTGATGTTGACAGCTGGAATGCATTGTAGGAATAAAAGAGATGGGTTTATAACTTGATGAGGCCATCCGCCTCCACTGTGATGTTGACAGCTGGAATGCATTGTAGGAATAAAAGAGATGGGTTTATAACTTGATGAGGCCATCCGCCTCCACTGTGATGTTGACAGCTGGAATGCATTGTAGGAATAAAAGAGATGGGTTTATAACTTGATGAGGCTATCCGCCTCCACTGTGATGTTGACAGCTGGAATGCATTGTAGGAATAAAAGAGATGGGTTTATAACTTGATGAGGCCATCCGCCTCCACTGTGATGTTGACAGCTGGAATGCATTGTAGGAATAAAAGAGATGGGTTTATAACTTGATGAAGCCATCCGCCTCCACTGTGATGTTGACAGCTGGAATGCATTGTAGGAATAAAAGAGATGGGTTTATAACTTGATGAGACCATCCGCCTCCACTGTGATGTTGACAGCTGGAATGCATTGTAGGAATAAAAGAGATGGGTTTATAACTTGATGAGGCCATCCGCCTCCACTGTGATGTTGACAGCTGGAATGCATTGTAGGAATAAAAGAGATGGGTTTATAACTTGATGAGGCTATCCGCCTCCACTGTGATGTTGACAGCTGGAATGCATTGTAGGAATAAAAGAGATGGGTTTATAACTTGATGAGACCATCCGCCTCCACTGTGATGTTGACAGCTGGAATGCATTGTAGGATAAAAGAGATGGGTTTATAACTTGATGAGGCCATCCGCCTCCACTGTGATGTTGACAGCTGGAATGCATTGTAGGAATAAAAGAGATGGGTTTATAACTTGATGAAGCCATCCGCCTCCACTGTGATGTTGACAGCTGGAATGCATTGTAGGAATAAAAGAGATGGGTTTATAACTTGATGAAGCCATCCGCCTCCACTGTGATGCTGACAGCTGGAATGCATTGTAGGAATAAAGGAGATGGGTTTATAACTTGATGAGGCCATCCGCCTCCACTGTGATGTTGACAGCTGGAATGCATTGTAGGAATAAAAGAGATGGGTTTATAACTTGATGAGGCCATCCGCCTCCACTGTGATGTTGACAGCTGGAATGCATTGTAGGAATAAAAGAGATGGGTTTATAACTTGATGAGGCCATCCGCCTCCACTGTGATGTTGACAGCTGGAATGCATTGTAGGAATAAAGGAGATGGGTTTATAACTTGATGAGGCCATCCGCCTCCACTGTGATGTTGACAGCTGGAATGCATTGTAGGAATAAAAGAGATGGGTTTATAACTTGATGAAGCCATCCGCCTCCACTGTGATGCTGACAGCTGGAATGCATTGTAGGAATAAAGGAGATGGGTTTATAACTTGATGAGGCCATCCGCCTCCACTGTGATGTTGACAGCTGGAATGCATTGTAGGAATAAAAGAGATGGGTTTATAACTTGATGAGGCCATCCGCCTCCACTGTGATGTTGACAGCTGGAATGCATTGTAGGAATAAAAGAGATGGGTTTATAACTTGATGAGGCCATCCGCCTCCACTGTGATGTTGACAGCTGGAATGCATTGTAGGAATAAAAGAGATGGGTTTATAACTTGATGAGGCCATCCGCCTCCACTGTGATGTTGACAGCTGGAATGCATTGTAGGAATAAAAGAGATGGGTTTATAACTTGATGAGGCTATCCGCCTCCACTGTGATGTTGACAGCTGGAATGCATTGTAGGAATAAAAGAGATGGGTTTATAACTTGATGAAGCCATCCGCCTCCACTGTGATGTTGACAGCTGGAATGCATTGTAGGAATAAAAGAGATGGGTTTATAACTTGATGAGGCCATCCGCCTCCACTGTGATGTTGACAGCTGGAATGCATTGTAGGAATAAAAGAGATGGGTTTATAACTTGATGAGGCCATCCGCCTCCACTGTGATGTTGACAGCTGGAATGCATTGTAGGAATAAAAGAGATGGGTTTATAACTTGATGAGGCCGTCCGCCTCCACTGTGATGTTGACAGCTGGAATGCATTGTAGGAATAAAAGAGATGGGTTTATAACTTGATGAGACCGTCCGCCTCCACTGTGATGTTGACAGCTGGAATGCATTGTAGGAATAAAAGAGATGGGTATATAACTTGACAAGACCGTTTGCCTCTACAGCTGGAACACACGCACACATAGTACAAAAACCAGTTTTGATATATTTGAATACTTTGGAAAATGCTTGGGGAACACATTTCCACATGAAAATGTACATGCTAAATTTTGTAGATATATATTAGGTGTACATAAGAAAGCTATGCGCCTTCCAATCTTAGCAGAATTAGGTAGATTTCCCCTTAATTTAAAGGCATTTGTTAATGTTGTAGGCTTTTGGATACATGTACTTGAATCTAAGGAAAATTCATATTTGAGACAGGCATATGATAACATGTTGCAACAAGATGGCTCGCAAACATCATGGATTAAGTTCATCAAAACAATAATATTTGAACTGGCTTTGAGCATGTTTGGAACAATCAATTCACATTCAATGCTAAAAAATTACAACATGCAATATTACGAAGAATGCAAAACTGTTACATATCATTTTGGAAACTAAAAAAGGGAGAAGTATCACGGCTCAGGTTTTATAATGATGTTACTAAAGAATATCGAATAGAACCGTACCTTTTTAGTACTATTTTGGATAGACAACAAAAACAGGCTCTATGAAAATTGAGAATTAGTGCTCATAATTTGAAAATCAAAATTGGTAGACACGAGAATATTGTAAGAGAAAACAGACTTTGCCAAAAATGTCATGAAATAGAAGATGAGTTACACCTTTTGAATACCTGCGTTATGTATAAAGAAGATTGTTACAAATTGATGGAAAATGTAGACAAACAAAGTTTAGAATCAAATGTTCAGTCTCCATCAGATATGATGATGTTAGATAAACTACAGCCATTTGTGGCAAAATATGTTAGTATTTGTTTTAACAAAAAGCATGAATAGTATTTTGCGTTGTTTGTAATCTTAACCTGTGCCTTATAAGCCTTTGGTTAGGTTTCATGGCAATAAACCAATGTTCAATGTTCAATGTTCACACACACACACCTCCTCCACAATCGGAAAGTGTCAGTCAAATGCAGCAGGAAGACCAGAGAAAACTGAATATCAGACACATATGTACTTCATCCATTATGGCCATATGGCCTGGGAAAGAAGAAGAAGAAGAAGACATGCACATGCACACACACACACATACCAGAAACGTGCAGATTGTTGGCACTGATGACGCCCCCTCCCTGCACCACCAGCCCCCCATCCAGCACAATCACCATCTCCTCCCCTCTCTCCACCTCCCCCACAAACTGGAACCGGCCACCGTCCAGAATGACCATGCTGTTCAGACGCAGCTCTTTGGAGGAGGAGGCCAGGCTGGCAGTGCCATTGCCTGTGCTGTTGACCCGGGCAGGGGGGTAGACGGTGAACTCCCCATGGAGGGAGATGTTGAGGGTGTGCACGCCTTGCAGCATGCCTCCGTACAGCGTGACGCGGGCGTCGTGCAGATAGGTGTTGTGAGGCAGGTTCACTGTGGCGTTCTGAAGACAAAGTACCATCTCTTTGGCTATTATCTTAGGAGTCAGCTTCACCTTTCAGTCAACACACATCAGCATCAATTGACTGGTTAGTTTAATTTGCTCTGTGTGCTTCAACGCATTGATAAATTGCACCAAAGAGTTTATTTTTTCCAATTTGGTGCACAATACATAAGGAGGCTGTTGTATAGTTATTCAAAACTGTAGCATTGCATTTGTCCTGTGACAGCAATGTTTGGACTGCAATGCACGCTGGTTTGTAGCTGCTTATGGTGTAAACAGAGGTAAACACCAATAAAATGCCCCCAGTGGACTGGTGTCTGCATTTGTTAATAACAAGATTTCCCTTTCACATTGGCTCCCCATTACCTTCACTTTCAACTTATCTGCTTTATATGAAACCAAAATAGTTTATATAAAAGAACACATACATGGGTGAATCACTTTCAGCACTTATTTATTTCATATAAATAGCTTACAATTGATTTGTAATTATTTTTTCAAACTCATATAATCACACCCACATTTAATTCACCTCTTCGTAACTCCTACATTAATTTTGCTCTACTTTTCTCTTATTTATTACAATCTCTGAAACCACCTATTAACGTTATTAGCTCTGCACAGCTGTTTGCTATCTGTTACCATATTTTACAGACTATAAGGCGATACTTTTCCCCAGACTGAGGCCCCTGCAATGACTAATAATATAGCGATAACGTATTACAACAATTCCTCAATTTTGTGTCAAATTTTGGGATTGTGCCTTATAAGGTGTGGCTTACACTTTGAAAAACATTGTAGTCAGTGTTAACTTTGACACACACATGTGCATCTCAGACGATCAAAATTACCATCTGATGCACTCTATTTTTAGACCAATGCATCACTAAACACAGCAGAATTTCTCCTGATGCACAGGTTTTCTTTTGGGTTTTTAATGTTACAAAAATTATGAAAAGAGACCTAAAAAAGTGACCTGCTAAAAATCCAGAGACCTATTTTGTGTGCTGATTCTGACCCCTCGATTTTGACTATGGAATGGCCACTGATACCTCGTAGAGTTTGACTATGGAATGGCCACTGATACCTCGTAGAGTTTGACTATGGAATGGCTACTGATACCTCGTAGAGTTTGACTATGGAATGGCCACTGATACCTCGTAGAGTTTGACTATGGAATGGCCACTGATACCTCGTAGAGTTTGACTATGGAATGGCCACTGATACCTCGTAGAGTTTGACTATATGGAATGGCCACTGATACCTCGTAGAGTTTGACTATGGAATGGCCACTGATACCTCGTAGAGTTTGACTATGGAATGGCCACTGATACCTCGTAGAGTTTGACTATGGAATGGCCACTGATACCTCGTAGAGTTTGACTATGGAATGGCCACTGATACCTCATAGAGTTTGACTATGGAATGGCCACTGATACCTCGTAGAGTTTCACTATGGAATGGCCACTGATACCTCGTAGAGTTTCACTATGGAATGGCCACTGATACCTCGTAGAGTTTGACTATAGAATGGCCACTGATACCTCGTAGAGTTTCACTATAGAATGGCCACTGATACCTCATAGAGTTTCACTATGGAATGGCCACTGATACCTCGTAGAGTTTGACTATGGAATGGCCACTGATACCTCGTAGAGTTTGACTATGGAATGGCCACTGATACCTCATAGAGTTTGACTATAGAATGGCCACTGATACCTCGTAGAGTTTCACTATAGAATGGCCACTGATACCTCATAGAGTTTCACTATGGAATGGCCACTGATACCTCGTAGAGTTTGACTATGGAATGGCCACTGATACCTCGTAGAGTTTGACTATGGAATGGCCACTGATACCTCATAGAGTCTGACTATAGAATGGCCACTGATACCTCATAGAGTTTAACTATAGAATGGCCACTGATACCTCATAGAGTTTAACTATAGAATGGCCACTGATACCTCATAGAGTTTGACATCAAAGGAGAGGACGGCTGTGTGGTTGAAGTCGATGTTGAGCCTCATGCCGGGCTCCACATGCACCACTGCACTGTGGTCCCCTGCCACCTCCATTATGCGCAGATCACGGACACCCTCCACAGGCCGGCCACTTTCATCAATCGCCAGCAGACCGACCTGTGCGTACTGCCCAAGGTCAAGGAGGTCAAGGTTGTAGTCCTCTCCAGGGGATTCTGGAACTGGTATTTGTGTTTTCCTTTCCTGTAAAAAGTTATGGGTAAATACAGCTTTGGATTCAATAAAGTGGCATCATATCCCCCATTCCCACAAACATCATCATCATAAAACAAAAATCAATCACTTCTATTATTTGATACCACATCTACAGATCAAAGCAATAGTAAGGTAAATTAAGTCACACTGACCAAACGTTTCTTTGTGCTGTGATGTGGTATACTGTAATGCATATACCTAATCAAAGTGTGCAGCAGCACAGGTTCAAGTTCAAACCCTCCAGCATAACTTACACCTTTGCCCTTTTGGTTATAGACGCGCAGTGTGCTATATCCGCCATGATGGTCGTCGGTCAACAGCACGGTTCCTGCGGCCCCCACCTCTCCCCCATGACCTGCTCCCCCGTGAGTGTCAAACTGCCCGATGAACTGGATGAGGGATGCCCTGCCTGCGATGCGGCCCCCTGCACCTCCGTTTGTCCCTTCTCCGCCTTCAGCCTGAAATGGCAGTCAAAATAATCTACATGTCACTTCTCAGTCTCTACCATTGCAGTTTTCTCTAACCGAGTCCGGAATTACTTTAATGACAGATAATGATATGGTATGTAACTATTGTCAACCCAATAATAAAAGCCATAAGTTACCGTATTTTACGGACTATAAGGCGATATTATTTAACTAGACTGAGACCCCTGCGCCTTATAATGTGATTGACAATATAGTAAGAAACTATAATAACAAAATCTGAATTTTGTGTAAAATTTGGTGTGGTGCGCTTTATAATCAGGTGCGCCTTGTAGTCTGTAAAATACGGTATTCGTAAAGGGCAGCAATGGCTGTCACTATTTAACAAGAAATAAAAAGAAGCAAAATACTGTAATGAACAGACCTGGAGTTGTCCAGAGCCGTCAAAATGACCAGCGACAAAATACAGGCTGCCCCCACTGCCCCCACCAGCCTGGCCTGTTCCCTGCTGACCATTCACACTGACCACACCGTCAATCTTCAGCAGGTCAGACACGTTCAGCTGTAGGATGCCTCCTCCACAGGCCCCTGATTGACATCAGAAAACAACACAGGTTTTCTTCTGTCAGTTTCCTGACAAACAAGAAAACCACTGGGTTCATTTTTGTCTGTCCCCATGTAGTATGAGAAAACCAGTGGATTTATTTATGTTCACTGATTTTTTTTTAATGATCAATTCCTATAATAAAATGGATTTTAAAATATATTTCACTTCCCCTTTTTAATATTATGTGCAAGTGACAAATATCCACACACCATAACATGTAACATTCTGTTTCTCTTTACGAACAAATTATGAGACACATAAAAATGGACCCATCAACTCCTCTCTTCTATTCATGAAAACTGCCACTCACATAATTCACATATTCAACTTCTTTCTGACAAAGGAAACCATTAAAAACACATACAAGCTGATTTCCAATAAGCAATGGGAAAAAGTTTCAAAACAGCAAAATTTATCGTGAAATATACTTTTCAAATTTTTGCAATTAAAAATTACACTTGATCCAACAACTTGGCTTTTATGTATATCTATTCAATGACATTTTCTGTAATTAAAATAAAACATTCATTATAATAATAATAATACACATTTTAAAATTTCTGTTTTTTTCCTTTCTTTTCTATGGAAGACATAATTATCACTACTACATTCCCACCTGGTTCCCCGGCAGAGCTGTTCCCGCCACCACTGCCAAAGTGGCTGGGCGTGGTCAGAAACCCATAGGCATGGGAAGGACTGTGGTCAAAGTGTTCAGCCCCTCCCTCCCCGCCATAACTGCCACCCGTGCCGCTGCCCTCTGACCCCGTAACTCCCCCACCTTCACCTTCTGCAAGGTTAACAAGGAAAGGGTGAATGTCCCATAGCCAAGTGGCCATTAGGATCAGTGAGTTAATCATTCAACATCAATAGGGTTTTCAGGTTTTAAAAGATACAAGGTTACCCTACACTACCTTAACTTTCCACAACAAAAGTCAGGTATCCATTTATACCTCAGCTTAAACACTAACAAAAAATGTTAAACTTCCTGCAAACAAACAAAATAAATGGGATACACATCCTATCTTAGATTTACAAATTAGGGTAACTCTGAAACTTCATTAAATAATCTCTGATTATTCACAAGCCATCTACAAAATTTCAAGATTTATCTGTAACTTTAAGAGATGTTCAACAACAAATTATCCAAGAGACAAACCAACAACAAGAAAATAACTTCACTAGGGGTAAAAATAAAAAATCCTTTAAATCATGTCAAACTGTTGAATGTATGCTTTAACTTTCTGTGAAGTTTATAATGTCGGAGACTTGACAAAACGCCAACAAGAGAGGAAAGAGCAGATATCATGGCATTATGAAATAAGAAACTTTCCCAGCACACACAAAGGCACACATATATCCTAACACAGTACCCCACACTCACTCACAGATGAAAGGTTACACACAAAAAAGATTAAACATGGACGTATTGTAAATGCAAAACTAACTGTACATAAATTTAATAGCAATGAAGTAAATGTCAAACAAAATTAACAAAACATCAATTACAACTTAAGCCTATTAACACAAAAGTTGATGCGCGAACAGTGCATAAAGGAAGAAGATGAAGTACCATACAAACCTCCAGCACAGAAGTTGATGTGCGAACAGTGCATAAAGGAAGAAGATGAAGTGCGACAACCATCACCCAAAAGAAGCGCCATACAAACCTCCAGCACAGAAGTTGATGCGCGAACAGTGCGTAAAGGAAGAAGATGAAGTGCGACAACCATCACCCAAAAGAAGCGCCATACAAACCTCCAGCACAGAAGTTGATGCGCGAACAGTGCGTAAAGGAAGAAGATGAAGTGCGTCACCGAAAAGAAGCGCCATACAAACCTCCAGCACAGAAAAGAAGTGCGACAACCATCACAAAAGAAGCGCCATACAAACCTCCAGCACAGAAGTTGATGCGCGAACAGTGCATAAAGGAAGAAGATGAAGTGAGACAACCATCACCCAAAAGAAGCGCCATACAAACCTCCAGCACAGAAGTTGATGCGCGAACAGTGCATAAAGGAAGAAGATGAAGTGAGACAACCATCACCCAAAAGAAGCGCCATACAAACCTCCAGCACAGAAGCCCAAGCCATCCGACTCCAGCACCCCCATCACATCCACCAGCAGACGCCTCACCTCCATGTAGGTATTGCGTGTGCTCAGTCGCCCACCTGTGGTACCAGTCACCATCACATGTGCACAATGGTGCTTCAAAATAGCGACTGCCAGGTCTACTTATGAAGATGAACAAAGAAAACAATCAATGAGGACCTTCATCAAGCAGGTAAGAACTAGCTTTTATCTTTTTTCCTTCATAGTTTCAGTTTTTAAATTTAAAGACTTTTTTTCATCAGCATTTATTAAAATATTTAAGAAAAACATCTATGGTACAGATCGAAACACACAATGTGCAACTATCTTCTATCATTTTTTCCCTTCACATTTTCACCATTTTTAAAGTCTTCCTTTTTTTAATCAGCCTCTGCTAAAAAAATTAAATCACCCAAAGCACAGAAACGCATAATGTGCATCTATGTGCTCAAATGAGTACAACCATATGCATATAAATATATCTACATAATAAGATGGCATGGCAAGGTACGATTGTCACGATCTGGAGATGTGGAAAGACTAAGCAAAGCACTTGTTCAGTCTGCACTTTTTCTCTGGAGGATTTAGAGCAAAAATTAACTGTGTGACAAAAGACAACAACAACAAAACAACTGTGTGGAGGGCAGTAGTTTACAGTCTTGACCAAAATCATTAACCCCTTCACTGCCAGTGATAATGTGATAAACTATTTTCTTTATTATTATAAAATGAAAAAGACCAGTTGGACTCAATGTGAAACAAATGGTCTATAGATATATCATCCCTGACTTGTCTAAAACAAAAACCATCCTTCCAGGGCTATGACATCAAAAGTTACGACATCAATAACATCACACACCCTAGTAGTAGACAAGACAATAAAGAACACAAACGCCCATATTCTAGTCTGCAGCAAATTGTCAAGCGTCTTACACTCTTTTCTTCAGGCCCTAGTTAAATACTAAAGTTTTTAAAACACCATGGGCAAAATGGTTTATGTTTATAGTTTATATTACCAATTACCAATGTTCTAAGGGAGTGCTCTTTTGGGTGTTATTTTCCCCCAAACTTTAAAGAATGTTAAAGATTATAAACACCCTTACCTGGGAACACCTGCACACTGTTCCCTCGCAGCACACGCCGGAAACGATCATTGTCCACAGTCAACTGGCCGCGGTTGCGCACATTGATGGCGTTGAAGGGTATTTCGTCAATGCGATTCCCGTTGACATCCAGCATCTTGTAAATACCCAGGTCCCCTGCAAAACATCCAATGGCATAGCTTGCTGCTTGAGCCAGTTCTCTAAAGTTTTCAACAGAACGCTGTTTGGCAACAGCACTATCAACAAGGCCAGCAAATGAATGGTACTACTACTACTAATAATAATAAACGGATACTTATATAGCGCTTTTTATCAAGCACAAAGTGCTTTACAGTCAGTATTAAAGCACTCACACACGCACACACACGCACGACAGACACACACGCACGTACGTGCACGCACGCGAATGAACGCGCTCTTGCACACAGACATACACACATAGGCCCACACACATTTCATCAAACACACAGAAGACACATTCTCACTGAAATGCACACAAACTTACTCAAATATACACTAGCTTGAACAAACACAAATATAGTATATTTCACTGAAAATGATAAAGTTCTTGCTTTGTATTTTGGAATTAAGAATGTTTTCAAAAAGCTTTTTACAACATTGAAAGTGAAAGGCAGTCCCTCGTCTCTATTTTGACTATAATTTCTCCATGATGTTCCAAACTGCCATCCAATACACTGGTTTTCAGAATGGTACATTGTGCACATAGCAAATTTTCAAAGACGTAGCTTAACTCAATTGAGTCACATACAAAATGACAGTTTCTCCCTCAGATCTAATTATGTTTGGTCATTTTCTAAAAATCGCCAATGCACATCATACAAACATGCAACATGTACAGAGTGAACAATAAATCAGTATATTTTTGGAGACTTCTTATTTTGAACGAGTGAGCCGCATATATTTCACAATGTAAATAATCTGACAAAAATGCGCTTTGTCTGGAAAACAAAAATTCCTACTCCACGGGCTGACCACTTTGTTATGATCTTGATCTAATATCACAAAGCCACTCAAGTTTTGATAGACCTGGTTTAGTATATAAATAAAAAAGGATTTTAAAAAGCATAATATAAACTATAAACATAAACATTTGTTTATTTAATGTTCAGTTTGAATAAAGTGAGCTATATGGTCGCCGCCATATTGAGTTAAGCAAATTCAAAGATGATGAGTAGTTCAATTTAAAGAAGTAAAAAAAACAACCATAGGACACACTGGAGACAGTCTAAGGGAAGCAACTACAAGGGGCAGGTCTCAGGATTAATAGGAACAGCGAGTTATTTCCCTTTTATCGGGCTACACGAGTCAAAACCGTCAAAATATGTCGGAAAAAACCCTCCGACGTGACTCCAAAAGATGGGAACAGTGTTGGAATGACGTCTCCGACATGACTCCATTGACTTAAAACACAACTTTTAATGATAAAAAGAGACTCCATAAAATATGCAGGTGACCCCCTACAGATCTAGAGACTTACTCTGTGCACGGGTTCTGACCCTGTGCTGTCACATTCACCACTGACTATTGTTATGAAGGAACAGACAGTTGACCCACCCCCGTCCACTATGGTGAGGTTCTGACCCTGTGCTGTCACATTCACCACTGACTATTGTTATGAAGAAACAGACAGTTGACCCACCCCCGTCCACTATGGTGAGGTTCTGACCCTGTGCTGTCACATTCACCACTGACTATTGTTATGAAGAAACAGACAGTTGACCCACCCCCGTCCACTATGGTGAGGTTCAGACCCTGTGCTGTCACATTCACCACTGACTATTGTTATGAAGAAACAGACAGTTGACCCACCCCCGTCCACTATGGTGAGGTTCTGACCCTGTGCTGTCACATTCACCACTGACTATTGTTATGAAGGAACAGACAGTTGACCCACCCCCGTCCACTATGGTGAGGTTCTGACCCTGTGCTGTCACATTCACCACTGACTATTGTTATGAAGGAACAGACAGTTGACCCACCCCCGTCCACTATGGTGAGGTTCAGACCCTGTGCTGTCACATTCACCACTGACTATTGTTATGAAGAAACAGACAGTTGACCCACCCCCGTCCACTATGGTGAGGTTCTGACCCTGTGCTGTCACATTCACCACTGACTATTGTTATGAAGAAACAGACAGTTGACCCACCCCCGTCCACTATGGTGAGGTTCAGACCCTGTGCTGTCACATTCACCACTGACTATTGTTATGAAGAAACAGACAGTTGACCCACCCCCGTCCACTATGGTGAGGTTCAGACCCTGTGCTGTCACATTCACCACTGACTATTGTTATGAAGGAACAGACAGTTGACCCACCCCCGTCCACTATGGTGAGGTTCTGACCCTGTGCTGTCACATTCACCACTGACTATTGTTATGAAGAAACAGACAGTTGACCCACCCCCGTCCACTATGGTGAGGTTCAGACCCTGTGCTGTCACATTCACCACTGACTATTGTTATGAAGAAACAGACAGTTGACCCACCCCTGTCCACTATGGTGAGGTTCAGACCCTGTGCTGTCACATTCACCACTGACTATTGTTATGAAGAAACAGACAGTTGACCCACCCCCGTCCACTATGGTGAGGTTCTCCACATTGCTGACCACGCCCCTGATGGTGGCCTTGACCCCTGCCACCCTCAGCTCCCCCTGCAGGCTGATCTGACCCCCTTCGTACACGTCCAGGCCCAGGGGCAGCTGACCGTCCCCGATGTGCAGCGTCTGGTTGTGACCAATGTGCAGCTGACCGCTCCTATCGCCCTGCACATCACACACAGAGCATAGTGTTTGACCAATGTGCAGCTGACCGCTCCTATCGCCCTGCACATCACACACAGAGCATAATGTTTGACCAATGTGCAGCTGACCGCTCCTATCGCCCAGCACATCACACACAGAGCATAGTGTTTGACCAATGTGCAGCTGACCGCCCCTATCACCCTGCACATCACACACAGAGCATAGTGTTTGACCAATAAGCAGCTGACCGCTCCTATCGCCCTGCACATCACACACAGAGCATAGTGTTTGACCAATGTGCAGCTGACCGCTCCTATCGCCCAGCACATCACACACACACACACAGGGCACAGTTTAGACCTGCGATTGTTTATCATAAATATATGTATGGCTTGTGTAGATGTCCACTTCTGTAGCCTTACACACACACACACACACACACACACACACACACCACACACACACACACACGTTGAAACTGAGCTTGTGTGCAATGCTATGTACAAACAAATCCTGTAGGTGCTGTTCTGTAAAAAGCACATATGCTTCTGTGCATGCATACATGCACACACATGCACACACACACACATACACGCACACACACAACACTTTGGCAAAGAAAAATGGAAGGGACAAGCGGTGGGAGTCATCAAAAAGACTTTTTTTAAAAATGTAATCGCAAAGCACACAATGCACACACAAAGCCTGTAGGTGTACCTTGATGGCGTGAATGTTGAGATGCACAGCAGCGGCAGCAGAGGACCCTGGCTGGGTCATTGCCACACTGGCCTGGCCATACACCTGCAGCTCCTCCACACTGATGTTGACTGGGCTGGCACCCTCCACCCCTTCCACAAAGGAGGGGTAGGTGGAGGGCAATAGCCAGGCCATGCTGCTGCCTAGAGGTGGGACAAATTGACTGCGGTCATCCTGAGGCTAACACATTGACAGAAATATTGAAAAATCGTCGGAGGGGGGGGGGGGCTTTTTCTAACCATTACATGAAAATACGGTGAGTACGAAAAATGATACATGGAAGTTTGTGCATTAACCAAAGGAAAATAAATGTGCACCTACATGACAACACAAACTCAACAGCATTAAAACCAAACAGAAACAAATGCACATCTTTTCATGTAGGCTATAGCATTTCAATTGTAACATCAGAGATGAGATTCCTAGAGAACCTAAAAGGAGGGAAAAGGTGGGGGTCAGGGGCCGGTGTAGGCCCCTGTTGTGGTCCAGCAGCAAAGCCCCTGCTGGGGGTCAGGGGGATTTGCCGTAAGTAAGAAATAATTAGGCCCAGCATGTCCGACTTCGGCTGGTGGAAATCCTTATACACAGGGGGGGGGGCTTTTCCAGAGTAATAAATACGGTTCTTGAACATCTTCAGAGCTGACTTGCCCTTCGAATCACACTCTATTGAAACACTGCACCATGACATGGCCTGGCTGATAAATTTTCCATATCAGTCTCCCACTCCACATTTTCGCTTCAGCACAAAACCTAACCTTACCGTGGTAACCCCCACCCTCACCATTTTCTCAACAGATTTACACTGACCCCTGTGGCCATCAAAAAGGAGGAAAATCTCATCTCTGAATATGTATATCAATGACAGGCACACACATGTACATGCATACAAATGAACAAACAAACACACACACACGCACACACGCATGCACACACACATGGATGCAAGCACAAACACAAAGAGAGAGAGAGACAGAGAGAGAAATATGCACATTTCTTTTTAATATTACTTACAAACACACATAACATAATGAATGACAAACACACATAACATACACCAATAAAATACATCTCAAACATTTTGAAATGTAGATCAGCTGTCATACGAGACAATCTGTGATTAGCAAGTACATCCCAAGTTACAAAGGAACATTTCAAAACCGAGCACTTGAAACAAACACACAAATAATAAAAGGGAAAAAATAATGAAAAATGAACTAAAATACAGATAAAATCCTAGCCACACTAGCTTACCAAGAGAAGTGTCGGCATAGGCAGAAGTGATTTGATGTGTCTTGGGCAGAGGCCCATAGCTCAGAGCGTCGATGAACACAGTGCGATTGGCAATGTAAGGCCCGTACTGGTGGTCAGGGCTGGGTGGAGGGAGCTTGTGGAGGTACACTGTGCCTGCCCCGCCATTCTCCCCCTGTCGGCCGCCCTTTCCACCCCTGCCAACCAACGTCCCTGCAACCAATCACAGGTAAAAGTAGATCAAACAAAAGGCAGAAGCATTTTGATAATATCAAATAAACCTTAAGGAATAAAAAAGAAATTATGTTAATTTTTTTCGTTATTAACTCTGATATTTGGCGAGGACAAGTAGCTTTCTGAACCCCCCTTTTACAAACATTCACATCTATAATCTCACCGACATCCCATATATATATATTGTTTATCCAACACTAGGAACTTACCCACAAAGTAATTCTGGATGTAGTACAAAGCCAGTCGACCTCCTGCTCCCCCTCCTCCATGGTATGTTCCAAGCTCATAGCCATCACCCCCGTGCACATGAATGGACCCGTCCCCATCCACAACATGCGTGTGAATCATGATGCTGCCACCAGAACCTCCCCCGGAGCGAGGGGAATGAGCCGGCCCTCCACTAGCGGTGATCGATCCATCCACAGTGAGGAAATGACCAACCTCAAGGTAAAGCTTGCCTCCACCCCGACCCCCCTCGTAGGGGAAAATGGAATGTCCTCCGCTGCTGCCGTAGAGCCATGGATTCAGGAAGGAGTCGTAGGACCTTCCCACCCGTGCCTGACCTTGACCCTGACCCCCTGATCCTCCGTGACCCCCTCCAGAACAGCCTGATGGGCTTGAAAATCCCCGACCTTCACCTGTGCATAACATATTAGGTTGCTAAACATCATGGATTTGACTTGGATCAAGTTGTCCATTTTATTCATACAGGTTAAAGTTTTCTCTCTCTCTCTCTCTCTCTCTCTGTCTCTCTGTGTGTGTGTGTGTGTGTGTGTGTGTGTTTTATAAGATTTACCTGGCATGCAGTAAAACATCTTGTGCATAGATGTGCCATGTACTTTAGTCACATCCAAGATATAAACACAAGCAGCCTAGTTTCATGGAATCATTTCCGTAAAATCATGAGAGGAAGCTGTTTCCTTTACTTTCACCCCAGGAGTGTAAGTGCAACGATCTCTTAGATCATGAACAGTGCTGCCTTCAAGTCATTTTAACACAAA
Organism: Phymorhynchus buccinoides; assembly: GCA_017654935.2. Classification (NCBI taxonomy): domain Eukaryota; kingdom Metazoa; phylum Mollusca; class Gastropoda; order Neogastropoda; family Raphitomidae; genus Phymorhynchus; species Phymorhynchus buccinoides. The sequence continues at coordinate 19,306,010 of CM065706.1, read as the reverse complement.
AACATGGCTACTGCAAAATTACCTGAGTTGATGTAGGTGTCTGGAGCTCCCATGTCAGCAGTAAGAAAAGCCTTGGGTTCAACAGTGATGTTGGTGTACCTCAGGTACAGATCGTTGGCAAATAACTGCACACATATATATAAACGCACATTTATACTTGCGCAGGCACACAAGCACACCATGCACACACACATACAACTTGTCACATATAATATGCATTGCATAGATGTGCCATGTACTTTAGTCACATCCAAGATATAAACACAAGCAGCCTAGTTTCATGGAATCATTTCCGTAAAATCATGAGAGGAAGCTGTTTCCTTTACTTTCACCCCAGGAGTGTAAGTGCAACGATCTCTTAGATCATGAACAGTGCTCAGCCTTCGAGTCATTTTAGTCACACCTTCCAAACATGGCATACTGCAACAATTACCTGAGTTGATGTAGGTGTCTGTCAACAGCTCCCATGTCAGCAGTGCATCACTCAGTCAACACCTTCCACACCTGAAAAGCCCTTCCACACCTGCATCACTCAGTCAACACCTTCCACACCTGCATCACTCAGTCAACATGTTGGTCAGTACACCTTCCACACCTGCATCACTCAGTCAACAGTTTCCACACCTGCATCACTGTCAACACCTTCCACACCTGCATCACTCAGTCAACACCTTCCACACCTGCATCACTCAGTCAACACTTTCCACATTTCAGTCAACACCTTCCACACCTGCATCACGCACCTGCATCACTCAGTCAACACTTTCCACACCTGCATCACTCAGTCAACACTTTCCACACCTGCATCACTCAGTCAACACACCTGCATCACTCAGTCAACAGTTTCCACACCTGCATCACTCAGTCAACACTTTCCACACCTGCATCACTGCATTCCACACCTGCATCATCAGTCAACATTCACCTGCTTGTCAACACCTTCCACACCTGCATCACTCAGTCAACAACAAATCCACACCTGCATCACTTGCTTCCACACCTGCATCACTCAGTCAACACCTTCCACACCTGCATCACTCAGTCAACACCTTCCACACCTGCATCACTCAGTCACACTTTCCACACCTGCATCACTCAGTCAACACCTTCCACACCTGCATCACTTCCACACCTGCATCACTCAGTCAACACCTTCCACACCTGCATCACTCAGTCAACACTTTCCACACCTGCATCACTCAGTCAACACACCTGCATCACTCAGTCAACACTTTCCACACCTGCATCACTCAGTCAACACTTTCCACACCTGCATCACTCAGTCAACACCTTCCACACCTGCATCACTCAGTCAACACTTTCCACACCTGCATCACTCAGTCAACACCTTCCACACCTGCATCACTCAGTCAACACCTTCCACACCTGCATCACTCAGTCAACACTTTCCACACCTGCATCACTCAGTCAACACACCTGCATCACTCAGTCAACAGTTTCCACACCTGCATCACTCAGTCAACAGCTTCCACTTCCACACCTGCATCACTCAGTCAACACTCAGTCAACACATGCATTCCACACCTGCATCACTCAGTCAACACTTTCCACACCTGCATCACTCAGTCAACACCTTCCACACCTGCATCACTCAGTCAACACTTTCCACACCTGCATCACTCAGTCAACACTTTCCACACCTGCATCACTCAGTCAACACTTCCACACCTGCATCACTCAGTCAACACTTTCCACACCTGCTCAGTCAACACTTTCCACACCTGCATCACACTTTCCACACCTGCATCACTCAGTCAACACTTTCCACACCTGCATCACTCAGTCACACTCAGTTTCCACACCTGCATCACTCAGTCCACTCAGTTTCCACACCTGCATCACTCAGTCAACACTTTCCACACCTTCCACACCTGCATCACTCAGTCAACACTTTCCACACCTGCATCACTCAGTCAACACTTTCCACACCTGCATCACTCAGTCAACACTTTCCACACCTGCATCACTCAGTCAACACTTTCCACACCTGCATCACTCAGTCAACACTTTCCACACCTGCATCACTCAGTTTCCACACCTGCATCACTCAGTCAACAGTTTCCACACCTGCATCACTCAGTCACTCACACACCTTCCACACCTGCATCACTCAGTCAACACTTTCCACACCTGCATCACTCAGTCAACACCTTCCACACCTGCATCACTCAGTCAACAGTCAACACCTTCCACACTTTCCACACCTGTCAACACCTTCCACACCTCACTCATCACTCAGTCACTCACACAGTTTCCACACCTGCATCACTCTGCATCACTCAGTCAACACCTTCCACACCTGCATCACTCAGTCAACAGTTTCCACACCTGCATCACAGTTTCCACACCTGCATCACTCAGTCAACAGTTTCCACACCTGCATCACTCAGTCAACAGTTTCCACACCTGCATCACTCAGTCAACACCTTCCACACCTGCATCACTCAGTCAACACCTTCCACACCTGCATCACTCAGTCAACACCTTCCACACCTGCATCACTCAGTCAACACCTTCCACACCTGCATCACTCAGTCAACACCTTCCACACCTGCATCACTCAGTCAACACCTTCCACACAAACATTAGACTTACAGTCAAACCTCAGTATTCCAACCAGCCAACCAACAGACCAAAACTGTCTGTGGTGTAACTGTGAGCTGGTTGTCATACTGGAGACTGTTTCGGCAACAAATAAACAGATTAGAAACTGCTTTGATGCCATGGGTGCCTGCGGTACCTTGGTGCCCGTTATGCGGGGTTCGGTTGTGCACCAGAATTTTGAACAGCTTAACAGTAACTGAACCCACTGTAGCGCCGCTGCGAACAGTGAGGGTGGAGCCATCCAGCGCAGTGGTGGCAGAGTGAGGCGTGAGCACAGTGAGGGAACCAAAGGTCTTGATGTCCAGCTGCTCAATGTGGTGCGTGGAGGGAGACGGGTGAACAGAAGTCCATGAGCACTGGGAACCGATCGTCATGCTGTCCATTGTGTCAAACCAGCCTGTGACATGCACATATGTCAATGCTGTAGTTTCCCAAATCTCCAAAGTCAAACATTCTAAGGCCTGGTACACAGTACATCCGGATTTTCCACGCGAAAATAATCAATAAGTAAAAGAAAGAAGGAAACAAATATAAGGGGATTAGGGTTTCCGCGCAGAACATCCTTAATCTTTACAACTATCTGTTGTCAAAGTATCAGCCTTTCAACATTTACACAAGCAAACTGTGGTTTAGATTTTGTTCTAGTGTCTACTTTTCTTAACAGATTTAAAAAAAATTGCATTTGAGTTGATTCATGTTGTTCACAGCCCTGCCCACCAGGGTTGTCACCAGATAAAAATCTGATCATAATTATCTAATCACATTTGAGTTGACCAATGAATTGATATCAGTAGTTATTATCTTCAACATGGTATATACATGCCAACAAGTCAGTTCTGAGAACAAAATATAGTGATGTAAATAAAGAAACTCAGAGGAGCTGGGCTATGATCATGGCTTTCCACAGAATGCAATGTATAGGTAGGTAGTAACGAAAGGATTAATTAAAGCAGCGTTTTTAAATTCTACATTAACATTAAGCCACAGTGATCCATTACGTGGACTTCAAAGGGTGGGTCGTACTGACTTTCCAAAGCTACATCACATTCAAAACTGACCAATAAGTCTACTTTTCAAACCTTTGAAAGTTTTTACAAACTTGAAAAAGTGCTTTAGGGCAACTGAAAACAGCAAAAATGTTTTTAACAAATCTGTCACAACATTTTGATATTTTAGTTTCCTACACTCCAAACACCTTTCTCTAAACTATTTTGTACTCCACAAATCTCTAACTAACAAAACCTGACCTTGCCTTTTTTCTACTTTATACTTTTGAAAATAAATCACACAAAATACCCACTGATGCCTGTCTTTCTTTTACTTTATATTTTTCAACATTTCTGACACCCACTGACACGTCTGATGCCTGTCTTTCTTTTACTTTATATTTTTCAACATTTCTGACACCCACTGACACGTCTGATGCCTGCCTTTCTTTTACTTTATATTTTTCAACATTTCTGACACTCACTGACACGTCTGATGCCTGTCTTTCTTTTACTTTATATTTTTCAACATTTCTGACACCCACTGACACGTCTGATGCCTGCCTTTCTTTTACTTTATATTTTTCAACATTTCTGACACCCACTGACACGTCTGATGCCTGTCTTTCTTTTACTTTATATTTTTCAACATTTCTGACACCCACTGACACGTCTGATGCCTGCCTTTCTTTTACTTTATATGTTTCAACATTTCTGACACCCACTGACACGTCTGATGCCTGCCTTTCTTTTACTTTATATTTTTCAACATTTCTGACACCCACTGACACGTCTGATGCCTGCCTTTCTTTTACTTTATATTTTTCAACATTTCTGACACCCACTGATGCCTGTATTTCTTTTGCTTTATATTTTTCAACATTTCTGACACCCACTGATGCCTGTCTTTCTTTTACTTTATATTTTTCAACATTTCTAACTAAACTTCCACAGACAAAGGCTCACCCCTAAGATAGAAGTCCAGCTGGCGACAGTCCCAATGTCGTGGCAGAGTGACAGATGACATGGGCCAGGAGTTGATGCCGGCCGGCATGGTCAGTTTGTCAGTCGTCACCGTCAATGACTGGCTGCCATGGAGACGAAGGTGCCCGCTGTTGTCACCAGTCACTTTCCTAGTCACCATGGAAACGTTGTGGCCCTCAAGGTCCAGCACAGCTCCTCCTTTGATGACCACCTGAGGGAAAGGCATGAATGTTTGGAAAGGTTGGATGTGTGTGTGTGTGTGTGTGTGTGTGTGTGTGTGTATGTGTGTGTGTGTGTGTGTGTGTGTGTATGGATGTGTGCATGTGTGCACACATGTGTGTGTGTGTGTGTGTGTGTGTGTGTGTGTGTGTGTGTGTGTGAACATTGAACATTGTGTGTGTGTGTGTGTGTGTGGTGTGTGTGTGTGTGTGTGTGTGTGTGTGTGTGTGTGTGTGTGTGTGTGTGTGTGTGTGTGTGTGTGTGTGTGTGTGTGTGTGTGTGTGTGTGTGTGTGTGTGTGTGTGTGTGTGTGTGTGTGTGTGTGTGTGTGTGTGTGTGTGTGTGTGTGAGTGAGTTGTGTGTGTGTTGTGCATGTGTGCATGCATGCATGCATGTGTGAGTGTGAGTGACCGACTGGGATAAGCAAGAAGGCTTGATCGATATATTAATTTATTTATTTTATTTATGATTCATTGTTCATTTTCAATCATATATTATTTTCTTTCCATATTAGCTCATTGCACTTGCAACTTGAACAAAATATTCATTTCAGACTCCATGCAAAACTGTACTTCGATTGCACTGATTTTGACATAGCAGAAAATGTTAGAAATGTCACTACTGATGAACATTAAAGCATCTGAAGCTTAGAGGGCGGGTGCCTATAAAGGGCAGAACATGCGGATGGGACAATGACTGAGGCCCAGTGGCCCAATAGCCGCCATCTTGGGATAATCTAACCAATGAACTAGTTGGATGCGACGCCGTCTTTACCCTAAGATGGTGACTGGGTCCCTCTTAGGTCGTTGCTTCAAAAAGGAAAATGGTGACAACTGGTATCCACCCATAGGTACTGTATTTTTTGGGAACACCCCCTAAATTTGACACAAAATTCAGATTTTGTTCTTATATTTTCTTACTATATTGTAAGTCATATTATAAGTCGCAGGGGTCTTAAGTCTGGGAAAAAAAGTATCATCTTATAGTCCGAAAAATATGGGTTTCCTGCGGAAAATGTGGATGGGCTTCTAAGTAAATTTGCACACACATGCCTCCTTGCTTCTTATTCCAGAATCTTTTTTTTGGGTTAAGATTGTGGATGGGTTTCCACATATATGTGCAGACCACCTCTGTGCGTGTGTCTACCTCCTCCAATGCATGCAGCCCAGACTGGGGACTGGCTGAGGTGATCACAGCAGAGCCAGAGGCGGTGGTGAAGGAGGTGTGGAGCCAGGTGTCAGGATCATCCATCAGATACACCTCCAGTTCAGACAAGCCCACACGGGACCTCTTGGCCTTCAGCCTCACCACTATCTGTAAGGGAGGAAACCACAGTGGTTTTCTTACAGCCTTCATTATCGCACAAACATAAATGCTTCATCAAAAGGAAGCAAAACAAAGCACCATCAGAGCCATCTGGGGGTTGTCACCACATCAAACAACAATTCTTTTTACTGCAAAGGAGCACTTGTACATAAAGATTACTTAGCACAACGGTAGACACAATCTTCGGGCAATAAAAGAACTTTCATTCTCCTGCCCGGCCTTCCTCCCCCGGCTGACTCTTTCACTATCTCCCTCCATTCTCCACTGTATGGCTCCCTCTTTGGTCAATTACTTCAAATAAAATCAAGACACACACACACACATTCAGTCACACACACACATTCAGTCACACACACACACATTCAGTCACACACATACAGTCACACACATACAGTCACACACACACACACACACACACACACACACACACACACACACACACACACACATTCAGTCACACACACATACACACACATAGTCACACACACATAAAGTCACACACACACACATTCAGTCACACACACATACACACACATAGTCACACACACACATACAGTCACACACACTCACACATATTCAGTCACACCCACATACACACACATACAGTCACATACACATACATTCAATCACACACACACATACTGTCACACACACATACAATCACACACACACACATTCACTCACACACACACACACACACACACATTCAGTCACACACACACACACACATACACACACATACACACACACACATTCAGTCACACACACATAGTCACATTTAGTCATACACACATTCAGTCACACACACATACAGTCACACACACACACATACAGTCATACACACACAGCCACACATGCAGTGACACACACACACATTCAGTCACACACACACACATACAGTCACACACACATAGCCACACATGCAGTCACACACACACATACAGTCGCACACACATACCCTGTCCACATAGCGCAGGAGGTCCACCCTGGCCAACTGGCTGTGATGTGTCTGAGTGGTACAGCCCTCTGTGTCCACCCAGTCACTGGTGTGTGCTGTCTCCACCCCCTGTGAAACGCTGTACACTTGGTACAGAGACACCTCCGCATAGCTGTGTTCACACACATCAACACCATGCATTAGCACATAGCATATGGCTATCACAATATTAGGAACACTAAATGCCAGTAGTATTATCTGATATAAGTTTTTCTGTTCTCGATATTAACTCCTTCAGAACTGGAGAATACCATATTTTTCGGATTAAGTACAAGGCACACCTTATTATAGGACGCAAACACCAAATTTCACACAAAATTAATATTTTGTTACTATATTTTCTTACTATTTTATTAGTCACATTATAAGATGCAAGGGGTCTTAGTCTGGGGGAAAAGTATCGCATTCAGGGGTGGGATTGGACCAAAGAGAAAAAAAAGGTAAACTAGATTTTCAAAAACCTGCGGCCCACCCCCTGAACAAAATTTGATTAATAATAAACAAATACAATAAAATAAAGCCTATAAAATGGGTTGGCATGAATGTGATTGTAAGACTATGTGATTTCATTAATTAATAAAAAAAATACTAATGAACGGACAGGTGTGTTGAAATTTTTTAAAATGCAACCACTCTCCGGGCTATTTTTGTGCCTTTAACTTGGATCGATGAATGAATGGTGTGCAAATAATAAAAGAATAATCATCCAAAAACATTTAGACACTGGCATCTTTGGAATTATCGGGTAATTTGTTTAAAATAAAGGTAGGCCTAATCGAAGTCAAGTCTTTGTTTGTTAGCCGTAACCGTAGCAAGATCGGTTTCCGCGAACATCGGCGTCAATTTTCGATATTGCGATGATTTTGTTGCTCTATTTTGTCAGAAAAGCTTTCAGTCATTAATTCTTTGTCGATTCTAGAATAAAACAAGCAGAAAAAAGCAAAATACCTGGAAATGTTCGCGACGGCACAGAGAAATTCACTCGGCCGGCCGCCAAGTTGCAACTCGGCAACATCGCGATCAATTTTCACTTCGTTTTCCGTTGAAAAGTTCAAAATTCTCACATCATCGTACTCTAAACTGACTCATTTCAAGCCCTAATTACGATCTCTACCATCAAAAATCTGCCGGGAAAGCTCTTCGAATGGACAGTAAAAATCTGGTCGCCATTTGTATTCTCTTCAGTCTGACCCCGAAGTAGATCGACCCAAATAAAAAAATTATTTCAACCCTTTAACCAATGAAAATACCGCATTTAATGCATGTGATGTCAAGCGCAACCCCTTTTTTGATGACGTAGTGTGGTAGGTACACAAGTATTCAATGATTGGCCGCTATATTAAGTGCTTTCTGATGTCATGTGGGCTTCCCAGAATATTCCGGGAGCCGCTATTGGCTCTAGGGGGGGGGGGCTATCCCGGATCAATCCGGGAACAGCGCTACTAGGGTTAAAGAAATATATTTATTTTTTGCCGGAATTTTATTTTTTCAATGTCGGAATTGTTTTAAAAATACCGGATTTCCGGCAAAAACCCGACAAAATCCCACCCCTGCACATTATAGTCCGAAAAATACTGTAATTGTGAACTTATCTTTCTAAAAAACCCACGGATCACCAGATTTCAAGACACACCACACCCAACTGACCTGCACAGTGGGAAGATGTGAAGGTGGCTGACCAACGTAGGGTAAGGAAAGGTCAGCGTCATGTTGGCCAGCTGACCCGTGCCGATGTAACTGTGCATCCTATCTATACCCCCGTCAAACACGGCCGACAAGTAGTAGTAGTAGTGGTATTTGTTGTAGTGGTAGGCAGACCACCACACACCCCCATCCGTGGTGACGGACACGTTGGAAAAGCTGTGCAGTGTGGTGTGTGTGCCTGAAGGGAAGCGGAAAGGCAGCTGCTGGGTGGTGTGGATGCGGGCGCTGGAGGTGAAGGCGCCGTTATCCACAGTCAGTGTGCGGTAGATCTGGCTGCTGTTGGAGAGGTCTGCGGTGTAGATGGTGCCTGATCCGCCGTACTGCCACGAGGCAAAGCCCCCATGGACCAGCATGTGACCCGAGAAGTGATTGTCTCCTGTGTGGTACGCAGCAATCCGGCCCCCGGCCCCGCCTCCTCCGTTAGATGCGGCACCTGCAAGGAGACAAATATACAATATAAGCTTCCAGCTTGTTGTTGCTGATGAGTTTGATATCTATATCTATGTATGTTCATGTGCTGTGTATCTAATAAAAGTCGTTTAAACCAAGTAGACAAATAGATACACACTCATGGCTGCATTTCAACACCTCAACATCTGTCTGATAATGTTTTCAGCACCTCAACATCTGTCTGATAATGTTTTCAGCACACAGCTTAGTAGGGCTTAGTTTTATAGATTATAACCTATTCAGAAAAAAACAAATTCAGGCTACAAAGCATGTTATTCAGTCAGACCTTAGCCTGTATCCACTTCTGTGAATCCAGGCTAGCTAAATATTCCCATGAGCAATTAAGCACTTATGGAAATTTCGTAGAAAGTTTTAAGCATAAGGGCACTACACACATATGCGGAAGTTCTGTGCGGATAATAAGTGCATGACTTTTCGCATCTCATGTGTTTATTTTTTTCCTTCTTTCTTTTACTTACTCACAGGGTTTCCGCACGGAACTTCCGCGTATGAGTGTACATGCCCTAACCATGCATGTAAGAAACCAATACCAATCTGTAGATAAAGTCTTTATTAAGCCTGGAAAGAAAATAAAATAAACAAAATGATACCAGTGCATTAAATGCTGTTAATTATTAATGCTGTTAATAATTTTGCTTGCATGCGAGCTTTCAGAGACTGATTTCACTTTAAGTCAGCAATAAAGAAAATCTAGACCATTATTAGTTGCAAATCTTTCGCTTTTCAAAGTCACTGCCATGCCAGAAACAATACTTTGTCAAACATATCCAATGTGCAGCAGTACAACTTTCCATCAGTGATAACAATATACAAACACTGACTGCAAAACTGATGTAATTTTAAAATAATAATTCTTGTCCTCTTGCCTTGTCCAGCGAAAGGAAAACAAGTGAGCGTTGTTGATGGACAAGACATGTGCTAAGGAAGAGCATCTTTGTGTTCTCCACTCTGTGAAGGCACCTACCTTCAGCTACACAAACCTACAAGGCGTGGGAAGGTTGCAATTTGAGAATCAGTCCAGTAACAGCAATAAAGGAATTTTGGCCATTAAGTGAATAGCACTCACTGATAAAATCACATGTTTGTGCCAAAGTAAACCTAAACACTATTATCCTCATACAGGCAGGTCACAACACCTTTAACCCCTGTGACCTCAAGGACACAGCACCGACCTTTGCCCCCGATGACCTCAATGCTGCCCTCTCCATCCAGATGCTGCACGTTCATCCAGATGCTGCCCCCTGCTCCTCCTCCTCCTGTTCCCCCTTCTCCAGCCTCCCCGTTGGCATGGAGACGACCCTCCACTCGAAGTACGTCTGACACGTTCATGTGGATTATGCCTGTCAGATGAAACCGAGCACAACTGCGATTCGCTATATTTCTAATAAAATGTGCTACAGAGACTCAAATCTACCAAACTTGTACGCTTAAATAAAGGACAGGCCCTATACACGCAAATGTCAGACTGAGAGTAATATATAATCAGTAGAGAAACTAAAATAAATACGTGATAAAACGAATTTTATAACAGTTTCACTCAGTAAATATGTAGGCTCACAATGAGATCCAAACTACAAATGGCAATGTGTTAATTTCTGCTGGCCTACAGTAAGCTGTATAGCCTCTATAGCTTTTAGTACACAAGCACACTATAAGCTTTAAGCTTGTTGCTGCTCTGTCAGTATCTGCTGTGTGTACATATTACTTGACATGGAATAATATTATGCTTAAACCAGTATACAAGAAAATAGGGTTTTCTGCAAAATATTTAGTTGTTTACATTTTGTTCAATCAAAACAAGCAATGGCTGAGAGGGATGAAAACTGATATAACTGTGAAAACACCACTTTCTACACAGAGCCAACACAAACCAACCTTACCTCCGCCTCTCCCCCCTTGGCCATCCTCTCCCTTCCCACCCCCGCTGCCCATTTGGGAGGGTGTGTAGACAGAGTCGTATCCCCTGGCGGAGTAGTAGCCATATTGTGAGCGGCCACCGCGCCCTCCGTGGCCACCCCCCGACCCTCCAAGATGTCCGTCCTGGTCCAGACCCGCCCCAGGGCCTTCACTGCTGGGGTAGCCTGTGGCATCCGCCTCAAAGTCCCCTGTAATGGGGCATGGCATCACTGTTAACTCATTCCACATTATCGCACTGCTTTCCTTTCAACCTTTCAATAGGCTGCAAAACAAACACATTTTAAAATACTGCCAAAAGGTTCAATTTTGAAATGCTAGGGAGTTATCTATAACATAAAGGGCTAACCACTAGCAAGATTCCACAATATAATCTTTATTATTGGCAAAATAGTGATGTTTAGCAAAACAAAAGCATAACAATGAAATAACCCCTTCAAGATATCACGTAAGCATCATTACTGGCCTGGGGCTGCCTAAAAAAAATTTCTAACAAATAAAAAGTGCAACAAAACTCCACACCGTCAATGATTCTGTTTTGACAACATTACTGGCTGGTCCAAGTTTATTTTTCACTTTGAAATCACAGTTACTTGCATTAAAATCGGAATTACTAGTCTCCTTATAACCATCACTATTAATGCAAACATATTGGACCATTTTGTGAAGCTCGTGTAGGACTGATTATTTGACATTTTTAACATTAAAAATTGAAATAGAAGTGCCAAACATAAGTGAAACGAAAGCTGCAAGAGTGATGATGATAAGTAACTCAATAAACGTTGCTTGGATCATGAATTTAAACAAGTTCTAGTCTCGAAAATTGCTGTTCCAAGAATACTATGAATTAGGCAATGACTAGCGTTCTCCAGTTCTGAATATACGTGGAAAATGTTCGGAATAAGTTTACACAATGTACACTGCAACATACCATCGTGTAGAATGGTTCCAGGATATGTGAAGAAAACGAGATTATGTTTAAGAATCAATCACTTTCCTGATCTTCTCTTGTTTGACCCTGTGTGATTTGCTGTGCTGTGCTGCAAGGTGTTGGATCTTTATCTAATGTATTCCAGTACACCTGCGTTGGTGCATGCATGTGCAGATCAATGATTTCTCCAAGTTCCATGAGCAAAATTCTGGTCTGATGTTGATGTGTGATGCTCTGTGGGTATGAATATTTTACTGACTACAAGGCGCATCTGATTATAAGGCGCACCCCCCAAATTTTACACAAAATTCAGATGTTGTTATTATAGTTTCATACTATATTATCAGTCACATTATACGGTGCAGGGGTCTCAGTCTATGAAAAAAGTATCCCCTTATAGTCCGTAAAATACGGTACATGTAACAAAATATGAGCTTCTTTATTCCTGATAAAAGAAAACTTGGCAACTCATCACAAAAAAGAAGCCCTACCTGCCAGATCCACACTGACGTTGACAGCTGTCAATCGCAGATGGTTGGTTCTGACCACGCCCTTCCCGTTCACTGTCAATCTGGTCACACTCAGCTCCACCACCGGCCCTGATTCTGCCGTCAGAAACTCCGCCCAACCTCCGGCCTTGACCGTGACACTGACCAGAGCGTAGTGACCTTCACTTTGACCCTGCGTGCGGCCATGGGACCACATGAACAGCTGGGCTTGGTTCTCCACGGTGATTTCCTCTGCCCCGGTCACTGTGCCATTGATCTCCCAGAACACCTCGCGCAGCACCAGGCGGCTGTCAGGCACCACCACTTGGCTGTCTCTGGAGATCACAGGCAAACAACACACCATCAATTCCCACTATCTCACCACCACTTGGCTGTCTCTGGAGATCACAGGCAAACAACACCATCAATTCCCACTATCGCACCACCACTTGGCTGTCTCTGGAGATCACAGGCAAACAACACACCATCAATTCCCACTATCGCACCGCCACTTGGCTGTCTCTGGAGATCACAGGCAAACACCACACCATCAATTCCCACTATCGCACCACCACTTGGCTGTCTCTGGAGATCACAGGCAAACAACACACCATCAATTCCCACTATCACACCACCACTTGGCTGTCTCTGGAGATCACAGGCAAACAACACCATCAATTCCCACTATCACACCACCACTTGGCTGTCTCTGGAGATCACAGGCAAACAACACCATCAATTCCCACTATCGCACCACCACTTGGCTGTCTCTGGAGATCACAGGCAAACAACACCATCAATTCCCACTATCGCACTGCCACTTGGCTGTCTCTGGAGATCACAGGCAAACAACACCATCAATTCCCACTATCGCACTGCCACTTGGCTGTCTCTGGAGATCACAGGCAAACACCACCATCAATTCCCACTATCCAGTGTGGAGCGCTAACAGTGATTGTCCAACATTAACCATTAACAGCCTTCACAGTTTCATCTACAATGATCTATGGCACACAAAGTTCGATGAAGGCCAAGATTCAACCTTTTATCTCAAGTTCAATGTAAAGTCATACGATATTGAGAGAAAGCTAAGGCAGGTTTCTGGCAATGTGTAGTTGCCATGTATGTTAAAAAGACCTGGTATATTACTTTTATTCTTACAAAACCCCACAGACAGGCCTCCCAAACTCCCATAAAATTAAATGAATAAGGGTATGTGTGGGTGATGGTCATATAGGCAGACCTGGCTCATCCTCTATTGAGGATAAGTTGGGTCAGTCTCCCTTTGGCTACTGCCCATGCTTTACTAGGCGGTGGTGCCGAAAATAACTTTGGTTGAGGAATTAATTGACGGAGAGTTCTTTCCCCTTATTCAGACCTGTTTACCCCTATTTGCAGATTTGTAAATTCTGAAACAAAAAATAGTAATTTTGAAGAAAAAAAACTGTAATCCAATGCGCGGCCGATTCTTTTTCTTCACAAAACCCGATAACAAGAAAATGATTTGTAATTACACAATTATATGCAAGCAATAGTGCACTGGGAGACCTTTAAAAACATTTTTTAAACCATGTATTTGCCTTTTCTTTGGTGTCTTTCCATCAGATTTTGGATCATTTGACCTAGAACTCTCACCACGCGGTCGCTTTGACGCCATCTTGAAACAGAATAAAAATAAATTGAAGCGCGTTGTATGCTGTGAACCGGAATGACTTTTCACCGTATTGTTTCAAAAGCATCGCTTGCCGACGCAACTGTAGTGGTGATGGTTTTGTTTTTGTTTTGTTTTTTGTCACCGTAATTAGACTTTTGTTTCGTAAACATTACGGCAAAATCGCAAAGGTCAACAGGTCTGCCTTATTCCTTTCACTGTCTCCTCTCCTAGCCTCACTCTTTCAGTCTTTGTTTAACCCCACAAACTGATTTGAAGGACATGGCAGGGGAAGCGCTTAGTGTTAGCTTCTAACAGGTTTCCATCAAAGTTGACATTGATTTCTGAATCCATATTCCCCCTCCCCAACCCAACCACTTCCATACAGGTGCTTTTACATTACTAAAGCAATACCCAATTTGCTGACAGAACACATGCACATCATCTTGAATGCACTTCATATCATCATCAGTTTGGGGAAGATTAGCTTTGGCCACGGCATGGATAATGTGTAAGCATTGCATTCGTCTCACCCAAACACACTGCACAAAGACACAGGACAGGACTGACCTGTAAGCCATGATGCTGACAGGCATGTAGGTGTTGACGTCATCGACAGCAAACGTCTGGCCAGCACCCACATGCAACAGCCCCGAGCGGTCTCCAGACAGCAGTCCAACATTCACCCTCACATCCTCCGTGCTAGTGTTGCTCAGCAGCGCCACCTGCGCCTTCCCCTCGATGCGGACCTGGTCAAAGTTGTAGTCCCCGTCCCCACTGTACAGCCACGTCACCCCGCCCACAAGGTCAAGATCAGCGTAACGGCCTTCCAGTAGGTTCCGCAACGGTTTGCTTCTTGTCTGGATGTCTTTGGGGTAGGGAAGGCCGAAATTGTCAATGCGTAAATGTCGGTGGATGGTCTCCCCTGTGCTGTGGTTGCGCGTTTCGATGTAAATGGTGCCTGCTCCCCCTACTTCTAAGCCGCTGTTACCTGTATTTCAAAGAAAAAAGTGAAATTCAATCCATGCCTGTGAGAGATGATTTCACAGACGGACAGAAGTGGACAAAGGGTCCTTACAATAGAATTCTCCTCTTGCAGGGCTGAATAGGAAGCTGGACAAAGGGCCCTTACAATAGAATTCTCCTCTTGCAGGGCTGAATAGGAAGCTGGACAAAGGGCCCTTACAATAGAATTCTCTTCTTGAAATCTGGACAAAGGGCCCTTACAATAGAATCCTCTTGAAGGGCTGAATAGGAATCTGGACAAAGGCCCTTACAATAGAATCCTCTTGAAGGGCTGAATAGGAATCTGGACAAAGGGCCCTTACAATAGAATCCTCTTGAAGGGCTGAATAGGAAGCTGGACAAAGGCCCTTACAATATAATCCTCTTGAAGGGCTGAATAGGAAGCTGGACAAAGGGCCCTTACAATAGAATCCTCTTGAAGGGCTGAATAGGAAGCTGGACAAAGGGCCCTTACAATAGAATCCTCTTGAAGGGCTGAATAGGAAGCTGGACAAAGGCCCTTACAATAGAATCCTCTTGAAGGGCTGAATAGGAAGCTGGACAAAGGGCCCTTACAATAGAATCCTCTTGAAGGGCTGAATAGGAAGCTGGACAAAGGCCCTTACAATAGAATCCTCTTGAATGGCTGAATAGGAAGCTGGACAAAGGGCCCTTACAATAGAATCCTCTTGAAGGGCTGAATAGGAATCTGGACAAAGGGCCCTTACAATAGAATCCTCTTGAAGGGCTGAATAGGAAGCTGGACAAAGGGCCCTTACAATAGAATCCTCTTGAAGGGCTGAATAGGAAGCTGGACAAAGGCCCTTACAATAGAATCCTCTTGAAGGGCTGAATAGGAAGCAAAACTTAACAAACCAACACACTCTTCAAAAAAAAACATCACTCGAAGCACAAAATGAACCTATTACAAAGAAAAGAAAATATTACATCCATGCCCCCTCTGTCTTGCTGGACCTCTACAATCTTTGTACTACCCACAGGATAATTGACTTTAAGGATTTATAATGTTACTTGGATATGTACTTATGATGCACTTTGTCTTTGATCCCAAACAACACTCTTAACACTTGAACATCCATTGAGTGAAACGATAAAAGGTTTTATTCAGATCAATCTAATCCTGTTAGCTTTTGTCAAAACCACACTTTCTTTTCTTTGAAACAAGTAACTTGATTTGACACAAAAGAATCCTAACTTGGAAAGTTTCAGTTCAGTTCAGTGGTTTATTTAACGTCTGTTCACTATTGATGATATTAGGCGAAAAGTTTGATCCCAAAAGAAAAGAAAACTTTTAGTTTTTGTCTTGAAAAATGGGTAAGTTGTTTGGATTTTTTCTGAACAACTCAAGTCAGTTCATTGTTTTATACTTTAAATAAAGCAAAAATAGATATTTCCACCCCTACAATTTGATGTTTTGTTTGTCCAAATATCACTAGAGAAACTTATTTTTATGGAATTTATTTCTTCTTATCTTATGCGTTCCCATGGCAAAAAGGCCATAATGGGTAAAGTACGCATACGTCCGTTTTCAGTTTTCATTGGTCTTCCCGCTGCGTACAACCGAAACATTCCGATTTCGGAGGAGCTCAAAGGAGAAAAGTTATTTGGAAGATTTTTTTTTTTTAAAGGCAGGAGAGTAGGCCAATAAGTCATAAAGATAATAGATGACAGTAAGCAAAGGAAAAAGGCAGAGTCAAAGTGAGTGGCAGATTAGAGGAAGTTACAAGCACAAAACTTCCGGGGGAACTATTTTTACGGTATCCCTATGGGGAAGAATTTCCTTCTCTGTACTTGTTACTTCTTTGTTTTTATGGCCTTCCTATCAACTATGCATCCACTCCAGCATTATATTTTCCAACACACATCAGCTCACCTCCTGCGGCCCTGGTGGAGACATTGAACTTGTGGAGACTGTGGCACTGCACGGAGATGCGACCTCCCCCTCCCCCACCCCCTGTGGCCCCCCCACCGTCAGAGCCTGAGGCGGTGATGGCCCCCACACCACGCGCCTCACTGCACACCATCCACACACTGCCCCCAGACCCTCCCCCTGAAACATCACAATGAAGCAATGGTTTTCAATTCTATAGCGCATGAACAGTACAAGATTGTAATGAGAGGGGCAGCTGCAGGTGCGACACCACAAAGGTGAAAAGGTCTCAGTTCTACAGCTTACATACTGTAGCTGCAATAAGAACAGTGGCAGACACGACAGTGGTGAGTTGGCTTTTTGTATCTTCAGTTCTATAGTCCACAAACATTCTTCTTCTAGTCCCTTGACCTCCGTGGTTGTTGGGGGGGGGGGGGGGGGGGCAGCAGCTGACAGGGTCCTCCATTTCTCTCTGTGCTGTGCACAAGGGATCAGGTGGTTCATGTCCATGTTTGACCATTCTTTGATGATGTCAGCTCAGCTCTTCTTTTGTCAGCCATGATGGCGGCCCCACCCCTTAGAGGATGGTCTAGACAGGGAATCATGACAGGTGACGTGGCCAAACCAGACAAGCTTGCAACGCTTCACTGTGGATAGTAGTGATTCCTGCGGCCCAACCAGGTCCTTTATCTTGTTGTGGACAGTTTTCTCAGGCACCTTGCTTCAAAGGCTTGGATTCTCTTCTCAGAGTCAGCCAACAATGCCCACATTTCACACATGTAGAGAAAGATGGTGACTACCAGTGACTGGTAGAGTCTGTACTTGGTAGTGAAGCTACAAACATTACAAAATTGCAATGAGACAGACAGCTGCAGAAGCAACATCATAAGCAATATCAAGCAACAGAAGCAACATCATAAGCAATATCAAGCAACAGAAGCAACATCATAAGCAATATCAAGCAACAGAAGCAACATCATAATTTTCCACCAGTTTTTAATCTCTATGTTCCATAAGAATGGGAAAGTGCTGCAATTGATATCTTTCCCTGAAATTGAACAAAGAATAATACATTTTTCTTTGTCTGAATGTGAATGACACATTTTATAGGTGATTACTTCCAATCTAATATTAATGATGCCCATTATGTCCCCACAATGCCAAAAGTATAGAAAATAATTTGTCTGCAAAATTGTTTTGCATTAGTCACATGCCTAAACTTGTGTGACTCTGGGGTCATGTGACTTGAGCAGAGCTCGGCACTCAACTTGATACATTCTTTGTTCGTGAAAAAGCTTGCTCTGTCTAAAAAAAAAAGTGTTACATCAGTAAATGTGACAAGCATGTATAATGCAAATAATATGCATGTGTGCACACACACACATATACATGCATACACACATATGTATATGTATATATATATAAAACATTAACTCATTCGCATCGCAACGATTTTGAATTACTAAAAAACCTCACAAATCACTCCAGCCATACACACAAACAGAACATACATAAACAAAAGGAGAAATGAAAGAAGATTACAGGTTTTTACTTCAGGTTTAGACATAGGGAAGTGGTAGATCAGACGTTTTTATATATAGACTTTATATAGAAAAACTACACCGATTGGTTTCCCCACAACAAACCACTACAAAAGCAAAGTCAGAGGCAAAATTGTGGTCTAAGGGAGTGAAGCAAGTTTAGAAGTGACCAATGTATTGTGTGCACACATATTTACTTCCCTTGAAGCAAATGCATCAAATTGACAGTTATCTATTAATTCCGGACAGACATATATGGCTGGAACGACTTGAATGAGTTAAACCCAAGACAACACACAATTTGGGTTGGCTCAATGACCTGACGTTTCGCTGTCCGCCTTAGGCTGTGTACACATATATGTGGATTCTGTGCGGAAATGTGCGGATTCCGTAAATAAGTTTTAAAAAAATGGAAAAGATTTGCGCACATGTCCGAATTTCCCCTAATTCCGTACATTTTTATCCTTCTTTCTTTTACTTACTTAGGGGTTTCCGTACGGAACTTATGCGTCTAATGTGTACACGGCCATAATGTCAGGACTACATGACCAAAGTGAATCTCTGCGTCATATTCTAAATTACGTACAAAAATGACGTCAATCTTTACGCAATAATTATGCAGCATGTAGTAGCGTAATAAATCTTTACACACAAATGACCTAATCGATTTACGCAATCAATTCCTCTCTTTATACAAGCACTACAATCTCTCTCTCTCTCTCTCTCTCTCTCTCTCTCGCTCTCTCTCCCTCCCTTTGTAATTTTAATTCTATCTTCAGTGCCAACATTGAAAGTTACAAACAAATTCAAAAGTTAGAAAAAATAATATAAAATTACCAATTATTGAATTTACCTTCCTGTAATCATTTCACTAAACAGAAAACATTGTATGAGCAAATGTCAATATAGGCTCCTTTGTGCTTAACATACACCCACATAGTCTATGCTTACTCATACTCATGTACATGCATGCACATATACACGCTAACATATTCACCAATTCCTACACACATGCGCACAATAGACACACGTCCCTTCCTACACACAGAAGTATTAAAGGACTTGGCATAGTCATGCTCCATTTAAAGCTCATGCCAAAAGTTACTTTCCAGTAAATGTATGCACAAATAAACTCATGCATGCACGCCCATACACACACATCTCCAATCATAAACACATACATGCACACACATGCGCGCATGTGCATGGAATATCACACACACACACACACATATATGCACACAAACATACACGCACACATACATACACACAATCACACGCGCACGCACACACAGAGGCACGCACACGCACACACACACACTCTTCTATGCACAAATTTACATCAGTTCATGTCAACATCATCTGGAATAACAAGGCTCACTGCCACGTTGTCAAAATATTTTTGATGTGAACATCTTTCATGGAGGGCCTTGTTAATGTCCAAACGTTGATCGAGTCCTGAGAAGATGGTACCCAGGTTGGCCTGCCAGAACAGTTCCCTCCTGGGCAGCTGTTGAGGGTTGTCGACCGCCTCAATGGGAATGATGTGCAGGCAGGACAGGTACGCTGGGTGGGGACTGGCAGCAGCGTGACGGGCAACCTGGCAAAGGGTGACACGCCCATTCTTGGCGTGGCTCTTGTGGTTTGCGAACCTCTTGCGCAGGTGTTCAGTGGACCCCACGTACCAGGCATGCGGGTGGAGCTTGCACTTCATCACGTAGATGAGATTCGGCGTCGTACACGTGATGTGCTGGCGGATGGTCTAATGCCTGTTGTCCCATGGGCACGTGAATTCAGAGACTTGTTCTGAATGCTTACATGTATCGCATTTCAGACAAGGAAAGAAACCTGGTCTCTGGTGAGGCCCGTGCTGGACAAATCTCTTGGGCACTGACGGCTTGTAGATTATGCCCATATATATATATATTTCACACACACACACTCTCTCTCTCTCACACACACACACACACACATACACACACACACACACATCGAACGCACCTGCTCCAGCACCGTAAGTACCATGTTGTTTGGCGCCGTCAGTATTAATGACTCCATCGATGTCCACATTCTGAGCAAAGATTTTGACAGACCCTCCTCCCCTTCCCCCCAGCCCTTTTTTCACCAGTGGGTTGCCATAGGGATGACCCCCAAAGGTCAGCTCACCTGAGGAGCAAAACATTGATCAAGAGTTTACATCAGCTAGTGTCACTAATGATCATCTCGTTCATCTTAAGAGGTTGCATGAATTTGTTTTTCAACCGTAACTTTGCAAAACATTACTATAATCTGAAAAAAATATTTTAATAGTGAGGACAAAATGTACTGATTGTAAATTAAAAAAAACATTTATTACTTTTATGATACATAGCATGTTTCCATTTTGTTATACACACAACTCACATACCCACTAATATTATTAATGTAAATACACAGACACACACATCTTAATGTTTAAGAATGTAAGAATATTCAAAAATGAAAACATGTGCACAGATAAACATGAACCACATCAATACAAAAATGTCAGTTGCACTTACCAAACAAATGTCCATAGCCGCCAGGAGAGCCAAGGTCACTTGGTTCAAAGATAGAATCATAACCTTGACCTACAGCCATGACTCCTGACCCTCGACCTCCACTACCCCCGTGACCCCCGCCACTTCCCCCATGTGTGCTGTCTGGAAGAGAGAGAAAAAGGCAAGAAGGTTTTGTAAGTTATGACTTTTCTTGGAGTCCTATTTCATTTTGTTTACATATACTGTTAAGAAAACAGTAAATATGGCAGAAAGATAGAAGTGAGTGAGTGAGTGTGTGTGTGTGTGTGTGTGTGTGTGTGTGTGTGTGTGTGTGTGTGTGTGTGTGTGTGTGTGTGTGTGTGTGTGCATGTGCATGTGTGTGTGTGAGTGAGTGTGTGTGTGTGTGTGAGTGCGCACCCAAGTGTGTGCATGTTTGTCTATGTGCAATTTCTTGTGTATGTTTGCTAGCGTGGTTGTGGATGTGTGTCTAAGCACTCTTGAGCCTAAAACAAATCAAATCGACTCAAATTCCCTTTCAAAACATTGCTCTTTTCATGTGCGTGGCTCCTGATTTCTTGTTCCCAAAATGCATCATATAGATAACATCCCTCACTCATACCCCTATCAATATGCATGGGAAATCTGCATGCACGTCTAGTGTGGGTCACCAGTACATGGGTGCAAGTGAAAATGCAAACATTTGATTGAGTCTTGATTTTTTTTTTTTTTGCTGTCCCATCTTCTGGGCTGTACAGTGGCGTTGCTCCTACGCCGCTACACCCGGGTTTGTTCAAGTCGCAGAAACCGAGACCAGCAGTCCAAGGGGAGAGAATCTATGTTAGGCCATCAGGAGGCAACCAACCGAGGAGACACTGCACTTCTGCTGAGTCACTTCGGTGGAGTTCAGTGGAGCCTGTTCAGGACACCACCTACTAAGCCCCCTACTGACGACACTATTCTCTTAGTCGCGGAGCCAGCGTGAGTGAGGTCCTCCTCCGAGGGCGCCACCACGACCGTCCACCAACAGCTCCCCAGAACACACTGAGTCTTGATTTTTATCTCTAAACGAAGTGTAGTAAGCTTCCCTGTTGGAAAAGAATTTGTTGAGGCAGATTACTGCCTGAACCAGCATCAATCTGCCTGAATTCAGGCTTCAGGCACAGCCACACGCATCCCTAGCAGTGTATCTGTGAGCACTCACTGCGTCCAAAGCCTGGAGAATTCAGGCTTCAGGCACAGCCACACGCATCCCTAGCAGTGTATCTGTGAGCACTCACTGCGTCCAAAGCCTGGAGAATTCAGGCTTCAGGCACAGCCACACGCATCCCTAGCAGTGTATCTGTGAGCACTCACTGCGTCCAAAGCCTGGAGAATTCAGGCTTCAGGCACAGCCACACGCATCCCTAGCAGTGTATCTGTGAGCACTCACTGCGTCCAAAGCCTGGAGAATTCAGACTTCAGGCACAGCCACACGCATCCCTAGCAGTGTATCTGTGAGCACTCACTGAATCCAAAGCCTGGAGAATTCAGACTTCAGGCACAGCCACACGCATCCCTAGCAGTGTATCTGTAACCACCTCCATAGATCTGGAGCACAGACATACACGCAAAAGCAGCTGGACCAAGTTCACCTCCATAGATCTGGAGCACAGACATACACACAATAACGCATCCCTAGCAGTGTATATGTCAGCACTCACTGCGTCCAAAGCCTGGAGAATTCAGTGCTTCAGGCACAGCCACACGCATCCCTAGCAGTGTATATGTGAGCACTCACTGCGTCCAAAGCCTGGAGAATTCAGACTTCAGGCACAGCCACACGCATCTCCATAGATCTAGAGCACAGATAGCAGTGTATCATGTGAGCACTCACTGCGTCCAAAGCCTGGAGAATTCATCTTCAGGCACAGCCACACGCATCCCTAGCAGTGTATCTGTGAGCACTCACTGCGTCCAAAGCCTGGAGAATTCAGACTTCAGGCACAGCCACACGCATCCCTAGAAAAAAAGTGTATATTGATGGTAGATATATCTGTCATCTCAATAACAAACAATCATGTCCTTCAGAAAATCAAGACAAGTGACATACCTTGACAGTGTCGGCAATGACAGTGACATCACGTGGTGACCGCTGTCTACTTGAAAGGTCCCTCCGTCCTGTACATGCAGCGATTGCAGGACTATCTCTCTGGCCTTGCTGACCTCTCCTAGTTGACCTTGGCTGTCAAATTGAACTGTGCCACCTTTGAACACGTACAGGTCTTGGATACCAGACACCTGCCAAAAGTATCAGTAAAATACAGTACATAACTACAAAAACGTTCCTTCTTAAATATACAAAGTACTGTAACATTTTGCAACTAATAGCATGAAAACAATTGGTTTTATGTCATTAATAACATCCTCTTCCTTGTCACTACTGGGACAAAGTCACTAGCTTTACAGGAGATGATCAAACTTCAAAGATCACTTACATCCTCTTCCTTCCCTCTGAACCAACCTCCCCACCCCCTTGGCCCTTTCAGTACAAATAGTCAAACCACCTTCATATCCCTGCAGATTAATTTAATTACTCTTCTC
Source organism: Phymorhynchus buccinoides (assembly GCA_017654935.2). Lineage (NCBI taxonomy): Eukaryota > Metazoa > Mollusca > Gastropoda > Neogastropoda > Raphitomidae > Phymorhynchus > Phymorhynchus buccinoides. The sequence goes on along the minus strand of CM065706.1, from coordinate 19,282,179 downwards.
GATTCTGCTTTCCAAAGTTTACTTAATTAATGCCTTATCGGCTCATTTATCATTTTTCCTGGCTCTTTTCTGGCAACCCTTTGAACATTTTCTTTCTTCAAGCTCCTCCAAAATGAAATTCAGGCTTCAGGCACAGCCACACGCATCCCTAGAGAGTGGCCACATGCACAGCATGGCCTGAGAAAGAACAGAGAAACACCAACCTTGGCCATGGAGTAGAGCTGGGTGCCGTGGAAGACTGGCCACATGCACAGCATGGCCTGAGAAAGAACGGCCAGAGAGAAACACCAACCTTGGCCATGGAGTAGAGCTGGGTGCCGTGGAAGACTGGCCACATGCACAGCATGGCCTGAGAGTAACAGAGAAACACCAATTGGGTGCCAAGCACAGCAGCTGGCCTGGGTGTGGAAGACTGGCCACCTCCATAGATGGCCTGGAGCACAGAGAGAAACACCAACCTTGGCCATGGAGTAGAGGTGGGTGCCGTGGAAGACTGGCCACATGCATAGCATGGCCTGGAGCACAGACATACACGCAATAAAGATCTTTCAGCTGGCCACCAACACCCACCTTGGCCATGGAGTAGACATGGGTGCCGTGGAAGACTGGCCACATGCACAGCATGGCCTGAGAAAGAACAGAGAAACACCAACCTTGGCCATAGATCTGGCCGTGGAAGACTGGCCACAGCACAGACATACACGCAATAAAGCAATCTTTCAGCTGGGTGCCGTGGAAGACTAACCACCTCCATAGATCTGCCACAGAGAAAGAACAGACAGAAACACCAACCTTGGCCATGGAGTAGAGCTGGGTGCCGTGGAAGACTGGCCACATGCACAGCATGGCCTGAGAAAGAACAGAGAGAAACACCAATAAAGCCACCAAGTAACTGGCCACATCCATAGCATGGCCTCTGGGAGGTGGGTGCCGTGGAAGACTGGCCACATGCACAGCATGGCCTGAGAAAGAACAGAGAGAAACACCAACCTTGGCCATGGAGTAGAGGTGGGTGCCGTGGAAGACTGGCCACATGCACAGCATGGCCTGAGAAAGAACAGCAGAGAAACACCAACCTTGGCCATGGAGTAGAGGTGGGTGCCGTGGAAGACTGGCCACATGCACAGCATGGCCTGAGAAAGAAAGAGAAACACACAACCTTGGCCATGGAGTAGAGGTGGGTGCAATATAATGATGGAGTAGAGGTGGGGTGGAAGACTGGCCACATGCACAGCATGGCCTGAGAAAGAACAGAGAGAAACACCAACCTTGGCCATGGAGTAGAGGTGGGTGCCGTGGAAGACTGGCCACATGCACAGCATGGCCTGAGAAAGAACAGAGAAACACCAACCTTGGCCATGGAGTAGAGGTGGGTGCCGTGGAAGACTGGCCACATGCACAGCATGGCCTGAGAAAGAACAGAGAAACACCAACCTTGGCCATGGAGTAGAGGTGGGTGCCGTGGAAGACTGGCCACATGCACAGCATGGCCTGAGAAAGAAAAAGAGAAACACCAACCTTGGCCATGGAGTAGAGGTGGGTGCCGTGGAAGACTGGCCACATGCACAGCATGGCCTGAGAAAGAACAGAAAATCAAGACAGAGTGACATACCTTGACAGTGTCGGCAATGACAACCTTGGCCATGGAGTAGAGGTGGGTGCCGTGGAAGACTGGACACATGCACAGCATGGCCTGAGAAAGAACAGAGAGAAACACCAACCTTGGCCATGGAGTAGAGGTGGGCCACATGCACAGCATGGGCACTGAGAAAGAACAGAGAAACACCAACCTTGGCCATGGAGTATGACTGGCCACATGCACAGCATGGCCTGAGAAAGAACAGACGTACAGGTGAGAAAGAACAGAGAAACACCTTGGATAGGTGGGTGCCAGAACACTGGCCACATGCACAGCATGGCCCATAGAGAAACACCAACCTTGGCCAAGTAGAGGTGGGTGCCGTGGAAGACTACCACATGTACAGCATGGCCTGAGAAAGAACAGCAGAGAAACACCAACCTTGGCCATGGAGTAGAGGTGGGTGCCATGGAAGACTGGCCACATGCACAGCATGGCCTGAGAAAGAACAGAGAGAAACACCAACCTTGGCCATGGAGTAGAGGTGGGTGCCGTGGAAGACTGGCCACATCCACAGCATGGCCTGAGAAAGAACAGAGAGAAACACCAACCTTGGCCATGGAGTAGAGGTGGGTGCCCTGGAAGACTTTTTTTTGTTTACTAGGCTCATTTATCCTTTTTCATGGCTCTTTTCTGGCAACCCTTGGAACCATTCGCCACATGCACAGCATGGCCTGAGAAAGAACAGAGAGAAACACCAACCTTGGCCATGGAGTAGAGGTGGGTGCCGTGGAAGACTGGCCACATGCACAGCATGGCCTGAGAAAGAACATGAGAAACACCAACCTTGGCCATGGAGTAGAGGTGGGTGCCGTGGAAGACTGGCCACATGCACAGCATGGCCTGAGAAAGAACAGAGAGAAACACCAACCTTGGCCATGGAGTAGAGGTGGGTGCCGTGGAAGACTGGCCACATGCACAGCATGGCCTGAGAAAGAACAGAGAGAAACACCAACCTTGGCCATGGAGTAGAGGTGGGTGCCGTGGAAGACTGGCCACATGCACAGCATGGCCTGAGAAAGAACAGAGAGAAACACCAACCTTGGCCATGGAGTAGAGGTGGGTGCCATGGAAGACTGGCCACATGCACAGCATGGCCTGAGAAAGAACAGAGAGAAACACCAACCTTGGCCATGGAGTAGAGGTGGGTGCCGTGGAAGACTGGCCACATGCACAGCATGGCCTGAGAAAGAACAGAGAAACACCAACCTTGGCCATGGAGTAGAGGTGGGTGCCGTGGAAGACTGGCCACATGCACAGCATGGCCTGAGAAAGAACAGAGAAACACCAACCTTGGCCATGGAGTAGAGGTGGGTGCCGTGGAAGACTGGCCACATGCACAGCATGGCCTGAGAAAGAACAGAGAAACACCAACCTTGGCCATGGAGTAGAGGTGGGTGCCGTGGAAGACTGGCCACATGCACAGCATGGCCTGAGAAAGAACAGAGAAACACCAACCTTGGCCATGGAGTAGAGCTGGGTGCCGTGGAAGACTGGCCACATGCACAGCATGGCCTGAGAAAGAACAGAGAGAAACACCAACCTTGGCCATGGAGTAGAGGTGGGTGCCGTGGAAGACTGGCCACATGCACAGCATGGCCTGAGAAAGAACAGAGAGAAACACCAACCTTGGCCATGGAGTAGAGGAAACACCAACCTTGGCCATGGAGTAGAGGTGGGTGCCGTGGAAGACTGGCCACATGCACAGCATGGCCTGAGAAAGAACAGAGAGAAACACCAACCTTGGCCATGGAGTAGAGGTGGGTGCCGTGGAAGACTGGCCACATGCACAGCATGGCCTGAGAAAGAACAGAGAAACACCAACCTTGGCCATGGAGTAGAGGTGGGTGCCATGGAAGACTGGCCACATGCACAGCATGGCCTGAGAAAGAACAGAGAAACACCAACCTTGGCCATGGAGTAGAGGTGGGTGCCGTGGAAGACTGGCCACATGCACAGCATGGCCTGAGAAAGAACAGAGAGAAACACCAACCTTGGCCATGGAGTAGAGGTGGGTGCCGTGGAAGACTGGCCACATGCACAGCATGGCCTGAGAAAGAACAGAGAGAAACACCAACCTTGGCCATGGAGTAGAGGTGGGTGCCGTGGAAGACTGGCCACATGCACAGCATGGCCTGAGAAAGAACAGAGAGAAACACCAACCTTGGCCATGGAGTAGAGGTGGGTGCCGTAGAAGAAGGTGCGTGGGGGGTAGGTGACCTGGCTGTCCTCGTAGGCCATGACACTGAAGGGAACATCCACAGAGGTGAAGTTGATGTGCATGTTCTGACGGTGACCCACATGCACAACTCCTGTCATGACACAACAGTTAGATCAGTTAAAGCAGGAAAATGTCCACTTCAGTGGTGAATATAGAACAAATAGAATGTATAATCACTGTTGCGATGTAATGTTAGTTCTTGTTTCATTTCATTGTGACCCTCATGAATGGAAACAAAAGAGGTTTCG
>CM065706.1:19218928-19277571 GCA_017654935.2 Phymorhynchus buccinoides | reverse complement strand
TCTGTTCTTTCTCAGGCCATGCTGTGCATGTGGCCAGTCTTCCACGGCACCCACCTCTACTCCATGGCCAAGGTTGGTGTTTCTCTCTGTTCTTTCTCAGGCCATGCTGTGCATGTGGCCAGTCTTCCACGGCACCCACCTCTACTCCATGGCCAAGGTTGGTGTTTCTCTCTGTTCTTTCTCAGGCCATGCTGTGCATGTGGCCAGTCTTCCACGGCACCCACCTCTACTCCATGGCCAAGGTTGGTGTTTCTCTCTGTTCTTTCTCAGGCCATGCTGTGCATGTGGCCAGTCTTCCACGGCACCCACCTCTACTCCATGGCCAAGGTTGGTGTTTCTCTGTTCTTTCTCAGGCCATGCTGTGCATGTGGCCAGTCTTCCACGGCACCCACCTCTACTCCATGGCCAAGGTTGGTGTTTCTCTCTGTTCTTTCTCAGGCCATGCTGTGCATGTGGCCAGTCTTCCACGGCACCCACCTCTACTCCATGGCCAAGGTTGGTGTTTCTCTCTGTTCTTTCTCAGGCCATGCTGTGCATGTGGCCAGTCTTCCAGGTTGGTGGCACCCACCTTCTACTCCATGGCCAAGGTTGGTGTTTCTCTCTGTTCTTTCTCAGGCCATGCTGTGCATGTGGCCAGTCTTCCACGGCACCCAGCTCTACTCCATGGCCAAGGTTGGTGTTTCTCTCTGTTCTTTCTCAGGCCATGCTGTGCATGTGGCCAGTCTTCCACGGCACCCACCTCTACTCCATGGCCAAGGTTGGTGTTTCTCTCTGTTCTTTCTCAGGCCATGCTGTGCATGTGGCCAGTCTTCCATGGCACCCACCTCTACTCCATGGCCAAGGTTGGTGTTTCTCTCTGTTCTTTCTCAGGCCATGCTGTGCATGTGGCCAGTCTTCCATGGCACCCACCTCTACTCCATGGCCAAGGTTGGTGTTTCTCTCTGTTCTTTCTCAGGCCATGCTGTTCATGTGGCCAGTCTTCCACGGCACCCACCTCTACTCCATGGCCAAGGTTGGTGTTTCTCTCTGTTCTTTCTCAGGCCATGCTGTGCATGTGGCCAGTCTTCCACGGCACCCACCTCTACTCCATGGCCAAGGTTGGTGTTTCTCTCTGTTCTTTCTCAGGCCATGCTGTGCATGTGGCCAGTCTTCCACGGCACCCACCTCTACTCCATGGCCAAGGTTGGTGTTTCTCTCTGTTCTTTCTCAGGCCATGCTGTGCATGTGGCCAGTCTTCCACGGCACCCACCTCTACTCCATGGCCAAGGTTGGTGTTTCTCTCTGTTCTTTCTCAGGCCATGCTGTGCATGTGGCCAGTCTTCCACGGCACCCACCTCTACTCCATGGCCAAGGTTGGTGTTTCTCTCTGTTCTTTCTCAGGCCATGCTGTGCATGTGGCCAGTCTTCCACGGCACCCACCTCTACTCCATGGCCAAGGTTGGTGTTTCATCTGTTCTTTCTCAGGCCATGCTGTGCATGTGGCCAGTCTTCCACGGCACCCACCTCTACTCCATGGCCAAGGTTGGTGTTTCTCTCTGTTCTTTCTCAGGCCATGTTATCTCTGCTTGCTCTACTCCATGGCCAAGGTTGGTGTTTCTCTGTTCTTTCTCAGGCCATGCTGTGCATGTGGCCAGCCAGTCTTCCAAGGTTGGTGTTTCTCTCTGTTCTTTCTCAGGCACCCAGTCTTCCACGGCACCCACCTCTACTCCATGGCCAAGGTTGGTGTTTCTCTCTGTTCTTTCTCAGGCCATGCTGTGCATGTGGCCAGTCTTCCATGGCACCCACCTCTACTCCATGGCCAAGGTTGGTGTTTCTCTCTGTTCTTTCTCAGGCCATGCTATGCATGTGGCCAGTCTTCCACGGCACCCACCTCTACTCCATGGCCAAGGTTGGTGTTTCTCTCTGTTCTTTCTCAGGCCATGCTGTGCATGTGGCCAGTCTTCCACGGCACCCACCTCTACTCCATGGCCAAGGTTGGTGTTTCTCTCTGTTCTTTCTCAGGCCATGCTGTGCATGTGGCCAGTCTTCCACGGCACCCACCTCTACTCCATGGCCAAGGTTGGTGTTTCTCTCTGTTCTTTCTCAGGCCATGCTGTGCATGTGGCCAGTCTTCCACGGCACCCACCTCTACTCCATGGCCAAGGTTGGTGTTTCTCTCTGTTCTTTCTCATGCTGTGCATGTTCTTCCACGGCACCCACCTCTACTCCATGGCCAAGGTTGGTGTTTCTCTCTGTTCTTTCTCAGGCCATGCTGTGCATGTGGCCAGTCTTCCACGGCACCCACCTCTACTCCATGGCCAAGGTTGGTGTTTCTCTCTGTTCTTTCTCAGGCCATGCTGTGCATGTGGCCAGTCTTCCACGGCACCCACCTCTACTCCATGGCCAAGGTTGGTGTTTCTCTCTGTTCTTTCTCAGGCCATGCTGTGCATGTGGCCAGTCTTCCACGGCACCCACCTCTACTCCATGGCCAAGGTTGGTGTTCTCTCTGTTCTTTCTCAGGCCATGCTGTGCATGTGGCCAGTCTTCCACGGCACCCACCTCTACTCCATGGCCAAGGTTGGTGTTTCTCTCTGTTCTTTCTCAGGCCATGCTGTGCATGTGGCCAGTCTTCCACGGCACCCACCTCTACTCCATGGCCAAGGTTGGTGTTTCTCTCTGTTCTTTCTCTCAGGCCATGCTGTCAGGCCATGTGGCCAGTCTTCCACGGCACCCACCTCTACTCCATGGCCAAGGTTGGTGTTTCTCTGTTCTTTCTCAGGCCATGTTGGTGGCCAAGGTTGGTGTTTCTCTCTGTTCTTTCACAGGCCATGCTGTGCATGTCTCCATGGCCAAGTTTGGTGTTTCTCTCTGTTCTTTCTCAGGCCATGCTGTGCATGTGGCCAGTCTTCCACGGCACCCACCTTTCCATGGCCAAGGTTGGTGTTTCTCTCTGTTCTTTCTCAGGCCATGCTGTGCATGTGGCCAGTCTTCCATGGCACCCAGCTCTACTCCATGGCCAAGTCTTCCACGGTTGGTGTTTCTCTCTGTTCTTTCTCAGGCCATTTCTGGCCAGGCACCCACCTGTACTCCACGGCCAAGGTTGGTGTTTCTCTGTGCATTGGCCAGTCTTCCACGGCACCCACCTCTACTCCATGGCCAAGGTTGGTGTTTCTCCTCTGTTCTTTTCTCAGGCCATGTGTTTCTCTCTGTTCTTTCTCAGGCCATGCTGTGCATGTGGCCAGTCTTCCACGGCACCCACCTCTACTCCATGGCCAAGGTTGGTGTTTCTCTCTGTTCTTTCTCAGGCCATGCTGTGCATGTGGCCAGTCTTCCACGGCACCCACCTCTACTCCATGGCCAAGGTTGGTGTTTCTCTCTGTTCTTTCTCAGGCCATGCTGTGCATGTGGCCAGTCTTCCACGGCACCCAGCTCTACTCCATGGCCAAGGTTGGTGTTTCTCTCTGTTCTTTCTCAGGCCATGCTGTGCATGTGGCCAGTCTTCCACGGCACCCAGCTCTACTCCATGGCCAAGGTTGGTGTTCTCTCTGTTCTTTCTCAGGCCATGCTGTGCATGTGTCTTCATGCACCCAGCTCTACTCCATGGCCAAGTTCTTTCTCAGGCCATGCTGTGCATGTGGCCAGTCTTCCATGGCACCCACCTCTACTCCATGGCCAAGGTTGGTGTTTCTCTGTTCTTTCTCAGGCCATGCTGTGCATGTGGCCAGTCTTCCACGGCACCCACCTCTACTCCATGGCCAAGGTTGGTGTGTTCTTTCTCAGGCCATGCTGTGCATGTGGCCAGTGGCACCCACCTCTACTCCATGGCCAAGTTTGGTGTTTCTCTCTTTCTTTCTCAGGCCATGCTGTGCATGTGGCCAGTCTTCCATGGCACCCACCTCTACTCCATGGCCAAGGTTGGTGTTTCTCTCTGTTCTTTCTCAGGCCATGCTGTGCTGGCACCCAGTCTTCCATGGCCCAAGGTTTGGTGTTTCTCTGTGTTCTTTCTCAGGCCCCATGTGGCCAGTCTTCCATGCAAACCCAGGCCAAGTTTGGTGTTTCTCTCTGTTCTTTCTCAGGCCATGCTGTGCATGTGGCCAGTCTTCCACGGCACCCACCTCTACTCCATGGCCAAGGTTGGTGTTTCTCTCTGTTCTTTCTCAGGCCATGCTGTGCATGTGGCCAGTCTTCCACGGCACCCAGCTCTACTCCATGGCCAAGGTTGGTGTTTCTCTGTGTTCTTTCTCAGGCCATGCTGTGCATGTGGCCAGTCTTCCATGGCACCCAGCTCTACTCCATGGCCAAGGTTGGTGTTTCTCTCTGTTCTTTCTCAGGCCATGCTGTGCATGTGGCCAGTCTTCCACGGCACCCACCTCTACTCCATGGCCAAGGTTGGTGTTTCTCTGTTCTTTCTCAGGCCATGCTGTGCATGTGGCCAGTCTCTGCTTTCCTTGCTGTCCCCAGCCTGTACCATTTCATTTTGGAGGAGCTTGAAGAAAGAAAATTGTTCAAAGGGTTGCCAGAAAAGAGCCAGGAAAAATGATAAATGAGCCGATAAGGCATTAATTAAGTAAACCAATAAAAGCAGAATCGAGAAGAGTAATTAAATTAATCTGCAGGGATAGTACTTCATGAAGGTGGTTTGACTATTTGTACTGAAAGGGCCAAGGGGGTGGGGAGGTTGGTTCAGAGGGAAGGAAGAGGATGTAAGTGATCTTTGAAGTTTGATCATCTCCTGTAAAGCTAGTGACTTTGTCCCAGTAGTGACAAGGAAGAGGATGTTATTCATGGACATAAAACCAATTGTTTTCATGCTATTAGTTGCAAAATGTTACAGTACTTTGTATATTTAAGAAGGAACGTTTTTGTAGTTATGTACTGTATTTTACTGATACTTTTGGCAGGTGTCTGGTATCCAAGACCTGTACGTGTTCAAAGGTGGCACAGTTCAATTTGACAGCCAAGGTCAACTAGGAGAGGTCAGCAAGGCCAGAGAGATAGTCCTGCAATCGCTGCATGTACAGGACGGAGGGACCTTTCAAGTAGACAGCGGTCACCACAACACTGATGTCACTGTCATTGCCGACACTGTCAAGGTATGTCACTTGTCTTGATTTTCTGTTCAGGACATGATTGTTTGTTATTGAGATGACAGATATATCTACCATCAATATTACTTTTCTTTTTTTCTTTTTTAAAAAAGTGTGACGTGACAAGATTCATGCTGCTGAAGAAATGAAGTATAAGAAATAAAGGCCAAAGGTGTGGGTACATAAGATGTTCTTTATTCTTTTGTTTTAGTGTAAATGAGACATGAGATTAATATCATTATATTGTCTGATCAGAAGCTTTTGGGTTTTACTAATGTTAAGTGCACTTTTGTGTGTTTAACTTTGACTTGTCGGAGTATTTTGGAAAAAATGGGTAGCATTTTACAAGAAAGCACTGACACCATGCTGACCTCCAACAGAAGTATAAACTCAGTTTGAATATGTTTAAAACCAGCTGAAAGATTGCTTTATTGTGTGTATGTCTGTGCTCCAGATCTATGGAGGTGGTTACTTGGTGGCCAGCTGAAAGATTGCTTCATTGCGTGTATGTCTGTGCTCCAGATCTATGGAGGTGGTTACTTGGTGGCCAGCTATGGGCTGCAGCTGAACGTCAGTCATCACCTGGCCGTCTATTCTGGGGGACACATTGACCTCAGTGGCCGTGGCCATGACCCAACGGCCACCTTCCTCTCTCCAGGCTTTGGACGCAGTGAGTGCTCACAGATACACTGCTAGGGATGCGTGTGGCTGTGCCTGAAGCCTGAATTCTCCAGGCTTTGGACGCAGTGAGTGCTCACAGATACACTGCTAGGGATGCGTGTGGCTGTGCCTGAAGCCTGAATTCTCCAGGCTTTGGACGCAGTGAGTGCTCGCAGATACACTGCTAGGTATGCGTGTGGCTGTGCCTGAAGCCTGAATTCTCCAGGCTTTGGACGCAGTGAGTGCTCGCAGATACACTGCTAGAGATGCGTGTGGCTGTGACTGAAGCCTGAATTCAGGCAGATTGATGCTGGTTCAGGCAGTAATCTGCCTCTACAAATTCGTTTCCAGCAGGGAAGCTTACTACACTTCGTTTAGAGATAAAAATCAAGACTCAGTGTTTTCTGGGGAGCTGTTGGTGGACGGTCATTGTGGCGCCCTCGGAGGAGGACCTCACTCACGCTGGCTTCGCGACTAAGAGAATAGTGTCGTCAGTAGGGGGCTTAGTAGGTGGTGTCCTGAACAGGCTCCACTGAACTCCACCGAAGTGACTCAGCAGAAGTGCAGTGTCTCCTCGGTTGGTTGCCTCCTGACGGCCTAACATAGATTCTCTCCCCTTGGACTGCTGGTCTCGGTTTCTGCGACTTGAACAAACCCGGGTGTAGCGGCGTAGGAGCAACGCCACTGTACAGCCCAGAAGATGGGACAGCAAAAAATCAAATGTTTGCATTTTCATTTGCACCCATGTACTGGTGACCCACACTAGACGTGCATGCAGATTTCCCATGCATATTGATAGGGGTATGAGTGAGGGATGTTATCTATATGATGCATTTTGGGAACAAGAAATCAGGAGCCACGCACATTAAAAGAGCAATGTTTTGAAAGGGAATTTTGAGTCGATTTGATTTGTTTTAGGCTCAAGAGTGCTTAGACACACATCCACAACCACGCTAGCAAGCATACACAAGAAATTGCACATAGACAAACATGCACACACTTGGGTGCACACTCACACACACACACACACACACACACACTCACTCACACACATGCACATGCACACACACACACACACACACACACACACACACACACACACACACACACACACACGCACACACACACACACACACACACACACTCACTCAATCACTTCTATCTTTCTGCCATACTTACTGTTTTCTTAACAGTATATGTAAACAAAATGAAATAGGACTCCAAGAAAAGTCATAACTTACAAAACCTTCTTGCCTTTTTCTCTCTCTTCCAGACAGCACACATGGGGGAAGTGGCGGGGGTCACGGGGGTAGTGGAGGTCGAGGGTCAGGAGTCATGGCTGTAGGTCAAGGTTATGATTCTATCTTTGAACCAAGTGACCTTGGCTCTCCTGGCGGCTATGGACATTTGTTTGGTAAGTGCAACTGACATTTTTGTATTGATGTGGTTCATGTTTATCTGTGCACATGTTTTCATTTTTGAGTATTCTTACATTCTTAAACATTAAGATGTGTGTGTCTGTGTATTTACATTAATAATATTAGTGGGTATGTGAGTTGTGTGTATAACAAAATGGAAACGTGCTATGTAATAAATGTTTTTTTTAATTTATAATCAGTACATTTTGTCCTCACTAATAAAATATTTTTTTCAGATTATAGTAATGTTTTACAAAGTTACGGTTGAAAAACAAATTCATACAACCTCTTAAGATGAACGAAATGATCATTAGTGACACTAGCTGATGCAAACTCTTGATCAATGTTTTGCTCCTCAGGTGAGCTGACCTTTGGGGGTCATCCCTATGGCAACCCACTGGTGAGGAAAGGGCTGGGGGGAAGGGGAGGAGGGTCTGTCAAAATCTTTGCTCAGAATGTGGACATCGATGGAGTCATTAATACTGACGGCGCCAAACAACATGGTACTTACGGTGCTGGAGCAGGTGCGTTCGATTTGTGTGTGTATGTGTGTGTGTGTGTATGTGAGAGAGAGAGAGTGTGTGTGTGTGTGAAATATATATATATATGGGCATAATCTACAAGCCGTCAATGCCCAAGAGATTTGTCCAGCACGGGCCTCACCAGAGACCAGGTTTCTTTCCTTGTCTGAAATGCGATACATGTAAGCACTCAGAACAAGTCTCTGAATTCACGTGCCCATGGGACAACAGGCATTAGACCATCCGCCAGCACATCACGTGTACGACGCCGAATCTCATCTACGTGATGAAGTGCAAGCTCCACCCGCATGCCTGGTACGTGGGGTCCACTGAACACCTGCGCAAGAGGTTCGCAAACCACAAGAGCCACGCCAAGAATGGGCGTGTCACCCTTTGCCAGGTTGCCCGTCACGTTGCTGCCAGTCCCCACCCAGCGGACCTGTCCTGCCTGCACATCATTCCCATTGAGGCGGTCGACAACCCTCAACAGCTGCCCAGGAGGGAACTGTTCTGGCAGGCCAACCTGGGTACCATCTTCTCAGGACTCGATCAACGTTTGGACATTAACAAGGCCCTCCATGAAAGATGTTCACATCAAAAATATTTTGACAACGCGGCAGTGAGCCTTGTTATTCCAGATGATGTTGACATGAACTGATGTAAATTTGTGCATAGAAGAGTGTGTGTGTGTGTGTGTGCGTGTGCGTGCCTCTGTGTGTGTGTGTGCGTGTGATTGTGTGTATGTATGTGTGCATGTATGTTTGTGTGCATATATATGTGTGTGTGTGTGTGTGTGATATTCCATGCACATGCGCGCATGTGTGTGCGTGTATGTGTTTATGATTGGAGATGTGTGTGTGTATGGGCGTGCATGCATGAGTTTATTTGTGCATACATTTACTGGAAAGTAACTTTTGGCATGAGCTTTAAATGGAGCATGACTATGCCAAGTCCTTTAATACTTCTGTGTGTAGGAAGGGACGTGTGTCTGTTGTGCGCATGTCTGTAGGAATTGGTGAATATGTTAGCGTGTATATGTGCGTGCATGTACATGAGTATGAGTAAGCATAGACTATGTGGGTGTATGTTAAGCACAAAGGAGCCTATATTGACATTTGCTCATACAATGTTTTCTGTTTAGTGAAATGATTACAGGAAGGTAAATTCAATAATTGGTAATTTTATATTATTTTTTCTAACTTTTGAATTTGTTTGTAACTTTCAATGTTGGCACTGAAGATAGAATTAAAATTACAAAGGGAGGGAGAGAGAGCGAGAGAGAGAGAGAGATAGATTTGTAGTGCTTGTATAAAGAGAGGAATTGATTGCGTAAATCGATTAGGTCATTTGTATGTAAAGATTTATTACGCTACTACATGCTGCATAATTATTGCGTAAAGATTGACGTCATTTTTGTACGTAATTTAGAATATGACGCAGAGATTCACTTTGGTCATGTATTCCTGACATTATGGCCGTGTACACATTAGACGCATAAGTTCCGTACGGAAACCCCTAAGTAAGTAAAAGAAAGAAGGATAAAAATGTACGGAATTAGGGGAAATTCGGACATGTGCACAAATCTTTTCCATTTTTAAAAAACTTATTTACGGAATCCGCACATTTCCGCACAGAATCCACATATATGTGTACACAGCCTAAGGCGGACACCGAAACGTCAGGTCATTGAGCCAACCCAAATTGTGTGTTGTCTGGGGTTTAACTCATTCAAGTCGTTCCAGCCATATATGTCCGGAATTAATAGATAGCTGTCAATTTGATGCATTTGCTTCAAGGGAAGTAAATCTGTGTGCACACAATACATTGGTCACTTCTAAACTTGCTTCACTCCCTTAGACCACAATTTTGCCTCTGACTTTGCTTTTGTAGTGGTTTGTTGTGGGGAAACCAATCGGTGTAGAGTTTTTCTATATAAAGTCTATATATAAAAACGTCTGATCTACCACTTCCCTATGTCTAAACCTGAAGTAAAAACCTGTAATCTTCTTTCATTTCTCCTTTTGTTTATGTATGTTTTGTTTGTGTGTATGGCTGGAGTGATTTGTGAGTTTTTTTAGTAATTCAAAATCGTTGCGATGCGAATGAGTTAATGTTTTATATATATATACATATACATGTGTGTGTATGCATGTATATGTGTGTGTGCACACATGCATATTATTTGCATTATACATGCTTGTCACATTTACTGATGTAACACTTTTTTTTAGACAGAGCAAGCTTATTCATGAACAAAGAATGTATCAAGTTGAGTGCCGAGCTCTGCTCAAGTCACATGGCCCCAGAGTCACACAAGTTTAGGCATGTGACTAATGCAAAACAATTTTGCAGACAAATTATTTTCTATACTTTTGGCATTGTGGGGACATAATGGGCATCATTAATATTAAATTGGAAGTAATCATCTATAAAAGTTGTCATTCACATTCAGACAAAGAAAAATGTATTATTCTTTGTTCAATTTCAGGGAAAGATATCAATTGCAGCACTTTCTCATTCTTATGGAACATAGAGATTAAAAACTGGTGGAAAATTATGATGTTGCTTCTGTTGCTTAATGTTGCTTATGATGTTGCTTCTGCAGCTGGCTGTCTCATTGCAATCTTGTAATGTTTGTAGCTTCACTATCAAGTACAGACTCTACCAGTCACTGGTAGTCACCATCTTTCTCTACATGTGTGAAATGTGGGAATTGTTGGATGACTCTGAGAAGAGAATCCAAGCCTTTGAAGCAAGGTGCCTGAGAAAACTGTCCACAACAAGATAAAGGGCATGGTTGGGCCACAGGAATCACTACTATCCACAGTGAAGCGTTGCAAGCTTGTCTGGTTTGGCCACGTCACCTGTCATGATTCCCTGTCTAGACCATCCTCCAAGGGGTGGGGCCGCCATCATGGCTAACAAAAGAAGAGCTGAGCTGACATCATCAAAGAATGGTCAAACATGGACATGAACCACCTGATCCCTGTCTAGACCATCCTCCAAGGGGTGGGGCTGCCATTGTGGCCGACAGAAGAAGAGCTGAGCTGACATCATCAAAGAATGGTCAAACATGGACATGACTGACCTGATCCCTGTCTAGACCATCCTCCAAGGGGTGGGGCTGCCATTGTGGCCGACAGAAGAAGAGCTGAGCTGACATCATCAAAGAATGGTCAAACATGGACATGAACCACCTGATCCCTGTCTAGACCATCCTCCAAGGGGTGGGGCCGCCATCGTGGCTGACAAAAGAAGAGCTGAGCTGACATCGTCAAAGAATGGTCAAACATGGACATGAACCACCTGATCCCTTGTGCACAGCACAGAGAGAAATGGAGGACCCTGTCAGCTGCTGCTGCCCATCAATCCCCCCAACAACCACGGAGGTCAAGGGACTAGAAGAAGAGAAGAAGAATGTTTGTGGACTATAGAACTGAAGCTACAAAAAGCCAACTCAGCACTGTCGTGTCTGCAGCTGTTCTTATTGCAGCTAAAGTATGTAAGCTGTAGAACTGAGACCTTTTCACCTTTGTGGTGTAGCACCTGCAGCTGCCCCTCTCATTACAATCTTGTACTGTTCATGCGCTATAGAATTGAAAACCATTGCTTCATTGTGATGTTTCAGGGGGAGGGTCTGGGGGCAGTGTGTGGATGGTGTGCAGTGAGGCGCGTGGTGTGGGGGCCATCACCGCCTCAGGCTCTGACGGTGGGGGGGCCACAGGGGGTGGGGGAGGGGGAGGTCGCATCTCCGTGCAGTGCCACAGTCTCCACAAGTTCAATGTCTCCACCAGGGCCGCAGGAGGTGAGCTGATGTGTGTTGGAAAATATAACGCTGGAGTGGATGCATAGTTGATAGGAAGGCCATAAAAACAAAGAAGTAACAAGTACAGAGAAGGAAATTCTTCCCCATAGGGATACCGGGGAGTCTGTCATAAAAATAGTTCCCCCGGAAGTTTTGTGCTTGTAACTTCCTCTAATCTGCCACTTTGACTCTGCCTTTTTCCTTTGCTTACTGTCATCTATTATCTTTATGACTTATTGGCCTATTCTCCTGCCTTTTTTTCAAAAAAAAATCTTCCAAATAACTTTTCTCCTTTGAGCTCCTCCGAAATCGGAATGTGTCGGCTGTACGCAGCGGGGAGACCAGTGAAAACTGAAAACGGACACATGCGTACTTTACCCATTATGGCCTTTTTGCCATGGGAACGCATAAGATAAGAAGAAATAAATTCCATAAAAATAAGTTTCTCTAGTGATATTTGGACAAACAAAACACCAATTGTAGGTGTGGAAATATCTATTTTTGCTTTATTTAAAGTATAAAACAATGAACTGACTTGAGTTGTTCAGAAAAATCCAAACAACTTACCCATTTTTCAAGACAAAAACTAAGTTTTCTTTTCTTTTGGGATCAAACTTTTCGCCTAATATCATCAATAGTGAACAGACGTTAAATAAACCACTGAACTGAACTGAAACTTTCCAAGTTTAGGATTCTTTTGTGTCAAATCAAGTTACTTGTTTCAAAGAAAAGAAAGTGTGGTTTTGAAAAAAGCTAACAGGATTAGATTGATCTGAATAAAACCTTTTATCATTTCACTCAATGGATGTTCAAGTGTTAAGAGTGTTGTTTGGGATCAAAGACAAAGTGCATCATAAATACATATCCAAGTAACATTATAAAACCTTACAGTCAATTATCTGTGGGTAGTGCAAAGATTGTAGAGGTCCAGCAAGAGAGAGGGGGCATGGATATAATATTTTCTTTTCTTTGTAATAGGTTCTTTTTGTGCTTCGAGTGATGTTTTTTTTTAAAGAGTGTGTTGGTTTGTTAAGTTTTGCTTCCTATTCATCCCTTCAAGAGGATTCTATTGTAAGGGCCCTTTGTCCAGATTCCTAAAGGGCCCTTTGTCCAGATTCCTATTCATCCCTTCAAGAGGAGAATTCTATTGTAAGGGCCCTTTGTCCAGATTCCTATTCAGCCCTTCAAGAGGAGAATTCTATTGTAAGGGCCCTTTGTCCAGATTCCTATTCATCCCTTCAAGAGGAGAATTCTATTGTAAGGGCCCTTTGTCCAGATTCCTATTCATCCCTTCAAGAGGAGAATTCTATTGTAAGGGCCCTTTGTCCAGCTTCCTATTCAGCCCTTCAAGAGGATTCTATTGTAAGGGCCCTTTGTCCAGATTCCTATTCAGCCCTTCAAGAGGATTCTATTGTAAGGGCCCTTTGTCCAGCTTCCTATTCAGCCCTTCAAGAGGATTCTATTGTAAGGGCCTTTGTCCAGATTCCTATTCAGCCCTTCAAGAGGATTCTATTGTAAGGGCCTTTGTCCAGCTTCCTATTCAGCCCTTCAAGAGGATTCTATTGTAAGGGCCCTTTGTCCAGATTCCTATTCAGCCCTTCAAGAGGATTCTATTGTAAGGGCCCTTTGTCCAGCTTCCTATTCAGCCCTTCAAGAGGATTCTATTGTAAGGGCCCTTTGTCCAGCTTCCTATTCAGCCCTGCAAGAGGAGAATTCTATTGTAAGGACCCTTTGTCCACTTCTGTCCGTCTGTGAAATCATCTTTCACAGGCATGGATTGAATTTCTCTTTTTTCTTTGAAATCCAGGCAACAGCGGCTTAGAAGTAGGGGGAGCAGGCACCATTTACATCGAAATGCGCAACCACAGCACAGGGGAGACCATCCACCGACATTTACGCATTGACAATTTCGGCCTTCCCTACCCCAAAGACATCCAGACAAGAAGCAAACCGTTGCGGAACCTACTGGAAGGCCGTTACGCTGACCTTGACCTTGTGGGCGGGGTGACGTGGCTGTACAGTGGGGACGGGGACTACAACTTTGACCAGGTCCGCATCGAGGGGAAGGCGCAGGTGGCGCTACTGAGCAACACTAGCACGGAGGATGTGAGGGTGAATGTTGGACTGCTGTCTGGAGACCGCTCGGGGCTGCTGCATGTGGGAGCTGGCCAGACGTTTGCTGTCGATGACGTCAACACCTACATGCCTGTCAGCATCATGGCTTACAGGTCAGTCCTGTCCTGTGTCTTTGTGCAGTGTGTTTGGGTGAGACGAATGCAATGCTTACACATTATCCATGCCATGGCCAAAGCTAATCTTCCCCAAACTGATGATGATATGAAGTGCATTCAAGATGATGTGCATGTGTTCTGTCAGCAAATTGGGTATTGCTTTAGTAATGTAAAAGCACCTGTATGGAAGTGGTTGGGTTGGGGAGCCGGAGGGGGAATATGGATTCAGAAATCAATGTCAACTTTGATGGAAACCTGTTAGCTGTACCAAAACAAATGAGGGAGCAATTTCTGAACCAGTTGCATTTCTCTATTGAATAATTTAAGCTAACACTAAGCGCTTCCCCTGCCATGTCCTTCAAATCAGTTTGTGGGGTTAAACAAAGACTGAAAGAGTGAGGCTAGGAGAGGAGACAGTGAAGGGAATAAGGCAGACCTGTTTACCTTTGCGATTTTGCCGTAATTTTTACGAAACAAAAGTCAAATTACGGTAATTACGGTGACAAAAAACAAAGACCCCACAAACCATCACCACTACAGTTGCGTCGGCAAGCAATGCTTTTGAAACAATACGGAGAAAAGTCATTCCGGTTCACAGCATACAACGCGCATCAATTTATTTTCATTCTGTTTCAAGATGGCGTCAAAGCGACGGCGTGGTGAGAGTTCTAGGTCAAATTATCCAAAATCTGATGGAAAGACACCAAAGAAAAGGCAAATACATGGTTTAAAAAATGTTTTTAAAGGTCTCCCAGTGCACTATTGCTTGCATATAATTTTTTTTTTATACAGGTGCTTCATTGAGTCCATTTTAACGTTTTCCTGTGTGTGCTGGTTCGGTAGTTTGAGTGTCAAGAATAAGAATGTATTGAATAAAATAGTGAACGTTTGCGGTAAGATTGTGGGAGTGAAACAGAGCAGTATGAATGCGTTGTATGAACGACGAGTGAAACACAAAGGACGAATGATATCGAGTGACTGCAGCCACGGCCTCAGCAAATTTTATGAGCTCTTGCCTTTCGGCAAGCGCTTCCGAACTCCGAAATTCAAGACTCTTAGAAGTAGAAACAGTTTTTTACCCGTGTCCATTTCTTTGTTAAATAAATAAGTGCAATATCTGTCTTAATTAGGCTTCTATAAGTTTTAAGATTGGTACACATTTTAGCAAGCAACAATCTCTTAGCTCCCGCACGTGTACCGGTATGTGTGTGGGGGGGTATGTGTGCGCGGTCAATGCGCGCGCAGGTGTGTGTGTCTTTCAGTAGGCATGGGTGTATGTGTTTGTTCTTTGTGGATTTGCTATAATTTATGCTGGTTTGTGGTAATATTTTATGTAGTGTTTTATTTTATTTTATTATTTTTTTTTTTTTATTATTTTTATTTTTATAATATTGGCAACATTTTGTTTTAAGCACTGCTGTTTTGCTTTCAAGTGATAATTATCATCATGTGTGTTTTGATTTAATGGTATTGTCATTTATGTTTTAGAAGCACATCTTGTTTTTAATGTATATTATAATGTGTCTTGTTTTAACTGTGTCAATCGCAGACATCACCACACTAAATTTCTCTCTAAGAGATAATAAAGTTGTTTGAGTTGAGTTGAGTTGATATAATTGTGTAATTACAAATAATGTTCTTGTTATCGGGTTTTGTGAAGAAAACGAATCGGCCGTGCATTGGATTACATTTTTTTTCTTCAAAATTACTATTTCTTGTTTCAGAAATTACAAATTTGCAAAATAGGGGTAAACAGGTCTGAATAAGGGGAAGGAACTCTCCGTCAATTAATTCCTCAACCAAAGTTATTTTCGGCACCACCGCCTAGTAAAGCATGGGCAGTAGCCAAAGGGAGACTGACCCAACTTATCCTCAATAAAGGATGAGCCAGGTCTGCCTATATGACCATCACCCACACATCCCCTATTCATTTAATTTTATGGGGTTTTGGGAGGCCTGTTGGTGGGGTTTTGTAAGAATAAAAATAATATACCAGGTCTTTTTAACATACATGGCAACTACACATTGCCAGAAACCTGCCTTAGCTTTCTCTCTCAATATGCAACAAATATTTGTAGCGGTGCCATAGCCGATGAGGTTTAACCGAGGCGTGGTTACCGCTACACCTATCTGTATTAATAACAAAATCGGGACTTTACTGGTTTTGTGCTGCCTCCGGGCATTGCCTCCAGTATTGTTCCCACCATATTTGTATTTACAAATGTCCCATATGTGTCTGATTCACACCAAGAGGACGTAAAACACCATTTTCGTCGTTAGCTTTCTCTCAATATCGTATGACTTTACATTGAACTTGAGATAAAAGGTTGAATCTTGGCCTTCATCGAACTTTGTGTGCCATAGATCATTGTAGATGAAACTGTGAAGGCTGTTAATGGTTAATGTTGGACAATCACTGTTAGCGCTCCACACTGGATAGTGGGAATTGATGGTGTTGTTTGCCTGTGATCTCCAGAGACAGCCAAGTGGCGGTGCGATAGTGGGAATTGATGGTGTTGTTTGCCTGTGATCTCCAGAGACAGCCAAGTGGCGGTGCGATAGTGGGAATTGATGGTGTTGTTTGCCTGTGATCTCCAGAGACAGCCAAGTGGCGGTGCGATAGTGGGAATTGATGGTGTTGTTTGCCTGTGATCTCCAGAGACAGCCAAGTGGCGGTGCGATAGTGGGAATTGATGGTGTTGTTTGCCTGTGATCTCCAGAGACAGCCAAGTGGCGGTGCCTGACAGCCGCCTGGTGCTGCGCGAGGTGTTCTGGGAGATCAATGGCACAGTGACCGGTGCAGAGGAAATCACCGTGGAGAACCAAGCCCAGCTGTTCATGTGGTCCCATGGCCGCACGCAGGGTCAAAGTGAAGGTCACTATGCTCTGGTCAATGTCACGGTCAAGGCCGGAGGTCAGGCGGAGTTTCTGACGGCAGAATCAGGGCCGGTGGTGGAGCTGAGTGTGACCAGATTGACAGTGAACGGGAAGGGCGTGGTCAGAACCAACCACCTGCGATTGACAGCTGTCAATGTCAGTGTGGATCTGGCAGGTAGGGCTTCTTTTTGTGATGAGTTGTACAGGATTTGCCAAGTTTTCTTTTATTAGGAATAAAGAAGCTCATATTTTGTTGCATGTACCGTATTTTACGGATTATAAGGCAGTACTTTTTTCATAGACTGAGACCCCTGCGCCTTATAATGTGACTGATAATATAGTAAGAAACTATAGTAACAAAATCTGAATTTTGTGTAAAAAAATTTGGGGGCGCCTTGTAATGAGATGTGTCTTGTAGTCCGTCAAATATTCATACCCACAGAGCATCACACATCAACATCAGACCAGAATTGTCCACATGGAACTTGGAGAAATCGTTGATTTGCACATGCATGCACCAACGCAGGTGTACTGGAATACATTAGATAAAGATCCAACACCTTGCAGCACAGCACAGCAAATCACACAGGATCAAACAAGAGAAGATCAGGAAAGTGATTGATTCTTAAACATAATCTCGTTTTCTTCACATATCCTGGAACCATTCTACACGATGGTATGTTGCAGTGTACATTGTGTAAACTTATTCCGGACATTTTCCACGTATATTCAGAACTGGAGAACACTAGTCATTGCCTAATTCATAGTATTCTTGGAACAGCAATTTTCGAGACTAGAACTTGTCTAACTTCATGATCCAAGCCACGTTTATTGAGTTACTTCCCTTCATCACTCTTGCAGCTTTCGTTTCACTTCTGTTTGGCACTTCTATTTCAATTTGTAATGTTCAAAATGTCAAAAAATCAGTCCTACACGAGCTTCACAAAATGGTCCAATATGTTTGCATTAATAGTGATGGTTATAAGGAGCCTAGTAATTCCGATTTTAATGCAAGTAACTGCGATTTCAAAGTGAAAAATAAACTTGGATCAACCAGTAATGTTGTCAAAACAGAATCATTGACGGTGTGGAGTTTTGTTGCACTTTTTATTTGTTATAAAATTTTTTTTAGGCAGCCCCAGGCCAGTAATGATGCTTACGTGATATCTTGAAGGGGTTATTTCATTGTTATGCTTTTGTTTTGCTAAACATCACTATTTTGCCAATAATAAAGATTATATTGTGGAATCTTGCTAGTGGTTAGCCCTTTATGTTATAGATAACTCCCTAGCATTTCAAAATTGAACCTTTTGGCAGTATTTTATAATGTGTTTGTTTTGCAGCCTATTGAAAGGTTGAAAGGAAAGCAGTGCGATAATGTGGAATGAGTTAACAGTGATGCCATGCCCCATTACAGGGGACTTTGAGGCGGATGCCACAGGCTACCCCAGCAGTGAAGGCCCTGGGGCGGGTCTGGACCAGGACGGACATCTTGGAGGGTCGGGGGGTGGCCACGGAGGGCGCGGTGGCCGCTCACAATATGGCTACTACTCCGCCAGGGGATACGACTCTGTCTACACACCCTCCCAAATGGGCAGCGGGGGTGGGAAGGGAGAGGATGGCCAAGGGGGGAGAGGCGGAGGTAAGGTTGGTTTGTGTTGGCTCTGTGTAGAAAGTGGTGTTTTCACAGTTATATCAGTTTTCATCCCTCTCAGCCATTGCTTGTTTTGATTGAACAAAATGTAAGCAACTAAATATTTTGCAGAAAACCCTATTTTCTTGTGTACTGGTTTAAGCATAATATTATTCCATGTCAAGTAATATGTACACACAGCAAATACTGACAGAGCAGCAACAAGCTTAAAGCTTGTGGTGTGCTTGTGTACTAAAGGCTATAGAGGCTATACAGCTTACTGTAGGCCAGCAGAAATTAACACATTGCCATTTGTAGTTTGGATCTCATTGTGAGCCTACATATTTACTGAGTGAAACTGTTATAAAATTCGTTTTATCACATATTTATTTTAGTTTCTCTACTGATTATATATTACTCTCAGTCTGACATGTTTTTGCGTGTATAGGGCCTGTCCTTTATTTAAGCGTACAAGTTTGGTGGATTTGAGTCTCTGTAGCACATTTTATTAGAAATATAGCGAATCGCAGTTGTGCTCGGTTTCATCTGACAGGCATAATCCACATGAACGTGTCAGACGTACTTCGAGTGGAGGGTCGTCTCCATGCCAACGGGGAGGCTGGAGAAGGGGGAACAGGAGGAGGAGGAGCAGGGGGCAGCATCTGGATGAACGTGCAGCATCTGGATGGAGAGGGCAGCATTGAGGTCATCGGGGGCAAAGGTCGGTGCTGTGTCCTTGAGGTCACAGGGGTTAAAGGTGCTGTGACCTGCCTGTATGAGGATAATAGTGTTTAGGTTTACTTTGGCACAAACATGTGATTTTATCAGTGAGTGCTGTTCACTTAATGGCCAAAATTCCTTTATTGCTGTTACTGGACTGATTCTCCAATTGCAACCTTCCCACGCCTTGTAGGTTTGTGTAGCTGAAGGTAGGTGCCTTCACAGAGTGGAGAACACAAAGATGCTCTTCCTTAGCACATGTCTTGTCCATCAACAACGCTCACTTGTTTTCCTTTCGCTGGACAAGGCAAGAGGACAAGAATTATTATTTTAAAATTACAGCAGTTTTGCAGTCAGTGTTTGTATATTGTTATCACTGATGGAAAGTTGTACTGCTGCACATTGGATATGTTTGACAAAGTATAGTTTCTGGCATGGCAGTGACTTTGAAAAGCGAAAGATTTGCAACTAATAATGGTCTAGATTTTCTTTATTGCTGACATAAAGTGAAATCAGTCTCTGAAAGCTCGCATGCAAGCAAAATTATTAACAGCATTAATAATTAACAGCATTTAATGCAGTGGTATCATTTTGTTTATTTTCTTTTCTTTCCAGGCTTAATAAAGACTTTATCTACAGATTGGTATTGGTTTCTGACATGCATGGTTAGGGCATGTACACTCATACGCGGAAGTTCCGTGCGGAAACCCTGTGAGTAAGTAAAAGAAAGAAGGAAAAAAATAAACACATGAGTGCGAAAAGTCATGCACTTATTATCCGCACAGAACTTCCGCATATGTGTGTAGTGCCCTTATGCTTAAAAGTTTCTACGAAATTTCCATAAGTGCTTAATTGCCCATGGGAATATTTAGCTAGCCTGGATTCACAGAAGTGGATACAGGCTAAGGTCTGACTGAATAACATGCTTTGTAGCCTGAATTAGTTTTTTCTGAATAGGTTATAATCTATAAAACTAAGCCCTACTAAGCTGTGTGCTGAAAACATTGTCAGACAGATGTTGAGGTGCTGAAAACATTATCAGACAGATGTTGAGGTGTTGAAATGCAGCCACGAGTGTGTATCTATTTGTCTACTTGGTTTAAACGACTTTTATTAGATACACAGCACATGAACATACATAGATATAGATATCAAACTCATCAGCAACAACAAGCTGGAAGCTTATATTGTATATTGTATATTTGTCTCCTTGCAGGTGCCGCATCTAACGGAGGAGGCGGGGCCGGGGGCCGGATTGCTGCGTACCACACAGGAGACAATCACTTCTCGGGTCACATGCTGGTCCATGGGGGCTTTGCCTCGTGGCAGTACGGCGGATCAGGCACCATCTTCACCGCAGACCTCTCCAACAGCAGCCAGATCTACCGCACACTGACTGTGGATAACGGCGCCTTCACCTCCAGCGCCCGCATCCACACCACCCAGCAGCTGCCTTTCCGCTTCCCTTCAGGCACACACACCACACTGCACAGCTTTTCCAACGTGTCCGTGACCACGGATGGGGGTGTGTGGTGTTCTGGCTACTACTACATATACTGCTACTACTTGTCGGCCGTGTTTGATGGGGGTATAGATAGGAGGCACAGTTACATCGGCACAGGTCAGCTGGCCAACATGACGCTGACCTTTCCTTACCCTACGTTGGTCAGCCACCTTCACATCTTCCCACTGTGCAGGTCAGTTGGGTGCGGTGTGTCTTGAAATCTGGTGATCCGTGGATTTTTTAGAAAAATAAGTTCACAATTACAGTATTTTTCGGACTATAATGCGATACTTTTTCCCCAGACTGAGTCCCCTTGCATCTTATAATGTGACTAATAAAATAGTAAGAAAATATAGTAACAAAATCTTAATTTTGTGTGAAATTTGGTGTGTGCGTCCTATAATAAATCCGAAATGCCTTGTACTTAATCCGAAAAATATGGTATTCTCCAGTTCTGAAGGAGTTAATATCGAGAACAGAAAAACTTATATCAGATAATACTACTGGCATTTAGTGTTCCTAATATTGTGATAGCCATATGCTATGTGCTAATGCATGGTGTTGATGTGTGTAAACACAGCTCTGCGGAGGTGTCTCTGTACCAAGTGTACAGCGTTTCACAGGGGGTGGAGACAGCACACACCAGTGACTGGGTGGACACAGAGGGCTGTACCACTCAGACACATCACAGCCAGTTGGCCAGGGTCAACCTCCTGCGCTATGTGGACAGGGTATGTGTGTGCGACTGTATGTGTGTGTGTGTCACTGCATGTGTGTGTGACTGTATGTGTGTGTGTGTGACTGTATGTGACTGTATGTGTGTGTGACTGAATGTGTGTGTGTGACTGTATGTGTGTGTGTGTGACTAAATGTGACTGTATGTGTGTGTGACTGAATGTATGTGTGTGACTGTATGTGTGTGTGTGTGTGTGACTGAATGTGTGTGTGTGTGTGTGTGTGTGTGTGTGTGTGTGTGTGTGTGTGTGTGTGTGTGTGTGTGTGTGTGTGACTGAATGTGTGTGTGTGAGACTGTATGTGTGTGTGACAGTATGTGTGTGTATGTGGGTGTGACTGAATATGTGTGAGTGTGTGTGTGTGACTGTATGTGTGTGTGTGACTATGTGTGTGTGACTGAATGTGTGTGTGTGTGATTTTATGTGTGTGCGACTATGTGTGTGTATGTGTGTGTGACTGAATGTGTGTGTGTGTGTGTGTGTGTGTGTGTGACTGTATGTGTGTGTATGTGGGTGTGACTGAATATGTGTGAGTGTGTGTGACTGTATGTGTGTGTGTGACTATGTGTGTGTGACTGAATGTGTGTGTGTGTGATTTTATGTGTGTGCGACTATGTGTGTGTATGTGTGTGTGACTGAATGTGTGTGTGTGTGTGTGTGTGTGTGTGTGTGTGTGTGTGACTGTATGTGTGTGACTGAATGTGTGTGTGTGTGACTGAATGTGTGTGTGTGTGACTGAATCTGTGTGTGTGACTGAATCTGTGTGTGTGTGTCTTGATTTTATTTGAAGTAATTGACCAAAGAGGGAGCCATACAGTAGAGAATGGAGGGAGATAGTGAAAGAGTCAGCCGGGGGAGGAAGGCCGGGCAGGAGAATGAAAGTTGTTTTATTGCCCGAAGATTGTGTCTACTGTACGTTGTGCTAAGTAATCTTTATGTACAAGTGCTCCTTTGCAGTGAAAAGAATTGTTGTTTGATGTGGTGACAACCCCCAGATGGCTCTGATGGTGCTTTGTTTTGCTTCCTTTTGATGAAGCATTTATGTTTGTGCGATAATGAAGGCTGTAAGAAAACCACTGTGGTTTCCTCCCTTACAGATAGTGGTGAGGCTGAAGGCCAAGAGGTCCCGTGTGGGCTTGTCTGAACTGGAGGTGTATCTGATGGATGATCCTGACACCTGGCTCCACACCTCCTTCACCACCGCCTCTGGCTCTGCTGTGATCACCTCAGCCAGTCCCCAGTCTGGGCTGCATGCATTGGAGGAGGTAGACACACGCACAGAGGTGGTCTGCACATATATGTGGAAACCCATCCACAATCCTAACCCAAAAAAAAAGATTCTGGAATAAGAAGCAAGGAGGCATGTGTGTGCAAATATACTTAGAAGCCCATCCACATTTTCCGCAGGAAACCCATATTTTTCGGACTATAAGGTGAAACTTTTTTTCCCCAGACTTAAGACCCCTGCGACTTATAATATGACTTACAATATAGTAAGAAAATATAAGAACAAAATCTGAATTTTGTGTCAAATTTAGGGGGTGTTCCCAAAAATACAGTACCTATGGGTGGATACCAGTTGTCACCATTTTTCCTTTTTGAAGCAACGACCTAAGAGGGACCCAGTCACCATCTTAGGGTAAAGACGGCGTCGCATCCAACTAGTTCATTGGTTAGATTTATCCCAAGATGGCGGCTATTGGGCCACTGGGCCTCAGTCATTGTCCCATCCGCATGTTCTGCCCTTTATAGGCACCCGCCCTCTAAGCTTCAGATGCTTTAATGTTCATCAGTAGTGACATTTCTAACATTTTCTGCTATGTCAAAATCAGTGTAATCGAAGTACAGTTTTGCATGGAGTCTGAAATGAATATTTTGTTCAAGTTGCAAGTGCAATGAGCTAATATGGAAAGAAAATAATATATGATTGAAAATGAACAATGAATCATAAATAAAATAAATAAATTAATATATCGATCAAGCCTTCTTGCTTATCCCAGTCGGTCACTCACACTCACACATGCATGCATGCATGCACACATGCACAACACACACACAACTCACTCACACACACACACACACACACATACACACACACACACACACACACACACACACACGCACACACACACGCACACACACACACACACACACACACACACACACACTGTTCAATGTTCAATGTTCAATGTTCACACACACACACACACACACACACACACATACACACACACACACACACACACACATGTGTGCACACATGCACACATCCACACACACACACACACACACACACACACACACATCCAACCTTTCCAAACATTCATGCCTTTCCCTCAGGTGGTCATCAAAGGAGGAGCTGTGCTGGACCTTGAGGGCCACAACGTTTCCATGGTGACTAGGAAAGTGACCGGTGACAACAGCGGGCACCTTCGTCTCCATGGCAGCCAGTCATTGACGGTGGCGACTGACAAACTGACCATGCCGGCCGGCATCAACTCCTGGCCCATGTCATCTGTCACTCTGCCACGACATTGGGACTGTCGCCAGCTGGACTTCTATCTTAGGGGTGAGCCTTTGTCTGTGGAAGTTTAGTTAGAAATGTTGAAAAATATAAAGTAGAAGAAAGACAGGCATCAGACGTGTCAGTGGGTGTCAGAAATGTTGAAAAATATAAAGTAGAAGAAAGACAGGCATCAGACGTGTCAGTGGGTATCAGAAATGTTGAAAAATATAAAGCAAAAGAAAGACAGGCATCAGACGTGTCAGTGGGTGTCAGAAATGTTGAAAAATATAAAGTAAAAGAAATACAGGCATCAGACGTGTCAGTGGGTGTCAGAAATGTTGAAAAATATAAAGCAAAAGAAAGACAGGCATCAGTGAGTATTTTGTGTGATTTATTTTCAAAAGTATAAAGTAGAAAAAAGGCAAGGTCAGGTTTTGTTAGTTAGAGATTTGTGGAGTACAAAATAGTTTAGAGAAAGGTGTTTGGAGTGTAGGAAACTAAAATATCAAAATGTTTTGACAGATTTGTTAAAAACATTTTGCTGTTTTCAGTTGCCCTAAAGCACTTTTTCAAGTTTGTAAAAACTTTCAAAGGTTTGAAAAGTAGACTTATTGGTCAGTTTTGAATGTGATGTAGCTTTGGAAAGTCAGTACAACCCACCCTTTGAAGTCCACGTAATGGATCACTGTGGCTTAATGTTAATGTAGAATTTAAAAACGCTGCTTTAATCCTTTCGTTACTACCTACCTATACATTGCATTCTGAGGAAAGCCATGATCATAGCCCAGCTCCTCTGAGTTTCTTTATTTACATCACTATATTTTGTTCTCAGAACTGACTTGTTGGCATGTATATACCATGTTGAAGATAATAACTACTGATATCAATTCATTGGTCAACTCAAATGTGATTAGATAATTATGATCAGATTTTTATCTGGTGACAACCCTGGTGGGCAGGGCTGTGAACAACATGAATCAACTCAAATGCAATTTTTTTTAAATCTGTTAAGAAAAGTAGACACTAGAACAAAATCTAAACCACAGTTTGCTTGTGTAAATGTTGAAAGGCTGATACTTTGACAACAGATAGTTGTAAAGATTAAGGATGTTCTGCGCGGAAACCCTAATCCCCTTATATTTGTTTCCTTCTTTCTTTTACTTATTGATTATTTCCGCATGGAAAATCCGGATGTACTGTGTACCAGGCCTTAGAATGTTTGACTTTGGAGATTTGGGAAACTACAGCATTGACATATGTGCATGTCACAGGCTGGTTTGACACAATGGACAGCATGACGATCGGTTCCCAGTGCTCATGGACTTCTGTTCACCCGTCTCCCTCCACGCACCACATTGAGCAGCTGGACATCAAGACTTTTGGCTCCCTCACTGTGCTCACGCCTCACTCTGCCACCACTGCGCTGGATGGCTCCACCCTCACTGTTCGCAGCGGCGCTACAGTGGGTTCAGTTACTGTTAAGCTGTTCAAAATTCTGGTGCACAACCGAACCCCGCATAACGGGCACCAAGGTACCGCAGGCACCCATGGCATCAAAGCAGTTTCTAATCTGTTTATTTGTTGCCGAAACAGTCTCCAGTATGACAACCAGCTCACAGTTACACCACAGACAGTTTTGGTCTGTTGGTTGGCTGGTTGGAATACTGAGGTTTGACTGTAAGTCTAATGTTTGTGTGGAAGGTGTTGACTGAGTGATGCAGGTGTGGAATGTGTTGACTGAGTGATGCAGGTGTGGAAGGTGTTGACTGAGTGATGCAGGTGTGGAAGGTGTTGACTGAGTGATGCAGGTGTGGAAGGAAGGTGTTGACTGAGTGATGCAGGTGTGGAAGGTGTTGACTGAGTGATGCAGGTGTGGAAGGTGTTGACTGAGTGATGCAGGTGTGGAAAGTGTTGACTGAATGATGCAGGTGTGGAAGGTGTTGACTGAGTGATGCAGGTGTGGAAGGTGTTGACTGAGTGATGCAGGTGTGGAAGATGTTGACTGAGTGATGCAGGTGTGGAAGGTGTTGACTGAGTGATGCAGGTGTGGAAAGTGTTGACTGAGTGATGCAGGTGTGGAAAGTGTTGACTGAGTGCAGGTGTGGAAGCTGTTGACTGAGTGATGCAGGTGTGGAAACTGTTGACTGAGTGATGCAGGTGTGTAATGCTGCTGGTGCATGCTGCATTTAGTCATCTGTATATTGCCATGGTAACTGTTGATAGTTTGTAGTGTGCTGTCTTATTCCTTTTTTGTGTCCTAGCAAGTCATTTGTTGCCTTGGCAAGTGAATTCTATGTGTTGCAATGCATATTATATGTGACAAGTTGTATGTGCATGGTGTGCTTGTGTGCCTGCGCAAGTATAAATGTGCGTTTATATATATGTGTGCAGTTATTTGCCAACGATCTGTACCTGAGGTATACCAACATCACTGTTGAACCCAAGGCTTTTCTCACTGCTGACATGGGAGCTCCAGACACCTACATCAACTCAGGTAATTTTGCAGTAGCCATGTTTTTGTGCTAAAATGACTCGAAGGCAGCACTGTTCATGATCTAAGAGATCGTTGCACTTCACTCCTGGGGTGAAAGTAAAGGAAACAGCTTCCTCTCATGATTTTACGGAAATGATTCCATGAAACTAGGCTGCTTGTGTTTATATCTTGGATGTGACTAAAGTACATGGCACATCTATGCACAAGATGTTTTACTGCAGGCTAGGTAAATCTTATAACACACACACACACACACACACACACACACACACAGACAGAGAGAGAGAGAACACTTTAACCTGTATGAATAAAATGGACAACTTGATCCAAGTCAAATCCATGATGTTTAGCAACCTAATATGTTATGCACAGGTGAAGGTCGGGGATTTTCAAGCCCATCAGGCTGTTCTGGAGGGGGTCACGGAGGATCAGGGGGTCAGGGTCAAGGTCAGGCACGGGTGGGAAGGTCCTACGACTCCTTCCTGAATCCATGGCTCTACGGCAGCAGCGGAGGACATTCCATTTTCCCCTACGAGGGGGGTCGGGGTGGAGGCAAGCTTTACCTTGAGGTTGGTCATTTCCTCACTGTGGATGGATCGATCACCGCTAGTGGAGGGCCGGCTCATTCCCCTCGCTCCGGGGGAGGTTCTGGTGGCAGCATCATGATTCACACGCATGTTGTGGATGGGGACGGGTCCATTCATGTGCACGGGGGTGATGGCTATGAGCTTGGAACATACCATGGAGGAGGGGGAGCAGGAGGTCGACTGGCTCTGTACTACATCCAGAATTACTTTGTGGGTAAGTTCCTAGTGTTGGATAAACAATATATATATATGGGATGTCGGTGAGATTATAGATGTGAATGTTTGTAAAAGGGGGGTTCAGAAAGCTACTTGTCCTCGCCAAATATCAGAGTTAATAACGAAAAAAATTAACATAATTTCTTTTTTATTCCTTAAGGTTTATTTGATATTATCAAAATGCTTCTGCCTTTTGTTTGATCTACTTTTACCTGTGATTGGTTGCAGGGACGTTGGTTGGCAGGGGTGGAAAGGGCGGCCGACAGGGGGAGAATGGCGGGGCAGGCACAGTGTACCTCCACAAGCTCCCTCCACCCAGCCCTGACCACCAGTACGGGCCTTACATTGCCAATCGCACTGTGTTCATCGACGCTCTGAGCTATGGGCCTCTGCCCAAGACACATCAAATCACTTCTGCCTATGCCGACACTTCTCTTGGTAAGCTAGTGTGGCTAGGATTTTATCTGTATTTTAGTTCATTTTTCATTATTTTTTCCCTTTTATTATTTGTGTGTTTGTTTCAAGTGCTCGGTTTTGAAATGTTCCTTTGTAACTTGGGATGTACTTGCTAATCACAGATTGTCTTGTATGACAGCTGATCTACATTTCAAAATGTTTGAGATGTATTTTATTGGTGTATGTTATGTGTGTTTGTCATTCATTATGTTATGTGTGTTTGTAAGTAATATTAAAAAGAAATGTGCATATTTCTCTCTCTGTCTCTCTCTCTCTTTGTGTTTGTGCTTGCATCCATGTGTGTGTGCGTGCGTGTGTGTGTGTTTGTTTGTTCATTTGTATGCATGTACATGTGTGTGCCTGTCATTGATATACATATTCAGAGATGAGATTTTCCTCCTTTTTGATGGCCACAGGGGTCAGTGTAAATCTGTTGAGAAAATGGTGAGGGTGGGGGTTACCACGGTAAGGTTAGGTTTTGTGCTGAAGCGAAAATGTGGAGTGGGAGACTGATATGGAAAATTTATCAGCCAGGCCATGTCATGGTGCAGTGTTTCAATAGAGTGTGATTCGAAGGGCAAGTCAGCTCTGAAGATGTTCAAGAACCGTATTTATTACTGTGGAAAAGCCCCCCCCCCTGTGTATAAGGATTTCCACCAGCCGAAGTCGGACATGCTGGGCCTAATTATTTCTTACTTACGGCAAATCCCCCTGACCCCCAGCAGGGGCTTTGCTGCTGGACCACAACAGGGGCCTACACCGGCCCCTGACCCCCACCGGCCCCTCCTTTTAGGTTCTCTAGGAATCTCATCTCTGATGTTACAATTGAAATGCTATAGCCTACATGAAAAGATGTGCATTTGTTTCTGTTTGGTTTTAATGCTGTTGAGTTTGTGTTGTCATGTAGGTGCACATTTATTTTCCTTTGGTTAATGCACAAACTTCCATGTATCATTTTTCGTACTCACCGTATTTTCATGTAATGGTTAGAAAAAGCCCCCCCCCCCCCCTCCGACGATTTTTCAATATTTCTGTCAATGTGTTAGCCTCAGGATGACCGCAGTCAATTTGTCCCACCTCTAGGCAGCAGCATGGCCTGGCTATTGCCCTCCACCTACCCCTCCTTTGTGGAAGGGGTGGAGGGTGCCAGCCCAGTCAACATCAGTGTGGAGGAGCTGCAGGTGTATGGCCAGGCCAGTGTGGCAATGACCCAGCCAGGGTCCTCTGCTGCCGCTGCTGTGCATCTCAACATTCACGCCATCAAGGTACACCTACAGGCTTTGTGTGTGCATTGTGTGCTTTGCGATTACATTTTTAAAAAAAGTCTTTTTGATGACTCCCACCGCTTGTCCCTTCCATTTTTCTTTGCCAAAGTGTTGTGTGTGTGCGTGTATGTGTGTGTGTGTGCATGTATGCATGCACAGAAGCATATGTGCTTTTTACAGAACAGCACCTACAGGATTTGTTTGTACATAGCATTGCACACAAGCTCAGTTTCAACGTGTGTGTGTGTGTGGTGTGTGTGTGTGTGTGTGTGGTGTGTGTAAGGCTACAGAAGTGGACATCTACACAAGCCATACATATATTTATGATAAACAATCGCAGGTCTAAACTGTGCCCTGTGTGTGTGTGTGTGATGTGCTGGGCGATAGGAGCGGTCAGCTGCACATTGGTCAAACACTATGCTCTGTGTGATGTGCAGGGCGATAGGAGCGGTCAGCTGCTTATTGGTCAAACACTATGCTCTGTGTGTGATGTGCAGGGTGATAGGGGCGGTCAGCTGCACATTGGTCAAACACTATGCTCTGTGTGTGATGTGCTGGGCGATAGGAGCGGTCAGCTGCACATTGGTCAAACATTATGCTCTGTGTGTGATGTGCTGGGCGATAGGAGCGGTCAGCTGCACATTGGTCAAACACTATGCTCTGTGTGTGATGTGCAGGGCGATAGGAGCGGTCAGCTGCACATTGGTCACAACCAGACGCTGCACATCGGGGACGGTCAGCTGCCCCTGGGCCTGGACGTGTACGAAGGGGGTCAGATCAGCCTGCAGGGGGAGCTGAGGGTGGCAGGGGTCAAGGCCACCATCAGGGGCGTGGTCAGCAATGTGGAGAACCTCACCATAGTGGACGGGGGTGGGTCAACTGTCTGTTTCTTCATAACAATAGTCAGTGGTGAATGTGACAGCACAGGGTCTGAACCTCACCATAGTGGACAGGGGTGGGTCAACTGTCTGTTTCTTCATAACAATAGTCAGTGGTGAATGTGACAGCACAGGGTCAGAACCTCACCATAGTGGACGGGGGTGGGTCAACTGTCTGTTTCTTCATAACAATAGTCAGTGGTGAATGTGACAGCACAGGGTCAGAACCTCACCATAGTGGACAGGGGTGGGTCAACTGTCTGTTTCTTCATAACAATAGTCAGTGGTGAATGTGACAGCACAGGGTCAGAACCTCACCATAGTGGACAGGGGTGGGTCAACTGTCTGTTTCTTCATAACAATAGTCAGTGGTGAATGTGACAGCACAGGGTCTGAACCTCACCATAGTGGACGGGGGTGGGTCAACTGTCTGTTTCTTCATAACAATAGTCAGTGGTGAATGTGACAGCACAGGGTCTGAACCTCACCATAGTGGACGGGGGTGGGTCAACTGTCTGTTCCTTCATAACAATAGTCAGTGGTGAATGTGACAGCACAGGGTCAGAACCTC
Source organism: Phymorhynchus buccinoides (assembly GCA_017654935.2). NCBI lineage: Eukaryota > Metazoa > Mollusca > Gastropoda > Neogastropoda > Raphitomidae > Phymorhynchus > Phymorhynchus buccinoides. The sequence goes on along the minus strand of CM065706.1, from coordinate 19,247,429 downwards.
ACCATAGTGGACGGGGGTGGATCAACTGTCTGTTCCTTCATAACAATAGTCAGTGGTGAATGTGACAGCACAGGGTCAGAACCTCACCATAGTGGACGGGGGTGGATCAACTGTCTGTTCCTTCATAACAATAGTCAGTGGTGAATGTGACAGCACAGGGTCTGAACCTCACCATAGTGGACGGGGGTGGGTCAACTGTCTGTTCCTTCATAACAATAGTCAGTGGTGAATGTGACAGCACAGGGTCAGAACCTCACCATAGTGGACGGGGGTGGGTCAACTGTCTGTTCCTTCATAACAATAGTCAGTGGTGAATGTGACAGCACAGGGTCAGAACCTCACCATAGTGGACGGGGGTGGATCAACTGTCTGTTCCTTCATAACAATAGTCAGTGGTGAATGTGACAGCACAGGGTCAGAACCTCACCATAGTGGACGGGGGTGGATCAACTGTCTGTTCCTTCATAACAATAGTCAGTGGTGAATGTGACAGCACAGGGTCAGAACCTCACCATAGTGGACGGGGGTGGGTCAACTGTCTGTTCCTTCATAACAATAGTCAGTGGTGAATGTGACAGCACAGGGTCAGAACCTCACCATAGTGGACGGGGGTGGGTCAACTGTCTGTTCCTTCATAACAATAGTCAGTGGTGAATGTGACAGCACAGGGTCAGAACCTCACCATAGTGGACGGGGGTGGGTCAACTGTCTGTTCCTTCATAACAATAGTCAGTGGTGAATGTGACAGCACAGGGTCAGAACCCGTGCACAGAGTAAGTCTCTAGATCTGTAGGGGGTCACCTGCATATTTTATGGAGTCTCTTTTTATCATTAAAAGTTGTGTTTTTAAGTCAATGGAGTCGTGTCGGAGACGTCATTCCAACACTGTTCCCATCTTTTGGAGTCACGTCGGAGGGTTTTTTCCGACATATTTTGACGGTTTTGACTCGTGTAGCCCGATAAAAGGGAAATAACTCGCTGTTCCTATTAATCCTGAGACCTGCCCCTTGTAGTTGCTTCCCTTAGACTGTCTCCAGTGTGTCCTATTTTTTTTTTTTTACTTCTTTAAATTGAACTACTCATCATCTTTGAATTTGCTTAACTCAATATGGCGGCGACCATATAGCTCACTTTATTCAAACTGAACATTAAATAAACAAATGTTTATGTTTATAGTTTATGTTATGCTTTTTAAAATCCTTTTTTATTTATATACTAAACCAGGTCTATCAAAACTTGAGTGGCTTTGTGATATTAGATCAAGATCATAACAAAGTGGTCAGCCCGTGGAGTAGGAATTTTTGTTTTCCAGACAAAGCGCATTTTTGTCAGATTATTTACATCGTGAAATATATGCGGCTCACTCGTTCAAAAGTAAGAAGTCTCCAAAAATATACTGATTTATTGTTCACTCTGCACATGTTGCATGTTTGTATGATGTGCATTGGCGATTTTTAGAAAATGACCAAACATAATTAGATCTGAGGGAGAAACTGTCATTTTGTATGTGACTCAATTGAGTTAAGCTACGTCTTTGAAAATTTGCTATGTGTACAATGTACCATTCTGAAAACCAGTGTATTGGATGGCAGTTTTGAACATCATGGAGAAATTATAGTCAAAATAAAGACGAGGGACTGCCTTTGACTTTCAATGTTGTAAAAAGCTTTTTGAAAACATTCTTAATTCCAAAATACAAAGCAAGAACTTTATCATTTTCAGTGAAATATACTATATTTGTGTTTGTTCAAGCTAGTGTATATTTGAGTAAGTTTGTGTGCATTTCAGTGAGAATGTGTCTTCTGTGTGTTTGATGAAATGTGTGTGGGCCTCTGTGTGCAAGAGCGCGTTCATTCGCGTGCGTGCACGTACGTGCGTGTGTGTCTGTCGCGCGTGTGTGTGCGTGTGTGAGTGCTTTAATACTGACTGTAAAGCACTTTGTGCTTGATAAAAAGCGCTATATAAGTATCTGTTTATTATTATTAGTAGTAGTAGTACCATTCATTTGCTGGCCTTGTTGATAGTGCTGTTGCCAAACAGCGTTCTGTTGAAAACTTTAGAGAACTGGCTCAAGCAGCAAGCTATGCCATTGGATGTTTTGCAGGGGACCTGGGTATTTACAAGATGCTGGATGTCAACGGGAATCGCATTGACGAAATACCCTTCAACGCCATCAATGTGCGCAACCGCGGCCAGTTGACTGTGGACAATGATCGTTTCCGGCGTGTGCTGCGAGGGAACAGTGTGCAGGTGTTCCCAGGTAAGGGTGTATATAATCTTTAACATTCTTTAAAGTTTGGGGGAAAATAACACCCAAAAGAGCACTCCCTTAGAACATTGGTAATTGGTAATATAAACTATAAACATAAACCATTTTGCCCATGGTGTTTTAAAAACTTTAGTATTTAACTAGGGCCTGAAGAAAAGAGTGTAAGACGCTTGACAATTGCTGCAGACTAGAATATGGGCGTTTGTGTTCTTTATTGTCTTGTCTACTACTAGGGGGTGTGATGTTATTGATGATGTCATAACTTTTGATGTCACAGCCCTGGAAGGATGGTTTTTGTTTTAGACAAGTCAGGGATGATATATCTATAGACCATTTGTTTCACATTGAGTCCAACTGGTCTTTTTCATTTTATAATAATAAAGAAAATAGTTTATCACATTATCACTGGCAGTGAAGGGGTTAATGATTTTGGTCAAGACTGTAAATTACTGCCCTCCACACAGTTGTTTTGTTGTTGTTGTCTTTTGTCACACAGTTAATTTTTGCTCTAAATCCTCCAGAGAAAAAGTGCAGAATGAACAAGTGCTTTGCTTAGTCTTTCCACATTTCCAGATCGTGACAATCGTACCTTGCCATGCCATCTTATTATGTAGATATATTTATATGCATATGGTTGTACTCATTTGAGCACATAGATGCACATTAGGCGTTTCTGTGCTTTGGGTGATTTAATTTTTTTAGCAGAGGCTGATTAAAAAAAGGAAGACTTTAAAAATGGTGAAAATGTGAAGGGAAAAAATGATAGAAGATAGTTGCACATTGTGTGTTTCGATCTGTACCATAGATGTTTTTCTTAAATATTTTAATAAATGCTGATGAAAAAAAGTCTTTAAATTTAAAAACAAACTATGAAGGAAAAAAGATAAAAGCTAGTTCTTACCTGCTTGATGAAGGTCCTCATTGATTGTTTTCTTTGTTCATCTTCATAAGTAGACCTGGCAGTCACTATTTTGAAGCACCATTGTGAACATGTGATGGTGACTGGTACCACAGGTGGGCGACTGAGCACACGCAATACCTACATGGAGGTGAGGCGTCTGCTGGTGGATGTGATGGGGGTGCTGGAGTCGGATGGCTTGGGCTTCTGTGCTGGAGGTTTGTATGGCGCTTCTTTTGGGTGATGGTTGTCTCACTTCATCTTCTTCCTTTACGCACTGTTCGCGCATCAACTTCTGTGCTGGAGGTTTGTATGGCGCTTCTTTTGGGTGATGGTTGTCGCACTTCATCTTCTTCCTTTACGCACTGTTCGCGCATCAACTTCTGTGCTGGAGGTTTGTATGGCGCTTCTTTTCGGTGATGGTTGTCGCACTTCATCTTCTTCCTTTACGCACTGTTCGCGCATCAACTTCTGTGCTGGAGGTTTGTATGGCGCTTCTTTTGGGTGATGGTTGTCGCACTTCATCTTCTTCCTTGACGCACTGTTCGCGCATCAACTTTTGTGTTAATAGGCTTAAGTTGTAATTGATGTTTTGTTAATTTTGTTTGACATTTACTTCATTGCTATTAAATTTATGTACAGTTAGTTTTGCATTTACAATACGTCCATGTTTAATCTTTTTTGTGTGTAACCTTTCATCTGTGAGTGAGTGTGGGGTACTGTGTTAGGATATATGTGTGCCTTTGTGTGTGCTGGGAAAGTTTCTTATTTCATAATGCCATGATATCTGCTCTTTCCTCTCTTGTTGGCGTTTTGTCAAGTCTCCGACATTATAAACTTCACAAAAAGTTAAAGCATACATTCAACAGTTTGACATGATTTAAAGGATTTTTTTTTTTACCCCTAGTGAAGTTATTTTCTTGTTGTTGGTTTGTCTCTTGGATAATTTGTTGTTGAACATCTCTTAAAGTTACAGATAAATCTTGAAATTTTGTAGATGGCTTGTGAATAATCAGAGATTATTTAATGAAGTTTCAGAGTTACCCTAATTTGTAAATCTAAGATAGGATGTGTATCCCATTTATTTTGTTTGTTTGCAGGAAGTTTAACATTTTTTGTTAGTGTTTAAGCTGAGGTATAAATGGATACCTGACTTTTGTTGTGGAAAGTTAAGGTAGTGTAGGGTAACCTTGTGTCTTTTAGAACCTGAAAACCCTATTGATGTTGAATGATTAACTCACTGATCCTAATGGCCACTTGGCTATGGGACATTCACCCTTTCCTTGTTAACCTTGCAGAAGGTGAAGGTGGGGGAGTTACGGGGTCAGAGGGCAGCGGCACGGGTGGCAGTTATGGCGGGGAGGGAGGGGCTGAACACTTTGACCACAGTCCTTCCCACGCCTATGGGTTTCTGACCACGCCCAGCCACTTTGGCAGTGGTGGCGGGAACAGCTCTGCCGGGGAACCAGGTGGGAAAGTAGCAGTGATAATTATGTCTTCCATAGAAAAGAAAGAAAAAATCCAGACATTTTAAAATGTGTATTATTATTATTATTATAATGAATGTTTTATTTTAATTACAGAAAATGTCATTGAATAGATATACATAAAAGCCAAGTTGTTGGATAAAGTGTAAATTTTAATTGCAAAAAATTGAAAAGTATATTTCACGAAAATGTTTGCTGTTTTTAAACTTTTCCCCATTGCTTATTGGAAATCAGCTTGTATGTGTTTTTAATGGTTTCCTTTGTCAGAAAGAAGTTGAATATGTGAATTATGTGAGTGGCAGTTTTCATGAATAGAAGAGAGGAGTTGATGGGTCCATTTTTATGTGTCTCATAATTTGTTCGTAAAGAGAAACAGAATGTTACATGTTATGGTGTGTGGATATTTGTCACTTGCACATAATATTAAAAAGGGGAAGTGAAATATATTTTAAAATCCATTTTATTATAGGAATTGATCATTACAAAAAAATCAGTGAACATAAATAAATCCACTGGTTTTCTCATACTACATGGGGACAGACAAAAATGTCAGGAAACTGACAGAAGAAAACCTGTGTTGTTTTCTGGTGTCAATCAGGGGCCTGTGGAGGAGGCATCCTACAGCTGAACGTGTCTGACCTGTTGAAGATTGACGGTGTGGTCAGTGTGAATGGTCAGCAGGGAACAGGCCAGGCTGGTGGGGGCAGTGGGGGCAGCCTGTATTTTGTCGCTGGTCATTTTGACGGCTCTGGACAACTCCAGGTCTGTTCATTACAGTATTTTGCTTCTTTTTATTTCTTGTTAAATAGTGACAGCCATTGCTGCCCTTTACGAATACCGTATTTTACAGACTACAAGGCGCACCTGATTGTAAAGCGCACACACCAAATTTTGCACAAAATTCAGATTTTGTTATTATAGTTTCTTACTATATTGTCAATCACATTATAAGGCGCAGGGGTCTCAGTCTAGTTAAATAATATTGCCTTATAGTCCGTCAAATACGGTAACTTATGGCTTTTATTATTGGGTTGACAATAGTTACATACCATATCATTATCTGTCATTAAAGTAATTCTGGACTCGGTTAGAGAAAACTGCAATGGTAGAGACTGAGAAGTGACATGTAGATTATTTTGACTGCCATTTCAGGCTGAAGGCGGAGAAGGGACAAACGGAGGTGCAGGGGGCCGCATCGCAGGCAGGGCATCCCTCATCCAGTTCATCGGGCAGTTTGAGACTCAAGGGGGAGCAGGTCATGGGGGAGAGGTGGGGGCCGCAGGAACCGTGCTGTTGACCGACGACCATCATGGCGGATACAGCACACTGCGCGTCTATAACCAAAAGGGCAAAGGTGTAAGTTATGCTGGAGGGTTTGAACTTGAACCTGTGCTGCTGCACACTTTGATTAGGTATATATATGCATTACAGTATACCACATCACAGCACAAAGAAACGTTTGGTCAGTGTGACTTAATTTACCTTACTATTGCTTTGATCTGTAGATGTGGTATCAAATAATAGAAGTGATTGATTTTTGTTTTATGATGATGATGTTTGTGGGAATGGGGGATATGATGCCACTTTATTGAATCCAAAGCTGTATTTACCCATAACTTTTTACAGGAAAGGAAAACACAAATACCAGTTCCAGAATCCCCTGGAGAGGACTACAACCTTGACCTCCTTGACCTTGGGCAGTACGCACAGGTCGGTCTGCTGGCGATTGATGAAAGTGGCCGGCCTGTGGAGGGTGTCCGTGATTTGCGCATAATGGAGGTGGCAGGGGACCACAGTGCAGTGGTGCATGTGGAGCCCGGCATGTGGCTCAACATCGACTTCAACCACACAGCCGTCCTCTCCTTTGATGTCAAACTCTATGAGGTATCAGTGGCCATTCTATAGTCAAACTCTATGAGGTATCAGTGGCCATTCCATAGTCAAACTCTACGAGGTATCAGTGGCCATTCTATAGTCAAACTCTATGAGGTATCAGTGGCCATTCTATAGTCAAACTCTATGAGGTATCAGTGGCCATTCTATAGTCAAACTCTATGAGGTATCAGTGGCCATTCCATAGTCAAACTCTATGAGGTATCAGTGGCCATTCCATAGTCAAACTCTACGAGGTATCAGTGGCCATTCTATAGTCAAACTCTATGAGGTATCAGTGGCCATTCCATAGTCAAACTCTACGAGGTATCAGTGGCCATTCCATAGTCAAACTCTACGAGGTATCAGTGGCCATTCCATAGTCAAACTCTACGAGGTATCAGTGGCCATTCTATAGTCAAACTCTATGAGGTATCAGTGGCCATTCCATAGTCAAACTCTACGAGGTATCAGTGGCCATTCCATAGTCAAACTCTATGAGGTATCAGTGGCCATTCCATAGTCAAACTCTACGAGGTATCAGTGGCCATTCCATAGTCAAACTCTATGAGGTATCAGTGGCCATTCCATAGTCAAACTCTACGAGGTATCAGTGGCCATTCCATAGTCAAACTCTACGAGGTATCAGTGGCCATTCCATAGTGAAACTCTACGAGGTATCAGTGGCCATTCCATAGTCAAACTCTACGAGGTATCAGTGGCCATTCCATAGTCAAACTCTACGAGGTATCAGTGGCCATTCCATAGTCAAACTCTATGAGGTATCAGTGGCCATTCCATAGTCAAACTCTATGAGGTATCAGTGGCCATTCCATAGTCAAACTCTATGAGGTATCAGTGGCCATTCTATAGTCAAACTCTATGAGGTATCAGTGGCCATTCTATTGTCATACTCTATGAGGTATCAGTGGCCATTCCATAGTCAAACTCTATGAGGTATCAGTGGCCATTCCATAGTCAAACTCTACAAGGTATCAGTGGCCATTCCATAGTGAAACTCTATGAGGTATCAGTGGCCATTCCATAGTCAAAATCGAGGGGTCAGAATCAGCACACAAAATAGGTCTCTGGATTTTTAGCAGGTCACTTTTTTAGGTCTCTTTTCATAATTTTTGTAACATTAAAACCCCAAAAGAAAACCTGTGCATCAGGAGAAATTCTGCTGTGTTTAGTGATGCATTGGTCTGAAAATAGAGTGCATCAGATGGTAATTTTGATCGTCTGAGATGCACATGTGTGTGTCAAAGTTAACACTGACTACCATGTTTTTCAAAGTGTAAGCCGCGCCTTATTATAAGGCACAATCCCAAAATTTGACACAAAATTGAGGAATTGTTGTAATACGTTATCGCTATATTATTAGTCATTGCAGGGGCCTTAGTCTGGGGAAAAGAATCGCCTTATAGTCTGTAAAATATGGTAACAGATAGCAAACAGCTGTGCAGAGCTAATACCGTTAATAGGTGGTTTCAGAGATTGTAATAAATAAGAGAAAAGTAGAGCAAAATTAATGTAGGAGTTACGAAGAGGTGAATTAAATGTGGGTGTGATTATATGAGTTTGAAAAAATAATTACAAATCAATTGTAAGCTATTTATATGAAATAAATAAGTGTACTGAAAGTGATTCACCCATGTATGTGTTCTTTTATATAAACTATTTTGGTTTCATATAAAGCAGATAAGTTGAAAGTGAAGGTAATGGGGAGCCAATGTGAAAGGGAAATCTTGTTATTAACAAATGCAGACACCAGTCCACTGGGGGCGTTTTATTGGTGTTTACCTCTGTTTACACCATAAACAGCTACAAACCAGCGTGCATTGCAATCCAAACATTGCTGTCACAGGACAAATGCAATGCTACAGTTTTGAATAACTATACAACAGCCTCCTTATGTATTGTGCACCAAATTGGAAAAAATAAACTCTTTGATGCAATTTATCAATGCGTTGAAGCACACAGAGCAAATTAAACTAACCAGTCAATTGATGCTGATGTGTGTTGACTGAAAGGCGAAGCTGACTCCTAAGATAATAGCCAAAGAGATGGTACTTTGTCTTCAGAACGCCACAGTGAACCTGCCTCACAACACCTATCTGCACGACGCCCGCGTCACGCTGTACGGAGGCGTGCTGCGAGGCGTGCACACCCTCAACATCTCCCTCCATGGGGAGTTCACCGTCTACCCCCCTGCCCGGGTCAACAGCACAGGCAATGGCACTGCCAGCCTGGCCTCCTCCAAAGAGCTGCGTCTTAACAGCATGGTCATTCTGGACGGTGGTCGGTTCCAGTTTGTGGGGGAGGTGGAGAGAGAGGAGGAGATGGTGATTGTGCTGGATGGGGGGCTGGTGGTGCAGGGAGGGGGCGTCATCAGCGCCAACAATCTGCACGTTTCTGGTATGTGTGTGTGTGTGCATGTGCATGTCTTCTTCTTCTTCTTCTTCTTTCCCAGGCCATATGGCCATAATGGATGAAGTACATATGTGTCTGATATTCAGTTTTCTCTGGTCTTCCTGCTGCACTTGACTGACACTTTCCGATTGTGGAGGAGGTGTGTGTGTGTGAACATTGAACATTGAACATTGGTTTATTGCCATGAAACCTAACCAAAGGCTTAAAAGGCACAGGTTAAGATTACAAACAACGCAAAATAATATTCATGCTTTGTGTTTAAACAAATACTAACATATTTTGCCACAAATGGCTGTAGTTTATCTAACATTATCGTATTTGATGGAGACTGAATATGATTCTAAACTTTGTTTGTCTACATTTTCCATCAATTTGCAACAATTAATCTTCTTTATACGTAACGCAGGTATTCAAAAGGTGTAACTCATCTTCTATTTCATGACATTTTTGGCAAAGTCTGTTTTCTCTTACAATATTCTCGTGTCTACCAATTTTGATTTTCAAATTATGAGCACTAATTCTCAATTTTCATAGAGCCTGTTTTTGTTGTCTATCCAAAATAGTGCTAAAAAGGTACTGTTCTATTCGATATTCTTTAGTAACATCATTATAAAACCTGAGCCGTGATACTTCTCCCTTTTTTAGTTTCCAAAATGATATGTAACAGTTTTGCATTCTTCGTAATATTGCATGTTGTAATTTTTTAGCATTGAATGTGAATTGATTGTTCCAAACATGCTCAAAGCCAGTTCAAATATTATTGTTTTGATGAACTTAATCCATGATGTTTGCGAGCCATCTTGTTGCAACATGTTATCATATGCCTGTCTCAAATATGAATTTTCCTTAGATTCAAGTACATGTATCCAAAAGCCTACAACATTAACAAATGCGTAGTATACAGGAGGCTGGGTTTGGCGCACCCCTCATACAAAGTCGTACTCACGCACATACACAACTGCCCCAAAAAGCTGTGTAGGCTGGGGCGTTCTGACCTACACACACAATTGCCCCAACTATTTATGTACGTGGAGCCTTATGTGCAACATGGGCCCCCAAGGCCGGGCCCGCCCCACCCCCCTGGCGGGCCCCCAACCCATTGCTAACACTATAGTGTCAGGAGAGCCCGCGGACAGCCCCCCACCCTCCAGCAGCTTCGCTGATGCCGGGCTCTCCTTTTAGATATAATGGGTATCTTTAGGATGTAGTGAGTATTGCTGATATACTTGTTGCAAGGCTATACCTGAGGCACAGTTACTGCGCAGCAACACGCAACTATGGAGACATCCAAACCAGATTCGATGGGGCTGGGGAAAGCGATGGTGATCATTAGAACCCTTCGTTACATTGCAATGACTTCAGGAAAAAAGAAAGCGGTGGAAGTGGTCGAGAAATGGTTTGAGCTGATGCAAAAAGATGGCGGCCAGGAAGACAAGGAGCTGAAAAAGGCTGCCTTGGACTTCCTGGAAGAACTGGAAACATAAAAAAGGCAAAGCAAGAGAACACGTACCTCACCAAAAAAAGCGTCAACAAAACTACGTTTTTGCCCTGCCATCTTCAAACCGCTCATAGCCCTTGCAAGTCTTTCCAACGTTCTACCACGTTCCTGTTCTTTCGAAACTATTGCATCAGTCGACTTCCGTCAGCTTGTTTACATGCTGACCAAAATTTTTGGAGCTGACAAACTTTGGGTTAACTGACACGCTTTTGCTTTGCTGACGAACAAACTGTGCGAGCTAGCGATCACTTTTCGCAACGCGGTGAATTTGTTTTACGGCTGACTACTACCGTGGGTGGTGTTGTGTGTGCGAGAATATGGGCGGAGCTTATGGCGCATAATATATCGCACTTTCTATGCTTCGCTTTTATTTTCTTGCCTCTGTTTTTTTGTCTGTCTGTCTGTCTGTCTATATCTCTCTCACTCTCTCCGCCTCTCTCTGTATATAATATATGTGTGTGCCTATCTTTGTTTCATCTCTCCGTCTCTGTCTGTCTCTCTGTCTGTCTCTCTCCTCTCTCTCACTCTCTCTCTCTCACACACACACACACACACAAGGCAGGCAATAGCACTGCTTTTTTTCACACTTTCTTTCTTTCCTCTCTCTCTGTGTCTGCCTGCCTCTCCCCCTCTCTCTCTCTCTCTCTCTCTCTCTCTCTCTCTCTCTCTCTCTCTCTCTCTCTCTCTCTCTCTCTCTCTCTCTCTCTCCAATCTACATCCTGTTTCTATAAGTGGATGACGAAGTATAGGTCTCATTTATAGCCGGCTGGGTAAACCATACTATACTAAACTGTCTGTCTGTCTGTCAGTCTATATCTCTCTCACTCTCTCCGCCTCTCTCTGTATGTAATATATATGTGTGCCTATCTTTGTTTCATCTCTCCGTCTCTGTCTGTCTCTCTGTCTGTCTGTCTGTCTCTCTGTCTCTCACTCTCTCTCTCTCTCACACACACACACAAGGCAGGCAATAGCATTGGCTGCGCAATCAATGCTTTCAGTGGGATGTAACAGTGAAGAGAACAATTATTTGCATCCTGGTTGGTGTGGAAGGGGCTAAACTCTGCAAATAGGCTTAGTCACCCTGAAGTTATGCCCCATCTACTGTTAGCATGCAGTTCAAAGTCATGATAAATCGGCTGCTAGCCGTTGTCGCATTGAGAGAAGTGCTTCCTCTCTTCCTTGTTTGATCAGCTGGGTTTTTTCCTCTTGAGAAACTGCTTCTTTTTTGTTGTTTTTGGAGCGAATTTCTGCCTTCATTTTGTTGTACTTGTCTATTTCTGTCAAGATCAGTCTGAATTCTTCATCAGTCACTTTGTCATCCTGGAGGGCCATAGAAATGTGGTCTGAGAGTGTATTCAGCTTTGATTCAGCCAGGGTTCGAATCTCGTCGTGTTTTTTGGCTTTGGCTTGTAATCGGCGAGAAACCCACTTGCATGCCACCCCAGATAGTCCACAGACCACTGTGGCTGCCTCCATTCCAACAACAATGGGAGCAGCTATAATGGTGGACAACAGGCCTACCCCCGCCCCACCCAAACCCAAGCTGACCGTTATCAGTGCAGTGTCAATACCATCAACGATGTTTACTCCCCTGTGGTATTTCTTGTACAAGGAAGCTCGGAAGTCTCTCTCCTTTTCAAGCCAGAGTTTTAGCTCTGCTATTTGCTGTAGCCTATGTTGACGCGCTGGCTCTTGTTGCGATGGCACTTGTTCCTTCGGAACATCAGCAACAGGAATCTCTGGGTAAAGACTCATGATTACGGCAATGGGTTAAAGGCCAGCGTTTCTAAATAGGAGGTAGAGAGACCATGGATGCTGTAGTAGAGGCGCCGAAGTTTGAATTTGCTGAGGTACACTGTGTTGAGCATGAATCGGTCAATGTCAACTTCTGTTTGAACTCCCTGTTGGCTCAAACGAATTATGGGCTCTTCTGCTCCTCCTCGAGGGATGCGAACAGAGATGTACAGGAGTTTGTTAGTAAGATTCCCAGGCCATTTCAGCTTCAGTCCTTGAACAAGTGGGACAAAGTCATCAGCCGTGCCCACAAGAATCACTTCAAACACGACAGTGGAGCTTGGCGCAAGGGTGAACTTGAATGCGCTAGTGAGTTTCAGGGTGGCCGATTTCTCACCCCGTATCAAATAGCCATGCTCTGCTGTCTCCTCAATAGTAACGTTTTTTCTCCGACCTGGGATATAGACCGCCAAGAGCTGACCCTTGTTTTGGATCTTTTTGACGGCATTGTTTTTTCCCAAATGAAGGTAGGGTGGGGCAGGCTTGATTTCAAGATGCCAGCCACCCACAGCTGTGATCAAATCTGTGAACGGCCTTCAGCCCTGACCGGTGTACAGCAGACGGTAATGGCGATTGGCAATCACGTTTTGTATGGTGACATCATTCAGGTCCCCGAAATTCAGAGGGTCTGGCTCAGGGGGTGTAAGGGGGAGCTCAACCCGCTTATAAACCCCTCCAGTCAGCTGGAAGACATACAGCTTGTTTTCTCTTCCAGGCTGTCCAAAGCCTTCTGTGTCTCCAAGATCAGAAAGCGCAGTTGTTGCACAGGCTTTAACATCATGGGTTCCAGGTCCACCTGCATCAACCATTATTCTGGTAACTGTTTACCACACGGAACAAGATGTAGAACAACGCTCACGTAATCAACAGATATCATTTTTCCATTACTGTCTAAAACCTGAACCGTCACTTGTGGGATAGCACCTGCTGCCAGTCTTTTGTACAACCGGGTGGGGAAGGAGACTGATCGACCACTGCCAGACTTTTCGTTTTCTATGGCCACGGAACGCAGCAGTGTGCTTGGCTTGTCATTGAGGAAGTTGTCTGAAGTGGATAGTTCCTTCAGGTGAACAAATAGCTCACGGTGAATTGCCAGTTTAGGAAGGCTCGTTGCATGGAGAACCTCACCCGATACCACGTCCCAAACTGCAAACCCTAAAGTCTCCCTCAACCCCTCTGAAAGCGAAATGTACCCCTCTGAAGCGGAGAGTTTTAGATGCCCCGTAGGTGTGTACAGACTCAAAGATGCCCCATGTGGTTGGAAGAAATGCTCGTCCAGCTCACACACATTATAATAGCCATCGGGTATAGTGACGTGATTGCCATCAGCTTCAAACAGGTGGTTGTTTAGGGCACTACTGATGTTGTACCAGCGAGGATAGTATGTAAGTTCACAGAGAGCAATTAAGAATCTGCCGTCTATGTTTTCAATACATCTGGGGAGGCCCACAGGCCCGCCTTTTTGAACATCAGTTAGAGTAATATGCATAGTGATGCTGTAACCATGGATCCGTTCAAATACATGCGATGCGAAATATGATGCGAAATATTTAACTGGCCCGCGTTGTAATGAAAAGAAGAGCCTTTCATTCCATAGGCTGTATGTAACAATCAACGTCCATGGGGAGAGCTTTGATGTAGCAGTCCCCGACATGTTCAATGATTACAAACTTCCTCCCGTGCGCAGTAATGCAGTGGCTCAGCAGTGGTTCTCAAACCCCCACCAGTTCTATCAGAATCAGGTGAACTTCGCAGTCTGGTGTGCGACTACTGGCTGTGGTGTCTCCTACGCTAACCATCTAAACCACCCCGATCCTCTTATGAAATCTGTCTATAACTTCCATGTTTACTTCCAGATCCGTCGGATCCTTACCGAGCTCGGTGTTCCCCTTTCCACAGACAAGGCATTCCATGCGTTTGACAACCCGTATGATAAAAGAGCCTTTGAGCGCATCTGCAATGAGTTTGGAGTTTCCAGCAGTACAACCTGGAGGCAGAACTCTGACAAAAACCATGGGCTAGGGACCCTCTTCTATCCCTACACCCACCGCAGATACAACTATGACTGGTGGCCTGGCCATACAAGCTTCTCCCCAAATTCAGCCATCCACCTCGGGTCGGCAGAGCAGCAGCACCCCCAGGCTTGGACTACGTTTATCTTGGACACATCCAAAGGCTTCACCCAGCCTGGTGTAGAGCGACTGAATGAGTCTATCAGGACCTATGTATGGTGCCTGCTGGGAGCACAGGCTCAGACCAAGACACCCATCACAGACGGCTCACGGGGCTTTGATGCGCAGAAACAATGGCTTGTTCTCCTGGAAGACAGCATTGCGTCTCCTGTTGATCTGCCCAGCTCTATCGCGCGCTACGAAAATGTTCTGCAAAAAGCACAGAGTGTGGTTGATTTCATGTATGGAGTAGGACTGTACATGAGCCCCTCCAACATGATCCTGAGGATGGGCCAAGTAGTCGGCTACAACAACCTGATACTTGTCGCAACAGCCTCCGAAAAGATGGGATTGAATGCCAATATCAACTCTACCAGTGTTCCTAGTAACCTCGCTGCTGCTGACTTGCAGTCAAACACCGCTGCTCCTGCTCCTGTGCCCGATGACACGTCAACACACCATCAGCCCCCACTGACTGCGACAGCCCATCAACATGAGGAAGAAAAAACAGCTCTGGTTATTGGTGGGATAGCAGTCGGTCTATTTCTGATTTGGCAGTTGTGATGATGTTACTGTTCCAAAGGAACAACATCAACGTCACTTTTGATTGTTGCTGCGCGATAAGTGGTCACGGGAAGCCACCAGAAGAAGTCCTCCAACAGCTAAAACTATGGCCCACAGGTTTTCAACCAGCCAGCCGGCTGTCTTTGCGAGGAGGGAGAGGAGCCAAGAGACGATGGAACCAATGATGCCTGGGAGTGCAGCAGCCGCCTTACCAGCCAGTTTGGCCAGGGCACGCCCAAGGTTTTGTAGGTGTTTTTTTACCCACTCCTTGAGTCCGACTTTATCTGTCGGTGGTGTTGGCGTACCACCAGGTGTTGATGCACTGCCTCCTCCACCCCCAGTCAGGGCCAGCACCAGGGTTGAGATGGCCATTCCGATTGCTGTGAGAATTGACGCTATTGTGATGCCTTGCTCACGGAAGAGAGTGCGGACACGCTCTGCAAGCGTTGTGTTCTCATGGAGGAGTCGGTCAATTGTCTCCCTGATGCGATTAATTTGGGAATGAAGAGCTTCTTTATTTGCTGATGCCGCTTCAAGGCGAGCAGCACGCTCATCTTCCAGATTTCGCAGCCGCTCAGCAACACGGCGCCTGCTAAATTCATCAACACCCTCTGTGTCCAGCTTTCGCTTCTCAAGAGCGATATGACTGTCAATTTCAGACAGTTTTGCTAAGTTGTTGGTAAGCTCACCTCTGACAGTCTGCAGCGCTTTATCCAGGCCCCGCAGTTCTTGGAGATTGAGGGGTGAATCCTGGAGGGTTCCAAGGATCTCGTCTATCTCGGCACCTGTCAATGTTGACTCCATTTTCTGGAAGGCCGTGAGAGCATGCTCAGCAACATCTGAGGCATCTTTGGCATGCTGAGCAACAGCCCCGAGGTCTTGGAGCTCAAGTGGCTTTGCTATGGCAGCAGCCGCCCCGTCCAGTTCATTGCTAGCAGTTTGGAGGGCTTTGATTGCTTGTTGAGGCAGCACATTTCGCGCTCGTGACCAACCAACAAAGCCCAGCTCTTCTCTGATGGCTTTTCCACCACCAGGCCGGCCTGCAACTGTGGCAAGAGAAAGCGGTTCACTGGTACGACTATTTGTTAGGCCCAGACTAGGATAGGCCTTCAGTCGGAGCTGCCCACCAACAAGCTGAAACTTTGAGGGGTCCCTACCAAGCACTGGTGTTTGACCCTTTCTGGCCAGAGCATTGTAATAGTCATCAACCGCTGACTGCAGGAGCTCTTGTTGCAATGGGTGCAACAACGGTTGTTGCAACACCAGCGGTGTTGCATGTGATGAAATTGATGACATCGTGTCATTATCATTGTTATTGACAACAACATTATCGTCATCTGCCTCTGGAATATTAACACCATCGTCATCGAATAGGTCATCAAATAGACCAAGGTCAGCCATTATTCTGACTTTCGTAATACAGCTCGTGCCTATTAAACGAATGGGTCACACGCTTCAATAGACCTTATAGCTTCGCTAAAGCTTCGCCATAGTGCCATTGTTGTTGACTATAACTTCGCTATATATAGCTTGTTGCTGTTCCTTCAGAACATACAGCGACCACAATAATGGCAGCCAGCCAATTCGGACGAAATCTCAACCCATATCGCAGACTGCGAGACCCGCTTGGTGTCAAAGGTATTCGACAGTCAGTCGTAATCACCAACAACCCCAGCACCATTGACCAGAACCAACAGCTGCTGGTTCGCTTCCCAAACATTGGGCCTCATGACGTTGTGGTGCCAGGCACTGCACGCCTGGCGTTTGTTATCTCTCTGAACTCCGGCGATGCTAACAGGACTGTGGTTCAAAACCTTGGCCGGGCTGTGGTGAAGAAGACTTCGATCAAGATCAGTGGAAACGAGGTCATGTCCATCGATGACTCTGACACGTACTACTGCTACAGTGACCTGTGGAAAACGGCCCAAGAGTGGCAGAATGCCCACTACCAGGGTCTCGACACTTCTGACGAGCAAAACACAACAAAACTGCGGGTCGGTGCTGGGGATGGTGATGATTCGCAGGCAGAAGACAAGGCCATTGCTGATGTCTATGGCAGCCGCTTCTATGTGCCTCTCGATTTCGAGCTTCTGGAGAGTCACATGCCTTTCTACCAAAGCGCCCTGGGAGACCGCCTGGAGTATGAACTGACATTCAATGACTACTCACAAGTCTTAATGTCCTCAAACCCTGCCGCGTCATACACCATTGACAACATCTGTCTGGAATACGACATGGTGACACAGCCTGAACTGGCTCGCATGATCCGCACCCAGTATTCTGGACGCCTTGCCATCCTGTATGAGCGTGTTCTCCGGCACAGAAAAATCACCAAGGACAAGTCAGACACCCTGTGGAACATCAACGTGAACGTTCTAGCAAGGAGCATGAAAGGCCTCCTTATGCTGTTTGAGGACCCTGCCACAAGTGGTGCAGAATTCGCCCGTGAAACTGAGGCTTTCTACAACCCCAAGATCAGTAAAGTGGAGGTCACCATCGAGGGTGTGCCCAACCAGCTGTACAGCCAAGGGCTGCGGGCCTACCAGCAGTGGGACGAGGCCAGAAAGTTCTTTGCCTCAGGAAGCAAGCGCCACCCCGAGGTGGCTGTGGTGGCAAAAGACCTGGCACTAGCCGACGTCTCCCTGGGAGAGTTCCTGACCACCAAATACGCCCTGTGGCTGGACCTGCGGTGTACAGATGATGATCAGCTGCATGGAACAGGCCGGAGGGTGGAAAATGCTAGTGAAGGGGTGACCATCCAGATGACCAAAAAAGCCGAAGCAGCAGGCCTATTGAACGTCTACCTCTTTGTCATCATGGATGCACAACTCAATATCGAAGATGCCCGGTACAAAGGAGCTATATACTAACCATGACCAAGTCGTGTTACGGTCTGCTATCGACTCCCATCTGCTCCCAAAAGACCATCACTCTGCCATAATATGTGGGCAGACGAATTGTGGTAAAACCAGGTTCATCTTGGATCTCCTGGAAAGCGAGTACCGTGGCACCTTCCAGCACATCGTCATCCTCTGCCCCACGGTCAGATACAACAAGACCTATCAGTCACGACGCTGGGTTTGGCAAGACCCTGAAGTTTTCATAGTCGACCCTGGTGAGAGGCTTCATGACTACCTGCGAGCATTCTACCAGCTGTTTGCTGGGGAGCCGACGCTATACCTCATCAACGACTGTGCTGCGTCTAAGGCAATCACGAAGAAAAAAGACATACTCTCCGAGATCTCCTTCAGTGGACGCCATGCCGACCAATCGGTATGGATCCTCACTCAGAAGTACAACTCAGTTCTCAAGGACCTTAGAGAACAGACACGCTGGGTGGCTCTGTTCCACTGCAAAGACCGCGACTCCTTTGAAGACTGCTTGCGAGAAAATGACGTGATTCCTTCTAAACAGGAACGAGATGCAGTTCGGCAGCTGCTTGCTGAGACTAAGCATGCAAAGCTTCTACTGAAGACTGATCAGCCGGCTGCTTATATGGTTGCCTAGGTGCAGTAGTATATATAAGCATATATAAGCATGTGGGAAGCAGTTTTGCTTGGATGTCAGATCTTAATTTTAGGAGTCCTAGGGCTCGGCGTCTACGAATATATTAGACTCTGGCAACGTATCAAGCATCCCATCGCCACAATGCGTACTGCTTTCGGTTGCAAGATGGACTGTGACGAACTCATCGACCAGCTGTTGCAAAGCAACATGGAGGGCGACCGGCTTGAATCGACGCAAGATCACGCAGCACCTAGTAGTACTACTACCTGCAGCGATGCCGCTACTACTAGTAGTAGAAACACGAATAAACGTGTCAGACTCGCCGCTTTGGTTGCCGGCGGCCAAGCCCAACAGTACTCTCTGATGGAAAAGGGGCGGACTGTCACAGTCGACCAGATCGACACCATGTCTGACGAACACATCGACCAGCTCTACGCCCGGTACGAAGCACGACTTGGAGCGGCAATGACGAAGACACTGGGCGAATCAGCTCTCCGCCTCTACGCACTCGCGGCAAGTGTTCTGCTACCCATCCCACCCGAAAACAGGCCCAAACTGGTGGCTGACCTCGAAGAAGACCCCTTCATTGGACACGCCCTGTGCAACGCCACTTGTGAGCTGTACCACCGCTACGGCATGTACCTTGCCCCCATCACAGCGGCGCTGACCACCGTTAAGCATTGTCAATTTGGACACAGGTGCGCACCTCAGCATAAAGCGGGGTCGACGAACAATGATGGAACCACCACTGAGCGAGACGACTTCGGAGAGAGTGACCAAGCCGCGACAGAAGGACCCTCAGAAAGTTGAGGCTGGGCGAAAGGGTGCTGCTGCAAGGAAGGCCAAACAAGAACGTCTTCTGGCGGAACTGCGCGAAGCAAAAACAGCTCTCCAGCCTGCCCATGAGCCTCCTGAGGCGGAGCCATCACCACCTGCCCCTGCTGTGCCTCCGGCACAATCTCACCCAACAGAACGAGACCGGATGCCCTACATTCTTGGTGGTGTCAGAGTTGCCAGTCTTGCCCTTCTCCTGCTGCATCGAAACAATGTGCAGCACGCACCACCACCTACAGACAAAAAGCCCCCACCCACTGCTGCTAAGCAATTGAACACAGGAGCAGACCCGTTCTATATGCAATAGTGACGTGTCGTCATGGCTTCTGCAGGCATAGACGGTAAAATGCTGGCCGACGCCGCCTACCATTCCGCAGTGGTTTGCGGTTTAGCAATAGGGTACGCCCAGCTGGGAAAGAAACTGCTCAAGGGTACCACCCCAAAGCTCGACCTCAACGCGTATCACATCAGCATGGTCGTGTTGGATGTTGGTCTGGCCATGGCTACCAAAGACGTGCTGGTCAAGCAGGGTATCATCCCAGCCAACCTTTTGAAGTAGACGGGGTGGTAAAAATACAACATGGCCTCAGTTGCGATGATGGTTGGCGGTGCACTTGTAAACGCCCTTGCCTTCAGTGGATCAAACTACGTCTTCTCCCTTCTACATTCCTCAAAAGCAAATGAAGAACGCAAACGTCATGACAAAGCAGTAGAACAGCTCCAAGCTGCTCAAGCAGCATGGTCCAAGAAGCGTATAGAACATCTTGACTGGATAAATGAAGAGCTCAAACGCCAGAACCACGCAGTCCGAACATTTCAGGATGTTGATGCTGCTATGCAGGAGTACTCCCATGTATTCGGCAAAAACCTTGGTCCTCTGGAGGCAGAGCCTCAGCTCTCTGATTTCTATGTTCCCAGCAATGAGCAAAAAGACCATGAGATTGCCTTCGTTGTCCTTGGGATGGTAGCCACGGGCCTGGTGGCTTACGAGATCTCAAAGAGACCATGATCTCTAGATCAGCCCCAATTATTTTTTGGACAGCTGCCAGAGCCTGTGGCTGAAGCCTGTTGGAGATTGCTCGACCTTCTGGAATATTTCAGTAGCTTTGCTACTAGCCATGACCGACAGTAAGCTCTCTGCCCTATACTACAGCCCTAGGGGCTACTGGAAGGGGCTCACAGCCATCAAAAAGCTGGCGTCTGCTGCCAAGGTTCCTGAAGATCAGGCCAAGGCCTGGCTAAAGAAACAGTCCATCCGGCAGATTTATTTACCAGCGCCCCGCATCATTCCGAGACCTAAGTTTGATGTCAGCGAGCCAAATGAGGTCCATCAAGCTGACCTCCTTTTCCTTCCGCACGATCGCGTGGGGCGGAAGACCTTTCGCTACGCTCTCACGGTCGTTGACGTCGCCAGCCGCTACAAGGAGGCTGAGCCTCTGACTAGTAAGACCGCAGCAGAGGTTGCCGATGCCCTGTCTCGCATCTACAAACGTGGCCCAAGCTTCTCCAGCTTGACCCTGGACGTGAGTTCATGGGCACAGTTAGCCAGCTTCTGGCAAAGCACAGGGTCGAGGTTAGGCGTGGCCGAGTAAACATCCACCGGGACCAAGGAATCATAGAACGCTGGAACCAGACCTTGGCTGAACGACTCTTTGGGCACCAGTACGCTCAAGAGATGCGCTTGCCTTCTGGGCGGTCCTCTGAATGGGCAGCTCGTCTACCCTCAGTCGTTGCTGCCCTGAATGGTGAAGTGACAAGGCTGACTGGCAGGCGGCCTTCTGAGGCCATAAGGGCTCGATCTGTGGCACAAAAGCCCTCTTCAGCAGTTCCTGGTCGTCCTGTTGGTCTTCGAGAGGAAAAGCTCCCTTCTGGAGTTGGTGTTCGCTTCCTCTACCAGCCTGGTGAGCTGGAGGGTGGTCGCCGTCGTGCTACAGACCCAGTATGGTCCCTCCAGGTGTGCCGGCTTGGACGCTCAGTGACCAAGTCCGGTGAGCCAGTGTTGTATTACCTGCTTGATGGCCCTCAGCGGGGGTTTGTCTGAGAGGAGCTTCTGGTGGTGCCCCCCGACACTCAGCTTCCTCCGGATGGGGTCCTACATCGCCACTAAGAGTTCGTCTATGAGAGCATCCATCTCAGCCGCGCCAGCCTGAAGGGCGTCTTTGTGCCCATAGGCCAGCGTGTCCACCCCATTTTCATCTATCCAATGCTTGGAGTCGAAGGGTGAGAGCGACACCTTGTTCAGGTGCTGCCCGTAGATGCGATGGCGCTCTGACCGGAGGACATCCATGCCGTGGCGGAAGGTCTGCTTTTCGAAGAGAGCCTCTTTGTACTGCTCATGTCGGATGTGTTGTTTTACGACGTTCTTTTTCACACCCTTGGCCTTCTTGATGTTTGTGCCACATGCCTCGAGGATGGAGTACATCTTTAGCCGCAGGCCTACATACTCAGCAATTGGCCGCCCAGCGCACTCGTCTTTCATCTTCCCCAGAACCTTCTTGTTGACCATGCTGTGCAGTGGATGGTCTTTTGGGTAGTCAGACGTGTCATAGAGGTCTGCATGCCTAGCCATGTCCTTGTAAACATTCTCAGTCTGGATCTCGAGGAGCAGGCTGTCGGTGTCCGTGTACAGCAACTGACAGCGCTCGCCATACTCTACCTTCAGCTGGTTGTAGTAGAAGTCGTACATCAGGCTTTTCGAGAGATCCAGGATGGTCATCCCCACATAAACAGGTCGGTTGAGCACCAGTCGACTCTTGTGCATCTGGACTGCTGCTAGATCATCATCGAAGATGTTGGCCCGTGCGAAAGCCGGGCTTGCTATCAGGTGGCGTAGCTTGTCTTCCTCGCTTGCATGCACGAGCTTCACATCGACTCGTCTTCTGAGATTTTCCATCGTCTTTCCGAACACTGAGTTGTTCATGAGCTTGTAGAGGTCCTTTTCGAAATCGCTGGTCGCTATTTTTCGCAGCTCAGTGTTCATCCGGATGTAGGGCTCCATCCAGGGGCTCTGCTCGAACCTCAAGGCACGATGGACCTTAGTCAGACGCATGCCTAGAGACATGTACTGCTGGAGGTTCCGATAGTGAAGCACATAGCGTTCCTTGTTGCGGAGGTTCGGTACCAACTTCTTAACCTCAGTTGGCGCCACCCCAACGCCAAGGAGACTGTGCTGGTACTCCGACATCCACTCCTTTGGGACCACCATGCGCTCTGGAGCTAGCGGGTAGGCGTTGTGCGTCTTGTGCAGCTCACATGAGTACTCCAGATCTACCTCTAGAATGTAGCCCTCTGGACTGTCTGCTGGTTGCTCTGCAATAGTGGGTGCAACCTGCTCGCAGTCTTCCACCCACCGAAAGCCACCCATGGGAAGAGGTTGGCTCATGGCCCAGCCATACAGGTTGTTGGCATCCAGGTAGAGGATGTGGCTACTGGGCTTTTCTGGGTCATAGCCCTCGACCAGAGGATTGTTGGCATTGGCATGGCGCTTTGAGACCATAGAGATACCCCCACGCATCCCCTTCTCGATGAATAGGTGTTGGTCATAGTCTGTGAGCAGCTCCAGCTCTACACCTGTTTTCTTGAGTAAGGCATCCCAAGAGAGGCCGGGGCTGGTGTAGTAGTGGGCAGGGTCTAAGCCATACTGCTGCAAGCATGTCTTCCGAAAGGCCTCGAAGACATCTGCCAGGAGTAGGACGTCTGTACGGCAGTAGAGGTCACTGTAATCTCCCAAGTTGCGGCATCCAAAGACCTCCCAGACCTTTCGGGCATGGGTGTAGTCCTTCTCGCTGGTGTGCTCGTTGGAGAGCTTGCTGTAGAAGGCCTCTTTTGGTGGGAGCTGGGGCTCGTCGAAGCGCTCCCACGAGTCCATGTACTCGTAGGGGTAGACGCCCTTACGCAGAAGGAGCTCTCGCCTCTGCCGGTCTGGTTCATATCGGGCTGTGATTTGGAATGCCTCCGGCTGGTTGGCTGCCGCGAGCCTGTCGAGAGAAGCCAGCAGGAACTGGGCGCTGTCAATGAAGCGAAGAGGTCCCAGGCTAAAGGAAATGTACTTCTCTGTGTTGTTGGGAATGCAGGAGACCTTGCCTTCCACTTTCGAGACGGCCTGCATCAACAGATGGGAGTCATACCCCCGCAGGTTGTGGAAGACCACTGGGATTGTGGTGGTCTTTGGATTTAGCCGCAGCTTGAGATTACAGGCATTGTGAGCCGTGCCACAGTACCTTCCCGTGATGTGGCAGTGATCACGGACAGAGTCGCCTTCAAGCGGTTTTTCACAAACATGACAGGTAGTAGCAGTGTTGTAGGCCTGCCAGTCCTCTCATGTCATCCTCATGGCCTTTGGGTTGGCCAACACAGTCTTGATCTTGCGCTCCTCTTCCTGCAGTGCTTGAAGGAAATGCTCTGCTGCATTGGGGCCGCGGTATTCGGCTGGTGACTCTGCCTGCCCATCACACCATACCACGATGTAGCAGTAGCTGCAAGCCTTGTGGTGCTGCGTTTTCTGGGTGTAGCTTTTCGTGGGATTAAGCTCGGGACCCTCAACCTTGGTAGTGAGAGCCTCAAAGTCTGCATAGATGATGTATGGGGCTGGGAGCTGTTTATGGTGATTTTGGAAGGCAAGCTTGTTCTTACCCTCCTCTGGCATCTCCACCCGAACAGCCGTCTGACCAATTCCTTGGCACTCTGGCTTGTGGGACTCGAGAAGGTCTTCCCTGGAATAGCCATGAAGACAGCGCTCACAGAAGTGTTTGCGCCCCCTGTGCTTGCTCTGGTCGTAGAGAAGACGGTTGAGGTCCTTGATCCAGGTGTAGTGAAACTTGTCAGCTCTCTCAACCAGCAGCAGGTTCCTGCGGGGCATGTCTTCAGGCTGTTTGCTGATGTGGTGGACAATCACACCCTTGTCCCAGCCAAAGACATTGATGGCCAGGTCGTTTTGTCGCTCAACCTTGGGAATCTGCGAGATTGGCGTAGGAGCATCAACCCCGTCAAAGCTGAGGTCGTCCTGGGTGGGGTATTTGCTTGGTCTTTGTGGGTTTTTGGCAACAGGAAACAGGGCTGAGCGGAGGGTCCATCGCAGGCAGTGGTCATCCATGTTCTTCACATTGACAACCGCCTTCTTGTTTTTCACTGCGGCCGGTAGTTCGATGTAGGAGCCTCCTCTCAGTGGTTGGTATCTGGCAATGTCCAACCATAGAGTTTGCACTCCATCAACCACCCACCCAGAGCCCCGCTGAGTCCATTTCTCAAGGGTCTCCAGGATGCGGGGGGAAGCTTTGTCAAGGGCCTCTCTGATTTCACCTGCTTGAAGAATCGGTTCCTGCTTGTGGCGGAGCACAGGGTCTGTGTACTCCTCACTGCCGTCTGGGTTGTCCTTCCGAAGCTGGACCTTGAGAGCAAGCTGGAACTTAACACCATTCAAGGCTTCAATCTCTTCTACCAGCTTGCCATGAATTTGTGTGCGAACACTCTCCAAGAAGACTTTTGGATCAACACCCAGTTTGTGGCTCTCAGGAACGTCCATTTGCCAGCCCCTCAAGAACTTGCCGATGGTCCATCGTGCCTTGTAGAATGTAAGGTTGTTCTCTTGTTTGGGAGCAAACAGATCTAATATCTCCTTTTGATAGTCATGTATAGTTCTGAGGGTCTTCTGACGAACAGGGAGGGGGTCAAACTCCTCCAAGATGGCCGTCCTCTTCCGTTCCTTGTGCGTGCAAGGTGGGCGAGGTGGTCGTGGTTTTCCAGGGAGCAGAGGCTTAAGTAAGCGCTGTTTTACTGCTCCGGGAATGGCCTCATCCATGATGTTTTGAACCACACCATGAAGAGTCGATTGGTTGTCAGGCATTTCTGCCAACAGCTAATCAATGTATTCATATATCGCAGCCATGTTGCTGGATTGGTATACCCATTATCTCGCACAGCTTTAAATGGAAATTTCGATGGCTGCAAGACGCAGAAATTCTCTATGCGTCGCTTTAGCAGCACGACGCCATTCACTCTTGTACCCACACCGACAACAGAGCATTTTTTACAAGGCTGCGTGCATGAGCCCTTACGAAGTCTTGCCAGGTGAATCTTACAGAAATCCCCAAGACAGCTTTTACCACAGAGCTCTGTTGAACTCAGGGTCAGCCACCTGCATAAGTTTTGTCCCTTGGGCATGATGCTTAAGACGGCACGTCGGGTATATCAGTAATACTCACTACATCTAAATGGAGAGCCCGGGCATCAGCGAAGCTGGTGGAGGGTGGAGGGGCTGTCCATGGGCTCTCCTGACACTATAGCGAAGCTATATATCACTTGCGCAGTTACACATACTAACACTATAGTGTTAGCAATGGGTTGGGGGCCCGCCAGGGGGGTGGGGCGGGCCCGGCCTTGGGGGCCCATGTTGCAAAGCAACAAAAACATCGGATTTGGTTCGGGGTGGTCAAGCACATAAGGCTCCGCGTACATAAATAAATAATTGGGGCACTTGCGTATGTATGTGAGTACGACTTTGTATGAGGGGTGCATTTCTTTTATTCCTACAATGCATTCCAGCTG
Organism: Phymorhynchus buccinoides; assembly: GCA_017654935.2. Classification (NCBI taxonomy): domain Eukaryota; kingdom Metazoa; phylum Mollusca; class Gastropoda; order Neogastropoda; family Raphitomidae; genus Phymorhynchus; species Phymorhynchus buccinoides. Next base: position 19,221,559 of record CM065706.1, on the reverse strand, counting down.
TCAACATCACAGTGGAGGCGGATGGCCTCATCAAGTTATAAACCCATCTCTTTTATTCCTACAATGCATTCCAGCTGTCAACATCACAGTGGAGGCGGATGGCCTCATCAAGTTATAAACCCATCTCTTTTATTCCTGCAATGCATTCCAGCTGTCAACATCACAGTGGAGGCGGATGGCCTCATCGAAGCAAAGGGTCGGGGATGGCAAGCAGGAACAGGCCCTTCCCCAGGAGTGGACAGCGACATGGGCGGTTCTGGTGGCTCCCACGGGGGTCTGGGAGGGAGGGGCTGGGGCACCACTGAGGCCCGCCCAGCCTATGATGATACACGACAGCCTGAGGGAGCCGGCAGTGGAGGAAGTGTGGTCAGTAACAAATGTGATTGTGAGGGAGGGAAAGAGACAGAGAGAGAGAGAGAGAGTGTGTGTGTGTGTGTGTGTGTGTGTGTGTGTGTGTGTGTGTGACACTCACTCCTTTGAGCATGTCCATGGTAAGGGGAGTTTTCCCTCAATGTTTGATTAGTTCTGATTCTGTTCCTTACAAAGTCCTTCAAATGTGAATTTGAGCTTCTGAGTGCTAGCATGCATACTATTTTTTATATACATTAAATCTCGTACCATGGTGGCTGGTTTTTTTGTATTGTTTCTTTCTTTCTTTCCACTCTCTCTCTCATATTTTCGTTCGTGTGAACTGTTGCAATGGACATTTGTTGTGAAGGTTTAGTGTTGTTTTCTGATACAAAAAAATGTCTGGGTTTCTGTCTGACTTAGTGTGTGGTGTATTGACACACTCACTCTGTTTGGTGTATTTATTATGCAAGTGAGTGTGTGTGTCAGTGTGTGCAGAATACCTGTGAATGAAATCATATATAGGTAAAGGGAAAGCAATTTACATTAATAAAATAAGAAGATACATGCCAATAGGCCTATCCTTGTAGCAAAAGCGAAAGAAATAGCAAGGACCAAACCATTAACAACATGAAATAAGTTAATACCATTGACATCAACATAATGGTAGAAAAGGGGAGAGGGGGGAATCTGCCATCTCATCAGTCAGAAAACCCCCCATAATTGTGTGTCCTTGTAGTAAAAGGTAAGCACCACAAGGGAGACCAGAGGGAATCTCGTACCATGTTAGAGAAAAGTACTCTACCAATGGGAAGGGATATCATGTTTTGACATCATCTGTATGGTCAAAAGTGGCATCTTTGACGAATCTATTCAGATCTAAAATCCCCCAGTAGGGATACCGAGGTGTGTGTGTGTCTTTTATACATATAGTTTCCCACCTTCTGGAAGTTCTGTGCTTGTAACTTCTTCTAATCTATCATTCTCTTTGACTCTGCCTTTTCCCCTTTGCTTACTGTCATCTATTACTTTCTTTCTGCTATACTGGTTCATGCTCCTGCCTTTTTTCAACAAATTATTTCAAAAACATTTTCTAGCCAAAGATGGACACACTGGGCCTAATGTTTATTTCTTAGTTAGGCACATAACGACAGCGTGACACATCTGCACTCACGACTGTCTCAATACTGGTGATTGCTGTGTGGACAGAGGTCCAGTGGAGCCACACTCAGCGGAGAGGGAGGGGGAGTGATTGTGCTGACAGCCTCACACCTGTTGGACCTGGATGGAACCCTGGATGCCTCGGGGACAGACGCTGCCACTGAGGGCTGTGGTGGGGGGGCTGGGGGCACCGTGCTGGCCACTGCTGCCCACATAGCAGGTGAGACTGCCAAGTGATGCTGGTGTATCATTTGTTGTCAAGGAAAACCACAAATTACAACCCCTTCACCAAATCCTCTCTCTCTCTCTCTCTCTCTCGTTCTCTCTCTCTCTCTCTCTCTCTCTCTCTCTCTCTCTCTCTCTCTCTCTCTCTCTCAACCTCTCTCTCTCTCTCTCTCTCTCTCTCTCAACCTCTCTCTCTCTCTCTCTCTCTCTCTCTCTCTCTCTCTCTCTCTCTCTCTCTCTCTCTCTCTCTCTCTCTCTCTCAACCTCTCGAAAAGCACATGAATAAATATATTACATATCACATTTCCAAATACGATTTACTTCATCCTAATCAATCTGGATTTCGGTCAAATCATTCCTGTCACACAGCACTAACAAATCTAGTTGATCAGTGGTTAGCAAACATTAATGATTTGAAATACACTGGAGTTCTCTTTGTTGATTTTGCTAAAGCCTTTGATGTTATTGATCACAAATTGTTATTACGTAAATTGGTCATTTATACATTTTCAGATCCAGCACTTTCCCTTATTAGATCATTTCTCACAAATCGGTATCAATCAGTATTCCTCAATAATAGACAATCCAGCTACTTACCATTAAAATATGATGTGCCACAAGGATCCGTTCTCGGACCCTTGCTTTTCTTACTGTATGTGAATAATCTACCCTTATATACTAAAGATCCCTGTGAACTCTTTGCCGATGATACTTCTATCCATTCTAAACATTCTAACATAAAACAGTTATCCATTAACATTCAAGAAAATGTTAACCTGTTAGTGGATTGGACAGAAGCTAATCACATGTGCCTAAATGAAGGAAAAACAAAGTACATGATTGTCACCTCTAGGCAAAAAAGACAAAATATAATAAATGCCATGCCCCCTATTCACA
>CM065706.1:19211508-19218428 GCA_017654935.2 Phymorhynchus buccinoides | reverse complement strand
CACTTCCGACCCCTACGGACTGGAGCCACATAGGTGTGTACAATAATTCTTCAGCGTGAATTTTGATGTGGCTGGAATAGTCGGCACATCAAAGTTATCTTGACGCCCGTGAGTCCGATCCATCTCTATTCTTCAGGCGGTGGCCTGCTTCGCATTTGGGTGATGTGGGAGCAGTCTGCTGACATCTTCCGCAACCGCTTATTCCCTGACTACACCTCGGTGGTGCGGTAGGAAAACGTGCTTTGATTTCAATTCTGCTAGTGACTTCTGCTTCAAGAGCTGGGTTTGTGGGCTTTAGAATTGCACCCAATCAACCAGCGATTGTAGGAATAGTGTGCGCTGTTTTTTTTTTTGAACCCCTGAAAGTATGGTGCCTATTGTGGTTTTCCACAGCTGAAAGCTTGAGTTTGGCCACAGCGATCTAATGTAGCTGGCCCTGTCCTAGATCCTCCAAAACGATGGGAACCTAGAAAACAGGGGGTGGCAAGTTTTTTCTGATCTATTTTTCTATCTTGAGCTGGTTTTTCTCCTTTTGTTGTTTAACTGTGGGGTTCCTTGATGGGTTTCTCCCTCGGGGGTCTCCCCACACGGAATGTACTACTACAACTTCCCCGGGTCACGCTCACAGGTTTGTGGCCGGGGGGGGGGGGGTTTCTATTGTGACTGAACCATGGCTCCTTCACTTTGGTTCTGTTGGCCTCTACCCAGACTGGTAGGGAGGGAGAGGAGGGTGGATGATTCCTCCATTGAAACAAAGTCGTCGCGAGTTTCTTTGAAAAAAGGAGGTTAAACTTTGTCCGGGGTGGGGAAGCGTTTTCTGGGAGGTCATTAGACCCTCTCATGGTGTCTAGCTCTTTTTCTTCTCCTGACGGCGGTGAAGCCCTGGCGGTCCCCGCAGTAGCTAGAAAACTCTTGTCATCACCACCATCAGGGGTGAGGGTCAACCGTGCCGAGACCTCTGGTTGAGGGATGGACTTCCGTATTTCTCAGAGCCCTCAGGGAGCTGGTTGAGAAGGAAGACGGGGAGGAGGGAGGGATCTTTCTTTGAGGTTGGGAGGATAGCCCTAAAATTTACTGCCGAGGGACCCTGGGGATTGTTCTCTACGTCTGGGGAGCTCGGGGTTTGCATCATGTTGCTGGTCCTCAGACCCAAAAAATTTCTTTACAAGTTTAAGCTTTTATTCAAATATACTTAATTCTTTAGAAAAAGCACTACCAACTCTCCCCCTCTATCCACCTTTATCAAGGGGAGGGAGGGTAAAAGACGGTGTGGCAAAAGTCTACATGTTTGTACTAGAGGTTCCTATCGTTTGAAAAAACGTCCAATAGAACCTAACGTTTACAGCGAGAACCAATCAGAATCACGCTGTAGGCTCGAGTCTAATTAAGAGTGGAAACTTGCTGAGAGTCGCTATAAATGGCTTCTCTCAACAAGAATCGGGTTCTGTCTCCTTGTGTCACAACGGTTACTAACCCGGCCACCGGCCACAGGCCGTTTTTACCGTGATTTAATTTATGTGTAAAAAATACTACTTATAACTTTTAGCACTTTATGTCTTTAAACTAGGAAAACTTCCGGGGCGGTAGTAGTCCTATAATTTATACTCGATTATTATGGATTTTAAATCAGGGTGACATTGTGGAAAACAAGCCACCTGTGTTTTTCTCTTAACGATTTATTTTTATGATTTTAACAAGTAAACTTATCCGTTTTATCTTTTCACCTACATTTCCCTACGACAACGGGTCAACCAGAGTAAAAGAAAGGTCCAAAAATTCTAGTATTTTAACTTTTTAATTCTAACAATTTGAAAAGACAGGAAAGACCTATAATTTTATTAACCTAAGACCTATTCTCGCTAATTTATTTGCTCGCACACAAGCTCCTCCAACAGATTAGGAGGCTGGCAAGAACCCTAACAGAATGAAGAACTGCCCTAGAGAAACCTAATCTATGTAGTCCGTGTCCACCAGGCCAAAGCCTACTACTTCTAGGCAGCTGAATAAAACATCAAACTGCCAAAAATAAGAAAAAAAAGAAAACCCTAGTGCCCTATTAATGCTTACGGAGGAAGAAGAAGGAAGAGATGACCCGGCCCCGCAGGGAAGATGTGGTGCCCCCGCCCCGGCTCAGGACAGTATCTCTGCTCCCTGAGCAGGTGGTGAAACACTAAGATGGTCGCACGGTGGAGCTGGCAGGAGGGCTCAAAGAGTGATGGTTGTCCTCGTCCTGACAGTGATCCACCGTACTGCTAGTTGAAAGGCTCTGTCACGACCTACACTGTGACACTCGACGTTTGGATAGCTCGACCCTGATTGGTCGCTTTCATAAACGATAAGTTCGGATTGGTTTCCCGGCTTACTACTCCCTTCACTCTGTTTGCATAGCTATCTGCCTGTGGTGGTTTGGGAGGGCATGGAGAACAGAGGAGAGAGGCCCTCCCAAACCACCTCAGGCAGATAGCTATGCAAACAGAGTGAAGGGAGTAGTAAGCCGGGAAACCGTGGAAGATCAAAATCAGATCCCCCTTTTTGATGGCTCTAACAACGCTACCCCTGTCAAAAGCACAGTTAGAAGAAGGAAATTCTCGAGACGAATCAGACTAAATAGTAACAAAAAAAACCTTTTAAAAGCAAAAGCCAATCTTTTAATCGAACAGAACAAAAATGCATCAGAAAAGAACATTGAAGCACTTGTGGCAGATCAGATACAGAAGCAAACCGAGACAATGATGACTTGTATGACCAAACACATGGACAAACTCATGACTGACTACCAAGACAAAATGACTAAAAAAACTGGATCTGATTCCGTCACAAGAGGCAGGCACTTCAACTACACCTATTGATTTGAATCAGCTACAGCAAATAGAACAACAACTTACTAATAAATCTCCAGGAGAGGAGTTTGTAACTAAGGTTCTGATTTCCCTAGTGAAAGCTAGAACCAGTAATAAACCTAAATCGCTCCTGGATGGACTAGTGGCCCTCCTCCCACCAGGAGATCGGTCCCCCATTCCCACTGCACAAGGCAGTTATCTGTATCGCTTGGCCCAGTTGGTTTGCGAACCAACAGAGGTTTCCAGACAGCGATACAGATATGTGTCACAGAAACTTCAACCAAAATCTCCTTAAAGCCTTCCTGTCCGACTCCTCAGTAAATATTCTCCAGTGGAACTGCAGAGCAGCTTCCTCCAACACAGACTTTTTGATAAACTTTTTGGCAACAAACCCAACTAAATATCACATTCTCTGTATTCAAATTGTACAGCTGAAAACATACCTAGAATAGATGGTTTTTGCCACCCTCCATCAATTAGTAACTCACTAGGTAAGGTAAAAACAGCAACCTACCTAAGAACAAATATAGGTTACAATAATATTACTTCGCCAATTACAAATATTGACGCAATTCAGTATTCTAACACAATACAAATCAATTTAAAAGACCATCCTCTACATATTGTAAATGTGTACTATCCACAGGGCTATAGAAAGGCCCCCACTACTAACTGGCTCAATTCTTTGTCTCTCTCCAGCTCCTGGGCTGTGCTGGGAGATTTCAACGCTCACCACATAGGCTGGGAGCGTAACTGTACAAGAAATGAAGACCAAAAATTAATGGATGAAATTAATGAATCTAATTTTATTTTACTCAACGATGGGACAAATACAAGGTATCCTGACAGACAAAACAATAAAGCTACTACAGTGGACTTAACCTTGATTAGTCCACAGTTATACACCAAGACGGATTGGTGCCCTCTAATCGATCCCCTGGGCTCATACCATAAGCCCATTTCAATAGAGATTGAAACATACATAGATGACTCGGAAGATTTGCCCCCGGAAAAATTTCTATATGAAAAGGCTAACTGGGAAGTTTTTAAATCAGCCTTGGAAAAGCATACACTAAATGAAGTCGAACATCAGAATATACATCAGAAGTACATTATAAAAATATTCATACACAAATTTTAGAAGCTAGTATACTTGCCATCCCCATGACTTCACAATCCTCAGAAAAGATCAACCAAACCAGAAATAATCCCTGGTGGAACGAGGATTGCGCAGAAGTAGTGAAAGAAAAACATAAGGCAAGCAATAAATTTAATAAATACCCCAGTGTAGAAAATTTTGATAAGAAAACGAAAGAAAAACACAGTAAAAAAAATAGTAGCCAAATCTAAATTAGAATACTATACAAAAGAAAAGTTGGTCGATTTTAAAGACCTAGGAAAAGCCTGGAAGAGGCTAAAAAAGTTAAAACTTAGTGGATTCTCTAGAAAGACAAGACTTACAGTGAATAAAAAATCAACAAAATCAAATATTGAAACAGCTAATGTACTAGCTGAAACCTTCAGCAAGGCTAGCCAAACTACTGCTTTGCCACAACAAGAACAAGGCAGAAGGAATAGCATTCCAACTTTTAATAAATCTACGGATAATTCCCATCCTATAAATACCCCAATTAAATATACCGAGCTTGCTAGAGCCCTTCGTAGTATAAAAAAGGTAAATAAAGCAACAGGAGGCGATATCATCTCCTACAAAATAATAAAACAGTTACCCCCAACATATTTACAAATTTTACATGGATTCTACTCCAGATGTTGGGAGAGGGGGGAAATTCCACAAGCTTGGAAAGAGGCCCAAGTAATAGGAATCCCTAAACCCGGAAAACCGAAGAGGGATCCTAAAAGTTACCGGCCTATCTCCCTCCCCCCCCATCTGGGTAAAGTTTACGAAAGGATTGTGAGAACACGATTAGATTACATTTTACAAAAAAATAACATTTTGCCCCCTTTCCAGGCAGGTTTTCGAAAACACCGATCCTGCATGGAACAAGTAGTTAAATTGACCTCCCATGTTAAAAAAGCGTTTAACCGCCGAAGAATAATTTTGTCTACATTCTTTGACATCAAAGGGGCGTATGACTCAGTTTGGCATGGGAGGTTACTTCAAAAAATTAGCAGGCTCGGTATAGCGGGCAACACCTTTAATTTTATAAAAACCTTTTTAGAAAACAGAAAAATGAGAGTGAATGTGGGACAGTCCCTGTCTGAAGTCCACACTTTAGACATGGGTGTCCCATAAGGAAGCTTGATAGCACCAACCCTATTTAATATCATGCTCCACGATATTCAGATGATACCATTAGGAAAATCGAATATTTCCATGTACGCTGACGATATTGCGATATGGACATCCCCAAATACAAACAAATATTTACTAATGCATAAAGATCATCAACTTCATATAACAGCAATAGCAATGTACCTTCGGGATAACGGCTTTTCGCTCTCACAAGATAAATGTGAATTTATGTTTTTTTCTAACAAAAGAATGAAAACTGATTTTACAATTGATATTTTAGGTACTGTAAAAAAACAGTGCACAAAAGTAAAATTCTTGGGTGTAATTCTTACTCCAACGCTAAATTGGACACCACATATTGAACACACAGCAAGAAAGGCTTCGCAAGCCTTAAATTTGATAAAAGTAGTATCTAAAGAAAGATGGGCTAAGGACCCAAAATTCCTGGTTAATCTGGTTAGGGCCCTGGTGCGCAGCCGTTTGACCTACGGAATGGAAGCCTTTCATTCCTTGACCAGAAGTCAGTTTCTAAAACTACAAGTAATAGAAACTAAGGCACTGAAAATTGCCCTCGATGTCCCTGTGTACGCAGTAAACAAGTTAGTGTACATGGACATAGGGTGGCTGCCATTACAGAATTTGATGAAGGTAAACTGCGCCAACTTTTTAGTACGTTGGTATGCAGCCAATACAGAGTCATACAAAGAATTTAAAATGAATATGATAGATCCCTTTTTGGACTACGAGATTAAAAAGAAAAAAAATCCCACTGCAAGTGAAAAGAATACAAACATCATTCATTATTCTGCAAATTTATTCAAAGAAGCCAAATTGGAACTACAGGATGTCTCCCCACACTCTTTGGTGTACTTTCCTCCGTGGGAGAGAGAAGAAATCCAATATGACACAACCTTAAATAGTAAATTTTCGAAAGAAGAGGTCAATCTAATAAGTATAGCAGCTAAAGAAAAAATTGAAGCAGCAAAATATTTTTTACAAATTTATACAGACGGTTCGAAAATCGACCACAAAGTAGGATGTGCTTTTACCATTCCTACATTAGAAATAACAAAATCTTTTCAATTAAATGACCATCTTTCGATTTTTAGTGCTGAACTCTGGGCAATACTCGAAGTATGCTCCTATTTAAATAATTTGACTAATCCTCCAATAAATGTAGTCATTTACACTGACTCACTATCCTCTATTCAGGCCCTTCAGGGAGAAACAAATAATAGATTGGAAATTATAAATGAAATAAGAATATTAACACACCAAATAATACTTAAAGGTACCTCCCTAGTTATTACTTGGATACCCTCCCATTGCGGCATATTGGGTAATGATCGAGCCGATAGGGCGGCCAAGAATGCCGCGGAGGGAAGATCGGGTACTTTAACCAATATTAAATTATCAATAAGAGAATCGAAAAAGCAAATTAAAAAGGGCAGCATTCCAAGAGTGGAGCAGAGAGCTAGAAATCTATGCCAAAGCCCACTCTTGGGATCATATAATAGTAAAAGGCGGCCTATTCCTGCCTATCCAACCATCTTTTCAATCTTTAATTTTCAGACTTAGAACAAGATCAAATCCATGTACGTATATTGAAGTGGAATGTGAATGTGGGAAAACCCTCGACGTGGAACACCTTTTTGATCCATGTGTTATTATTACAAAGGAACTGGAACCGTTAATCCAAAAACTAAAAACACATAATATAACGTTTTCTAAATTAATAATGCAAAGACATACTATAGAGGGGTGGGCCCCTTTGGTCTGGCTGGCCGAAGCCTTAGTCAAAACTTCTTTTGGTCAACATTTTT
>CM065706.1:19156508-19204008 GCA_017654935.2 Phymorhynchus buccinoides | reverse complement strand
TTTGGGGTATTGGTCAGTGTTTGGTACTGGTCAGTTTGGTGTATTGGTCAGTGTGGGTATTGGTCAGTGTGGGGTATTGGTCAGTGTGGGGTATTGGTCAGTGTGGGGTATTGGTCAGTGTGGGGTATTGGTCAGTGTTTGGTACTGGTCAGTTTGGGGTATTGGTCAGTGTGGGGTATTGGTCAGTGTTTGGCACTGGTCAGTTTGGGGTATTGGTCAGTGTGGGGTATTGGTCAATGTGGGGTATTGATCAGTTTGGGGTACTGGTCAGTGTGGGGTACTGGTCAGTGTGGGATATTGGTCAGTTTGCACTGGTTAGTGTGGGGTATTGGTTAGTGTTGGGTATTGGTTAGTGTGGGGTACTGGTTAGTGTGGGGTACTGGTCAGTGTGGGATATTGGTCAGTTTGCACTGGTTAGTGTGGGGTATTGGTTAGTGTGGGGTATTGGTTAGTGTTGGGTACTGATCGGTTTGGGATACTGGTTAGTGTGGGGTATTGGTTAGTGTGGGGTACTGGTTAGTGTGGGGTACTGGTTAGTGTGGGGTACTGGTTAGTGTGGGGTACTGGTTAGTGTGGGGTACTGGTTAGTGTGGGGTACTGGTTAGTGTGGGGTACTGGTTAGTGTGGGGTACTTGTTAGTGTGGGGTACTGGTTAGTGTGGGGTACTGGTTAGTGTGGGATACTGGTTAGTGTGGGGTACTGGTTAGTGTGGGGTACTGGTTAGTGTGGGGTACTTGTTAGTGTGGGGTACTGGTTAGTGTGGGGTACTTGTTAGTGTGGGATACTGGTTAGTGTGGGGTACTGGTTAGTGTGTGGTGCTGGTTAGTGTGGGGTACTGGTCAGTGTGGGGTACGTGTTAGTGTGGGATACTGGTTAGTGGGGGGTATTGGTTAGTGTGGGGTGCTGGTTAGTGTGGGGTACTGGTTAGTGTGGGGTACTGGTCAGTGTGGGGTACTGGTTGGTGTGGGGTACTGGTCAGTGTGGGGTGCTGGTCAGTGTGGGGTACTGGTCAGTGTGTGGTGTTGGACATTCAGTAGGTAGTGACCACCTGATAGTCAAGTCTTAATCATAATAAAAATAATAATAAAAAGGCATTTAGTAGCATTGACTCGAATCCTCGTAACGTTGTCTGTATCTCGGTTGGTTTCTCTGTCTGTGTCTATTGCTTTGTCTGTGCTCATTTTCTTTTTCATTTCTACTTTTATATTTGCAAAGCCAAAAAATTCCAGAGGGCTGGATGTAAAAAAAAAAAAGCATGTTATTGCTTATTCTATTACCCTCTATAAATAAAATTTATTCAATTTAATTCAATTCTCTCTCTCTCTCTCTCTCTCTCTCTCTCTCTTCTGTCTCTCTCTCTCTCTCTCTCTCTCTCTCTCTCTCTCTCTCTTGGTTATTTGATAAGTATGAATTTTGTATGTGTGTCAAGTGTGCTCGCAGTTTTACGCAGAGCTCCACAAGTGAGAAAGGTTCTGAGGAGGTAGACTGATCTGAGATTCGAAGAACTCTCCGGAAAGAACTCACACCAGACCACTCCAGTCAAAATTACAATACAAAAGGGACATTTATTTTGCAAACAGACAATACTAATCAAAACAATTTAAAAAAAATCCAGTTATATTCAAATATCAAACGTAATCACTAACACTTGGGCTTTAACTAACACACAAGGCAACTTAGATTAAGTTGTCTTACTTCTTCTTCTCGTGACCCCATTGATCAAGACAAGCACTTGTATGCACCACTTTCACAATTGCAAGACAACTAAGAACAAATTCATTTTATGCACAAATTTCAAATAAACTAGAAGAATGAACACTTTAAATTAAGTAGTAAAAGAAAAGAATGAAGGAAATTTAATTTTGTCTTTATATTTTCCTTGGTAGCATAAAAGGATGTTGCTGGCAGTGTCTCTCCTTTTCTGGGAATCTCGGAATCTGATTTATCTACCCTTAGCAATCCGGTCCAAGGTGGGTAGAAAAGGTACTTTATACGAGTTCTCTTTTTCAGAATAATTGTCACATTCCTTAATTTATTACAGTACTTAGCTTTGACACATCAGCGCACAACGAAGAAGCTGATCTCCTGAAGAAAAGTAGAGGACTGAACCATGAAGTCCGCTCAGGGGTCGTCTTCAGACTGCATCCGGCAGCTCTCTTGGGCCGCCCAGGCCATTCCTCAATCCCTCAGCGAAGAGGGGGTTAGCGTTGAGCCACAGGTCACACACATCGTCCAGGCGAAGCCATCCATGAAACGCCACCGAAAAGACGAAGAAAAAGAAGAGAAAAAGAAAAGAAAGCCTGGACCCAACCAGGATCAGTCAACTATTCACCACGGCGGCAAACAATTGTGTTTAGATGTCCCTCAAGGCACCAAGGAAATTTGAATGCCAAAAGGCATAGAAGAAAAAGTAATGACTTTGAAAAGTGAAATTGCGAAAAATTAAAGTGTTCAAACTTTAACAATTTCACTACTGACAAATTTATGAACATGAAGTCAATTTGTCTTGACTTTGTGAATAAATGTACAAATTAAAATGCTTATAGTAAATTTGGACTGGAATTATATTTTCTTAAAATTGGGAATAAAATTGGCCCTTCGCTCACAATTCATTATATTAGGACCAAAAATGAAAGTACGAGTGGTGCCCCTTTCTACATGCAACACAATCATTTTACTAAAGCCAATCCTAACAAATATATTCACACGCAAGCATAGGGGAAGACGGGGTAAAAAGCGCATGGGCGGGTAAGAAGCCCACCCCAATTATCTCATGAAATAAAGAAAATTTCAGTCAAATTTGCCCATGAGACGAATGCTAGACATTAACGCTCGTCTCATGGGCAAAATGAGACTGAAATTTGCTTCATTTCATGAGATAATTGGGGTGGGCTTCTTACCCGCCCATGCGCTTTTTACCCCGTCTTCCCCTACGCACTCACGACGCTCGCATCACTCACCCTTCAATGTGCACGTAACCATACCATATCATTCAATGCGCGCGCAACCATGTCATGCCACACCAAATATTCAGCTACAAGCAAAAGGTGATTAAACGAAAACGCGACATGCACAGGCACAAATATCATTGCATTACGAAATACATTAACACATCTTTTACACAAAACACAAATTGTGGCCCCAATGGTACGACCAGAACAGGGCGAGGCAAGATAGCGTATAGCTGCAATATGGCCAATAAATTAATCCCCTTTGGAGTAAATAAAAGTGAAGTAGGAAAGTGGAAAACAAAAAGCGAGAACGATAACTCCAAAGGCTAAACTGAATACACGACGAACAAACAGGTCAATAAATGAACACCGAAATGATTCTGTTAATCCATAAATTCAAACAAGTAAATTAAACAAGTTTACAATACGATACTAACCACTACCCCAGTGAAGACGCTATTTACAACAACGGCCCGGCGTAACTTCAACGAAGAAGGACAAGCTGGAACCGTGTTCCTTGAGCACCCAGAACGACTCAGGGTCTCCTTGCTGTACGACAGCACTAGTGACTAAAGCAGGCGGGGCTGCTACTAACGTGGAGGCGATCCACCATACATGTAAGGGTGCGACCCTTACAGGAGAAAAATCAACAGCTTTCTGTCAAACAATTCCAATCCAACAAGCGACACACAGAACAAATTGAAACAGTGTTCACAAATTTATTATAAAGAAAAAGGAAGAAAAATATTGAAAGAAAAAGAAAACGGGTAGCACGACATACACGTACAGAGCACACGCATGCACACGAGAATATTCTGTCGCACACTATCAATCTAAAGCAGGAAACTGACACGCATAGATCACACATTTCGTGCAGAAGGAGGAGGGTTGGTTTCTGAAGTCATAACGTTGCAGAGCGTTAGCTTTACTCGCTATAGCGTCTGCCACGTGACAATGTGCATGCTTTTTCACTTTCATTCTTTTTTTAAATGTTCCATTTATTGTTAATGGTGGTTATTGGTTTTTCTTCTCCTTTTTAATTTTTTATGAGGGCTGGATGTAAACAAGCCTGAATAGTGCTTAGTCTTTTCCCTCAATAAAAAAGGTTCGTTCGTTCGTTCGTTCGTTCGTTCGTTCGTTCGTTCTCTCTCTCTCTCTCTCTCTCTCTCTCTCTCTCTCTCTCTCTCTCTCTCTCTCTCTCTCTCTCTCTCTCTCTCTCTCTCTCTCTCTCTCTCTCTCCCTCTCCCTCTCTCAGCATAAACAAGTATAAGAAGCTATTTTATTGCTGATCTAATTTATTCGAAAATTAATGATGATGATGGCAATGTTGGTGATGACGATGATGATGATGATATTTGATCAGACTGTATGGCGTTGTCATTGCAGAGACTGAACCGGAGTTCACAGGCATCAACCTGACTCCCCCTGTTTATGGTGAGTGTGTTGTCCCCTGTGTGTATTGTGTTGATGTGTGCTGTAGAATATGCTGTGTAGTGTACTGTAGTGTATGAAGTGCTGTGCCGTGTAGGGTGCTGTGCATTGTGTTGATGTGTGCTGTAGAATATGCTGTGTAGTGTACTGTAGTGTATGAAGTGCTGTGCCGTGTAGGGTGCTGTGTATTGTGTTGATGTGTGCTGTAGAATATGCTGTGCAGTGTACTGCAGTGTATGAAGTGCTGTGCCGTGTAGGGTGCTGTGTATTGTGTTGATGTGTGCTGTAGAATATGCTGTGTAGTGTATGAAGTGCTGTGCCGTGTAGGGTGTTGTGTATTGTGTTGATGTGTGCTGTAGAATATGCTGTGTAGTGTACTGTAATGTATGAAGTGCTGTGCCGTGTAGGGTGCTGTGTATTGTGTTGATGTGTGCTGTAGAATATGCTGTGTAGTGTACTGTAGTGTATGAAGTGCTGTGCCGTGTAGGGTGCTGTGTATTGTGTTGATGTATGCTGTAGAATATGCTGTGTAGTGTACTGTAGTGTATGAAGTGCTGTGCCGTGTAGGGTGCTGTGTATTGTGTTGATGTGTGCTGTAGAATATGCTGTGTAGTGTACTGTAGTGTATGAAGTGCTGTGCCGTGTAGGGTGCTGTGTATTGTGTTGATGTGTGCTGTAGAATATGCTGTGTAGTGTACTGTAGTGTATGAAGTGCTGTGCCGTGTAGGGTGCTGTGTATTGTGTTGATGCGTGCTGTAGAATATGCTGTGTAGTGTACTGTAGTGTATGAAGTGCTGTGCCGTGTAGGGTGCTGTGTATTGTGTTGATGTGTGCTGTAGAATATGCTGTGTTGTGTACTGTAGTGTATGAAGTGCTGTGCCGTGTAGGGTGCTGTGTATTGTGTTGATGTGTGCTGTAGAATATGCTGTGTAGTGTACTGTAGTGTATGAAGTGCTGTGCCGTGTAGGGTGCTGTGTATTGTGTTGATGTGTGCTGTAGAATATGCTGTGTTGTGTACTGTAGTGTATGAAGTGCTGTGCCGTGTAGGGTGCTGTGTATTGTGTTGATGTGTGCTGTAGAATATGCTGTGTAGTGTACTGTAGTGTATGAAGTGCTGTGCCGTGTAGGGTGCTGTGTGTAATGTATCTTGTCATGTTGCCGCATTTCATTGTCTTCTGCTATGTTGTTTCTGGTTGTACGTATGTATTGTGCTATGCTGTGTTATATCATGTGGTGTTCTGCGTTGTGTCACGCTAAATGACCGTATAGCGTGGTGCGTGATCTGAAGTGCATGCGTATCTCGCAGGTTATGCTGCAGTGTAATGGCATTACAGTGATGTGTGGGGCAGTAAGCCACTGATCAGTTGCCAATAATGTGTGTCAAATATGTGAATAAAGTGATGAAAGGATGGACGACGACAGGGTGGATAATTCGGCAGACCACAAATCAAATCAATCAATTATAGGCGTATTGGCTGGATTTTATCCACCAACAAATCAATGTTTTAGACCATTTTATACGTTTTTTGCAGCTTTCTCGAGTTCCCCCGAGGACGTGACAGGCCGCGCTTCATTTCCTCCTCACAGGATCGTCTCCCCGTTGTCTTTGGTCGCCCGACCCATCGCTTGCCTTGAGGGTTCCACTCAAGCACCTGACGTGTGATCACACTGGGCGGCTTCCTGAGAGAGAGGCCGATCCATCTCCACTCGCATCTTGCGATCTGTTGGTTGATGGGGGTCCTGACCTGCTCGCTGCCACAAGTTCCTGTTGTTGATCCTGTCTGTCCATCTGATGTTGAGGATGTAGCTGCAGGCAGCTGTTGATGATGAAAGTCTGCAGCTTGTTGACGGTTGTGGTGGAGACTCTCCAGGTTTCTGACCCGTAGATGAGGACCGACTTGACGTTGCTGTTGAAGATGCGGAGCTTGTCGTGCGAGGACAGGGCTGTGGACCATCTCCACACAGGTTCCAAGGTGATGAAGGCGTATCTTGCTTTCCCGATCCTGGCCTTGATGTCTTTATCTGAGACGACACTGCCCAAAGAGGTGAAGGTGCACAGTAATTAGGCTAAACACAACTTTGGAAATATCAAACTATACTTTTGAACTACTTCAGTTAGCTGAGGTCTTGCGTGCAGGTGGAGCTGGAGGGGCGGGGACTGTGTTCTGGTCAGAGCGAGGCTCTTTCGGTGTGGTCGAACTCCGATTGGACAATCTAGCCCAGGAGGCGGGGCTTCGAGTAACAGACACGGACATCGAGCTTGACACGACGGGTCAGTACTGTTTTGTTGTGTTATAAACATCTGTTGCATTATTGGTAAATGTAACACAACTTTTTGTTTTATAATGTACGATAAAATAAGATTGTAAGGCATAAACTATAATGTGTAGAATTTACTGTTAAGTTGATTTTCTTCATCAAGAGTTTCAAGCAGGCTGATATCAAGTTCATTAAGACTATTTCCCACGCATACTGTCATGATATTTAAATTAACGCAGGGGTGTGCTAGCAGCCAACCATTCTCAAAGCAGAAATCAGATTTTGAGATTTGTGCCAACACTGAAAATCAAATTTGGAGTTCCAGTCAAAGCTGAAAATTTAAATATGTGTTCAATGATGGTACACATCCTTTTAAAGGCGGTTAACGTTTGAATCATGATAGTCCACCAGTTAATTACAAGAGGCTCCTTCATAACTTTACTATGGGTTCCTGGGCACTACGTGGGAATGACTTAGCTGATGTCTGTGCCAAAGACGCTACAAAAATTTCACATGATGTCCAAAACTGTATAATTCCTCTCTCCTAATCTGAAGCGATTAATATTCTTTCTAAGTCAGTTTGGAATATGCGACAAAAACAATATTTGGAGGATTCAATTCGTAAGCAAAGATTGGATCTCAGTACACCCACTGCGTCTTGCACTAGTCCACCAGGGTCAATTCCAAACAGAAATGTAAGTCATAGATTGAGAGTTAATGGGTGGCTTTGTAGATTTCTGAAACCTGCCCTGGTGTGTACATGTGGTCAACCAATAGATGTATTTCATTTTATATTTGATTGTGTTGGTACAAAACATCATTTTCAGCCACTTTATGATACGCTTGCTTCATTAAACCTTCCGTTAACAATGTCCAATGTTTTTCATCCTAATAAAGAAAATGGATGGAATCTTGCTAATTAAGTCTCGCCCTATCAGAATATTTGTTTTAATTTACGTCTTTAGGCTTTGACTTAAATAATTATAGTCCTTCAAATCAATTTGGATTGAGCATTTATTATTCTTGTAGGGCAAAGCTTTATAAGCTGTTCGACCCTTATAAGTAAGTTTAAATAGTCTCGTCCTGAATTTCTCAATCTATTCTAACCATACTGTACCAACACTCAAAACAATTGCATTCATACCAATTAGCTGCAAGAAGCTCTCACCTTTAAGCCACGGGTCCGACTGGAGCCTGCCCACAAAGAACGAGGAACTTCTGGCCGGGAGTTCGTCACTGTGTCTCTGGCCAACCGCTTTTTGACTGTCCGGACTGTGGTCTACCGTGCGGTGGACTCAGTGACGATTCATACCGTTCAGTTCGTTTCCAACCGGACGATGGTTCATCGCTGGACTCTTACACATCCAGTGGGGGGTTCTTTCGTCGGTGCTCGACCGGAGTGTCGTCTATGAAGTCCAGAAACTCATGTGCTCTGTGGCTTCTCAGTTTGCCCGCTCAGAGGATGAATCGGATGATTACCAAGAATCTCATCCGAGCCAGCACCGTGCTGTCCTCTCTCAATCGGGTGTCCCTTCCTCTTGCTGCAGAAAACTTCCTGCTGTGGGCCCACAACAGCCAGGATATTGCCCTTTCAGTGGAATTCGTGCCCAGCAATCTAAACGTTATTGCCGACCAACTGAGCAGGTCAACTCAGATCCTAGCAACCGAATGGACGATCGCTCATCAGTCCCTTCAACCAGTGTGGGACCTCTGGGGGAAGCCGTGGCTCGACCTTTTTGCGACGCGCCACAACTCTCGCCTCCCTCTCTATGTGTCACTGGTCTTGGATCAGCAGGCCTGATTCCAAAGGTGTTGGAGAAAGTGAGCAGGGAATCGCCTCGGCTCATCCTGATCACGCCCTTCTGGCCAACCAGTGCTTGGTTCCTGGATGTGTTGGCTCTGGCGAAAGCGCCACCGCTCCATCTTCATCTCAGTCCATAGACACTACTTCAGCCCTGGTCGGGAATAGGCCATCCAAACCCAGACGTTCTCAGGCTGACCGCCTGGAAACTTTTAGGCGGGGTCTCAAGAGACAAGGTTTCTCAGGCAGATCCTTTGTTCTCCTGCTTTCCATTAGGCGTCAAAGCACTGACACCCTGTACAATCTCCGCTGGCATGTGTGGTTAAATTTTTGTAGGATCACAAAATTGATCCTCTTCATCCTTCGCCTCTTGAGTTTGTTTGCTTTTTGTCTTCTCTTTTTTTCGGGAAAGAAGTTGACCGCGAGAACACTGTCTGGATACAAGTCTTCTATCAGTAGCACCATTGCTATGACTCTCGGCTCCCACTCGGTGTCTCCACTAGCCTCACTGTACGTGGCTCATTTAATTGATGCAGTGAAACTCAGAGTGCCATCGCGCTCCGTCCGTTTCCCTCAGTGGGATGTGTTCCTGGTTTTAAACTTTCTGCGTGGCTAGTGTGAACCTTTCAAGAAACTCGTTTAAAATGCTCACGTACAAGACTGTGTTTTTGATAGCCCTCGCTTCCACTCGTAGGGTTAGTGGTATCCATTCTCTTAGCGGCCTTCCACAAGATGTGCAGTTCGACCCTTCTGGCTCCATGGTTTATCTGTCTGTCTCTCCTTCCCGAATTCAGAGCGAAGACCCAGGATGTCGATTCACCTTTCGTGAATTTTTCTAGCTTAAATTCCATCCTCTGTGATGATGATGCTGAAGTCTGCATCTGTCCTGTTCGTTGCCTTAGATCCTATCTTAAGCGCACGAGCTCTTTCAGGCGTTCGAGGAGGCGTCTTTTTCTCTCAATCAATCAGAAATATGACAAAGACATTTCTAAGGGTACTATCTCTAGATGGTTGATCGAGACTGTCAAGCTAGCTTATGCTAGCTCTAGCTCCTCTCTCCCGGGTAAGCCCATCAGGTTCGGGCCATCAGTGCTTCGCTGGCGCTGACCAAGGGCGTCCCACTCTCCAAGGTCATGGAGGCGGCTTCCTGGCGCTCAGTCAACACCTTTCTGAGATACTTCCTCAGGGACGTGCCCATCAAGAGGACTGTCAACTCGTTTGCGATTAGATGTGTTGTCGTTGCTCACACTCCCATCCTGTTAATGTAAGTTTTTTCCTTATGTTAGCCTACTTCTGTGGTAACTCAATGTTTTGACCTATGGGGGAAAAGAGATTGGAGTATTTTGGAAGGTATTTATGTGATGTTTTCTCTGAGGTTTTGTGTATGTACTTTTCTTTTGGTACTTCATCTCTACCTTATTGGAATTGTAGCATCACCCACCTCCTCGTTGGTATTCTGCAATTGTTTTGAGTGTTGGTAATGTATGGTTAGAATAGATTGGTAGATTTATATTAATCTTACTATCTATCTAACTAAATACTTACCAACACTCAAAACAATCATAGTTTCCCTCCCAACCACCCTCCTGATGGTTATGTAAAATAAGGAATGGTTTGCGCATGACGGAAGTCACCGTGACCTGACCGGAAGTAGCCAAGGGGAGGTTATGCTACTGTCACTAGGGTGACTTCCTTTTTAGGTTACTTTGGTAACACGCGTTTAACGCTTTGGTTCTTCCAGCTAATTGGTATGTATGCAATTGTTTTGAGTGTTGGTAAGTATTTAGTTAGATAGATAGTAAGATTGATATAAATCTACCAATCTAATTTAACCATACATTACCAACACTTAAAACATGTGCATTAGCTCTAATAAACCTGGAACCATACCCTAGTATAGGAAAACGAAAGTAGCCGATGGCCTTGACCCCCCTACCGGATGCTGGGTGGTAGTTATCCCCCTTACATCCGGGTGGATGTGGCACACCGGTCTAGTCCTATCTTCATTCCTCCATTTCCAGCTCACATGTCAAGACCTGGTTCCTCCCTTCTCCACTTTTTTGCTAAATAGTTCAAACTCTTTGTTCCTGTCTCTTCTGTTTATTATTTCTTTAGAGTATCCTGTTGGGATATTCTTCGTCTTGTTTTTCTTGAATTTTATTTTCTCACAGGTGTTGGAAAATTTTATGGGCACAGATTTTTATCTGGCCATCTTTGTTGTGTCAGCCATTATGGCTTCTCGGTTTCAGTGGTTCCCTCTTATACCCCTAAGCGGGATGAGAGTGGTAAGTTTGTCAAGGACTCTTCTCAAACTTCCAAATCTAGTCACAAGTCTTCTTCCAAGACTTCGTCAAAGTTAGTTCTAAATCCGGCTTCACCGGCTATATCGGTCGCTCCTTCTGTGACAGAACCTAAGTCGACCTCGGTCTCGGTGGCTTCCACCCCATCAATGGATACTCAAGCTGTGTTCAAGCTTATCCTCTCTCAGCTCGGTTCGTCAGAGTCCAAGAAATCTCAGAAACCACTACTTCGTCGGACTATTTTTCGAAGTCGACTCGTCCTGAGTTTGTCCACCCTGTTCTTTCGTCCAAAGCAACAGGGTCGACTCTCTCCCCCTCTTCTATTCACAGGGTTTCGGTTCGTGGCTCAGGGGGTCCCCTCTCCACCAAAGCCACGGTGTCTTCTAGGCCCTCCAGCCGGACCTACTATGCAGGCTTCAAGGCCGTGGGCACTGCTACTTCCTATGAGGATCCGATCGTGCTCTCACCACAGAGATATGGCCATGCTCTGGAAGTCTCTCCTTCCCTTGAAGAGGATCTCGCCTTTGACCAGGGGTCATTGGCAGAGCGTTGGTCCACCAGTTGTCGGCAGACAATCTCTAGACAGGACTGTCTAGATGGGGAAGAAAGGGCTGGTGCGTCCGTCTTCAGGGGGACCCCTGAATTCGAGGCCCAGCACCCGGTGGCACGGTCTCTCTATAAGCCACGGGTGCGGTTGGAGCCTCCTTCCTCGGACGAGGATGTTGAGGTCCAACCAGCAGGTCTGCAACCGGCAGACCTGCCACCGGTTATGCGGCAACCGGCAAGAAGCAACCGGCAAAAACCGGTAATTCGAAAACTGGTAAGACCACAACCGGTTGGAAGGCAACCGGAAATGTCGCAACCGGTTCGTAGGCATCCGGCAGTCCCTCAACCGGGAATGTTGCAACCAGGAATTGGACAACCGGATATTGGACAAAGAAGGGCGTAGGACGTCTTCTTCTCGAACGGTACGGAGGCAACCTGCGGATTGGCAACCGGTTGACCTCGGTGGGGCTTGCCACCCTGTTGATCCCTTACAAAGTGGTGACTTTGAGGAAGAATATGGATATGAGTATCACTCTGAGGCAGAGTTTGAGAGACGAGTTCAACAGGAGGTTCTCCTTCGTAGGCAGTCTGAGCAATCTCAGTTGGCTCTATCAGATGACGATTCAGCTCAGCCCTCGGCTTCTGAATTCTTCCGGAACACTGATGTTTCGGTCCAGGGTCTTCTCAGTATTTTGGCCAGTTCTTGCCCAGATGTGGTTGAGATCCAACAACCACAGTCTCAGTCAGCAACTGGCCCTTCAGTGGGAACTTTTGAACAGGGAAAGAGCTGTTTGTTCCTTCAGGCTCCAGCCTTGTTATTGGATTCTCTCGGTCAGGCTGAGAATTTGTTCGCAAGAGCAGGCGTTCTTCTTCGGAGAAAGGTTCTTCTGGTGATCGCTTCCGTTCTAGGGAGGAGTCCTTGCCAGTGGGCTCCTTCTCAGTTCCCACGTTCAAGGCTAGTGTTCCTCTGACTGAGGACTACCTTCCCTTCGATACCTCGTCCAGGCCCACTAAGGAAGAGATAGATCGTCTTAGGTGTGGTCAAACGGTTCCTCCGGTGGTGCTGAAACCAGCGGTTTTCCGTCAGTTGGAGGCTTCTCTTTCTGATTGCCTCAAGGCTTGCAGCATTTCCACCTCTCTGGTTGGTACAGTGGCGGAGATCTTAGGTAGATCTCCCACTGAGTCTCCTGTGGACTACAGGTTGTTTGAGTCTGTTGACGAGTCTGTAGTGGGTGTCGCTCTAGCTCTGTTGGGCGACACGATGCGGAATCTGACCGACACCGTTTCTGCTCTCAAGGTCCAAACTAGTGTTCTGGCTAGGGACACTTTTTTGGCGGATTCTAAGACCTTCTCACAGAGAGAGAAGGAGCGCCTTCGCTGTCTCCCACTTCCTCCGGTTGGGCTTTTTGGAGAGGACTCCTTTGAACCCATCATCGTCGAGGCGGATAAGAGAAAGGCAGAGGACCATCACGAGGCCCTCATGCAGGCTCTATGCAAGCGCGCTAGACAGGATTCCTCCTCTCGTCAGTTCCAGCCTAGATTTCCTCAAGGCATGACTCGCTCAAGGGGTCGTTTTCGGGGTTCTTTTCTAGGGGACAAACGTACTCCATGAGAGTTCCCTTCAGGTCTAGGGCTATGAGACCTCGTCCTTAGGCTTCCCGTGGCTTCAGGAAGCCTTCCACTTCTTCCAAAGTCCAGCCTTTTCGTTAGACCCCGCACAGTCCCGAGCAGATCCAGGTGTTTCTGTGTCAAGTGGCAGTCCATTATCGGAAACACTTGGATACTCGGGGTTGTGCGGGACGGTTTCCGGTTCCAGTTCCAGCAGGAACCTCCCCTCTCCAGCAAACCGGTGTCCTTCCCTCCTCCTTCAGATCCAGAGCGTCTCGCTATCCTTCAAAAGGAAGTCGAGGCTCTGGTGGAAAAAGGCGCCGTTTCGCTGGAGAGGGATCCAGGCCCGGGCTTCTACTCCCGACTTTTCACGGTCACCAAGAAGTCGGGAGGATTTCGCCCGGTCCTGGATCTTTCTCCCTTGAACAAGTTCACCACAAGGGTGAAATTCAAGATGGAGACCTCGGCCACGGTCCGTGCATTTATTCGTCCTGGAGACTGGGCCACGTCCATAGATCTCCAGGACGCATATTTCCACGTCCCCATCCATCCAAGCATGAGAAAATTTCTCCGGTTTGTCTGGAACGGTCAGGTTCTACAGTTCCGCGCTCTTCCGTTCGGCCTTTCCCTGGCTCCTTGGATTTTCACCAAGGTGACCAGGGAAATGGCGGCGGTCGCGCGCGCACAAGGGCTTCGTCTCAAGGTGTATCTAGACTACTGGATGCTCTTAGCTTCCAGTCAGTCCCTGTGTCGTCAACACACGGATGTTTTGGAGAGGCTCACTCTTTCCCTTGGGTTCCGAATCAATCAGAAGAAATCGGAGTTGGTTCCTTCCCAGTCGTTCAAGTATATGGGCATGCAGTTCGACACGGTCCATTACATGGTCTCAGCGTCTCAGGGCAGAATCAGCTCTCTCTCCCAGTTGATCTCGGAGTTGGTCGTCTCTCAGTCCACCACTTATCGTCGTCTCCTCTGTTTGTTGGGCCAGATGGAATCGCTATCGGAACTGCTTCCTCTGGGGAGGGTGTACAAGAGGCCTCTCCAGAGGGAGCTCCTTGCTCGCATTGTGGACCCCTCCCTTTTCGATCAAACGGTCCTGCTGGGCCCTTGGTTCAGGGAGGCCGTTTCCCAGTGGACCAACCTCGATTGGATGAACAGCATGGTCCCAATCAGTCGATTGGGTTCCCAGCTGTTCATCTTCTCGGACGCCTCCCTCAGCGGGTGGGGGGCCCACTTGGATTTCGAGGAGGTTTCAGGTCTGTGGACACAGGAAGAATCCTCTCTCCACATAAACCTTCTCAAAATGGAGGCTATTCGCCGAGCCCTCCTTCACTTTGCCCCTGCGCTTCAGGGGCAATGGGTGACTGTGTGCGGGGACAACTCGGCCAGCCTTTCTTACCTCCGCCGCCAGGGCGGCACTCGGTCGGTGTCCCTCTCCCTGGCCGCGGAGAAGATCCTCATCTGGGCTCATTCGCAAAACATTTCGCTTTCCGTGGAGTTCATTCCCGGAAAGTTGAATGTCATTGCCGATCAGCTCAGCCGGTCAGACCAAGTTCTTCCGACGGAGTGGACGATCGCCCACCATGCTCTCTCCCCGATCTGGGACATTTGGGGCGAACCCATGATCGGCCTCTTTGCCACGAAGTTCAGTGCCAGACTTCCCCTGTTGCGATGACCCTATTTGCGATGAACGCCTTCTCCTTTCCATGGGCGGGGATGTCTCTCTATGCATACCCCCCCACGGCTCTAATCACGAGAGTCCTCGAAAAGTGCTTCCGGGAGTCGCCAAGGATGATCCTGGTCACCCCACGCTGGCTAACAAGCCACTGGTACCCAGAGGTCATCGCCCTCGCGCGTCAGGGACCGTTGGATCTCGCTCTCACACGATCCACGCTGCTTCAACCAAGAAGCGGCGTGGGTCATCCAGACCCCTCAAGGCTCAACCTTGTCGCCTGGCTACTATGAAATTAGGACTCAGGCGGCAAGGTTACTCTACCAGTACAGTGGATAGTCTCTTGGCTTCCAGACGGAAATCCACTAATGACCTTTACAACTTAAGGTGGTTGACTTGGTTCACTTTCTCGGACAAGAAGACGGACCCTCTGCGTCTGTCCACCGTTGAGTTTGTCGAGTTTCTCTCTCACCTACGATTCTAGAAATCTTTCGTCTCAGACTCTCTCGGGCTACAGGGCTGCCCTGATTAGCACCATCTCCATGACCTTGGGTCACAAGCACACAGAAAATCTTTCAGCTCTTCCTGTCTCTCATTTTCCGAACTCAGTGCGTCTACAGGCCCCCTCTCGGTCTATCCGTTTTCCGCAGTGGGACGTTTTCTTAGTACTAAACTTCCTTAGGGACAAATGCGAGCCTCTCGACTCTCTCCCTCTGAAGCTTCTCACCCTGAAAACTGTTTTTCTCGTCGCTTTGGCCTCGACTAGGTGTGTCAGTGGGATCCATGCCCTTAGCGGCATGCCTAGGGACGTTGAGTTTTCTCCCGATTTTTCGTCAGTCTCTCTTTCGTTCCTGCCCGAGTTCAGGGCCAAGAATCAGCCTGGGGACGTTTCCTCTCCCTTGGTTTGCCTTTCAAGTCTTTGTTCTATCCTTGGTCCGGATGATGCGGACAGGTTTTTGTGTCCTGTTAGGTCCTTCAGAGCGTATCTGAAACGCACTAAATCCTTCCGCGGAGCAAAGCGTAGGCTTTTTGTCTCGATCAACGACAAGTATTCAAAGGACATTGCAAAGGGTACAGTTTCCGGGTGGATTCTCTCACTCATTAAACTGACCTATTCTAAGGCCTGTGTTCAGCTTCCGGGCAATCCCATCAGAGCGCATGAACTCAGAGCAATTGGCGCCTCTCTAGCGCTGGTCAAGGGAGTGCCACTAGTGAAGGTCATGGCTGCAGCTTTTTGGAGGTCTGAGAATACCTTCTTGCAATTCTACCTGAGGGACTTCGCCAGGAAAGGAGAAGATGTCTTCATCATCAGGAAACTTGTGGTGGCGCAACTTCCTGTTTCCCTCTGATGTGTTTTCTCCTTACTGTTTGTACCTTTTTATATTTCGTATATCATTGTATGATTTTTTGGGGGAACTTGTGTTCCTGTATATGCCAGGGTTTACTTTATTACCGCTGGGTTCTGTTTACTTCCCTGTCCTCTATTCCTCTTATGGAAGGGGTTTTGTTGGTCTTGACTGTGACCGCATCACCCTCCTCCACGTTGGCAATCTGCACATGTTTTAAGTGTTGGTAATGTATGGTTAAATTAGATTGGTAGATTTTTTATCAATCTTACTATCTATTTTAACTTAATACTTACCAACACTTAAAACAAAAAATGTTCCCTCCCATCCTCCCTCCTGATGCTATGTAAATGGGTCGGAATGAAGATGGGACTAGACCGGTGTGCC
The DNA here is from genome assembly GCA_017654935.2 of Phymorhynchus buccinoides. Taxonomy (NCBI): domain Eukaryota; kingdom Metazoa; phylum Mollusca; class Gastropoda; order Neogastropoda; family Raphitomidae; genus Phymorhynchus; species Phymorhynchus buccinoides. The sequence continues at coordinate 19,187,707 of CM065706.1, read as the reverse complement.
ACACCCACCCGGATGTAAGGGGGACCACCCAGCATCCGGTAGGGGGGTCAAGGCCACCGGCTACTTTCGTTTTCCTATACTAGGGTATGGTTCCAGGTTTATTAGAGCTAATGCAGTTGTTTTGAGTGTTGGTAAGTATTAAATTAAAATAGATAGTAAGATTGATAAAAAAACCTACCAATTTCTTTGCATACTTTTCATATTTATTATTACTATTTTTGTTTTTTTCCTCGGTGTGTGGATGCGTTCGTATGCGTACATTTGTGTGTGCACATTAGCTACATGCATGGTTTTTGTGTGTGTGTGTGAATGCATACAAAATGTGTGTGTGTGTATGTGTGTCTTCCTCTCTCTCTCTCTCTCTCTCTCTCTCTCTCTCTCTCTCTCTCTCTCTCTGCGTTTGTCTGTCTCTCTGTCTTTGGTGGCTCTCTCTTTCTCTCTGGCCCTATCGGTCAGTCTCGGTCTGTCTGATGCCTGTCTGTCTGTCTGTCTCTCTCTCTCTCTACACACACACACACACACACACACACACACACACGCACACACACACACACATACACACACACACACACACACACACACACTGCCTACTCTCAAGCAAGAATGAAACGACAACTATCCTATATATAAAAAACACACCCCTTTTCTATATTTTTATTTACAACAATATTTTCATAAACTCTCTAAAGTAAATTGATCACACAGATAAAGACGCCTCCATTAACGAACAATGATATTAGCTACGGCACCTTTCCAATGGCGTAGTAGGCCTATACTTTCGCTCCACGCCTTATGTGTGTCTACTTTAAAAAAAATAATAATGGGAGCTCCTCGGACTAACGGGACTGGACTTGTCAAGTCACAATTAACAATTCGATCTGATCAACACTTCATCTATAAAGAAGACACCATCGTGACAACATAATTTTCATAAATCACACCACCTTTGTTAGTCACTCCCCACCACCATCTCTCTCTGTCTCTCTTTCTCTATATGTCTATCTGTTGCTCCACACACACACACACACACACACCACACGCGCGGGTTACACGCGGGTTATTTTCTGCGAGAGAGAGAGAGAGAGAGAGAGAGGGGGGGGGGGGGCGTGTAGGGTGTAGGGAGGGCGCTTGAAATGTTGCGAAATGGAAGGTAAAACAGTGTCAATTGTATAAGCCCTACAATGGTTTTGGTGTAGCATGATTTGCATTTTTAAAATTAGATTCCTCCCACCCCCTCCAAGTATGAACTATGATGCTTGAGTTTTTCCATGTGAGTTTTGTTTTCATTTTACATGCATGAATGTGTTTTCGTGTGTTTCTACTGTGCTTGTATGAGACCACATACTGTAATTTCTCTGAACGAAATAATAAAGAAATGTTGACTTTGACTTCACACACACGCACACGCACACGCACACGCACACACACACACAAACACACACACACACACACACAGAGAGTCTCTGCGCGCGCGTGTGTACATGCCTGTGTGTGTGTTTGTGTGTGTCCCTCTCTTTTCCTCTTATCCCTCATTCTCTCCCCGTCTCTCTCTTTCTCTCTCTCTCAGTCTCTTTCTCCACCCCTTTCTCCACCCCTTTCTCCCCCTCCCCTCACTTTATCTCTCGCATCTTCCTCAGGTATCGCACAAGGAACACCTAAACCCAAATGAAAGGATTATATTAGAGATGGGGAAATCTGACACTTCTCATTTGTTGGACTAAAAAGAAAAGCACTTGTCTCGCTTCAAACTTGACAGATTCAATCGTAACCTTCCAGTTAAGGGCCTACCGTCTCGAATTTAACGACAGAGACCAAGTAGGCCTACGTGTAATCTATTTAGAAATATAAAAGTACGTCTTTTAAGTTTTGTCCAAGAGGGTAGGCAATTCTAGTTGTGTGCCTAATTATCTAAGAGACTTGGTATGCAAGATAAGATTGATATATGTCTATAATTTGAAGCATTATTAGATGAAGAACAAGAACAGTATTAACAACATAATATAACTAGCTGTGGAACCCTTGGCACATGAGACATAGGTTTAAAGACTCAGCGCTTGTGCGCTTCGAGTCTTTGCGCTTCGACTTCTCGCGCTTTGCCGGGTTCCGCTAAACTCCGCCCCTTTTTTGACTCCGCCCCCTTTGATCGACTCCGCCCCTTTTGATCGACTCAGCGCTTGCGCGCTACAAATCCTTGCGCTTCACGCGCGGTTCGACTTCTCGCGCTTCGTCCTCAGCGCTTGTGCGCTTCGAGTCTTTGCGCTTCGACTTCTCGCGCTTTGCGTTCCGCTAAACTCCGCCCCTTTTTTGACTCCGCCCCCTTTGATCGACTCCGCCCCTTTTGATCGACTCAGCGCTTGCGCGCTACATATCCTTGCGCTTCACGCGCGGTTCGACTTCTCGCGCTTCGCGCTTCGTCCTTGGCGGAGGTTCCGAAAAGTAAGGACGGCATGACCTTCGGCGGGTGCCAAGGATGCTTGATTCCAAATTTTGTGTCGATCGGTTGAGAACTGTGGCCGTGCATAAGGGACACACAAACACACATACAGATTTCGAAAATATATATAAGACTAGCAATCGCCCCGTGGCAGTGACTCCGCCCCCTTTCGCGCTTCGCGACGACAGCTAAGCACACTCGCGCTTCGCGACGACAGCTAAACACTCGCGCTTCGACTTCTTGCGCTTCGACTCCTTGGTGGAGGTTTCCAAAAAGAAGGACGGCATGATGCTTGATACCAAATTTGGTGTCGATCGGTTGAGAACTGTGGCCGTGTATAAGGGAACCACACACACACACACACACACACACACACACACACACAGATTTCGAAAATATACATAAGATAATAATTATTATTATCACAAACAAATATATAAGATAATATTATTATCACAAACAAAACCAACAACAAAGACAACAATAAACTTCATATTCTTTTTACCCGCTGTTTTCGCGTGAGCACGCATCATACACACTAACACTACACATGCGCACTGCACGCCGGACACACACACACACACACACACACACACACACACACACACGCGCACGCGCGCGCACCCTTCTTAGAGAAAAAGAGAGAAGAGAATAGACCCTTCCATTCTACGCGGGTGCTGGTAAACAAACAGGCTGGCCGACCAACCAGCGTGTCGGATTTCACAGGCCGGCCTGTTATGACACATTTTGTCGCCGGCGACAAAATGTGACGTACTACAAGTCACATTTTGTGGCCAAAAATCACATTTTGTCGCCGGCGTCAAATTGTGACAAAATGCACACCTCGGGAAGGGTCCGTAAAAAGCGACAAAATGTGCCTTGTAGGAAATCACATTTTGTCGTCACAACTCTTGGCTTTTGTTAGTTTGTCAACGTGTTTGGAGTGCTATAGTCCCCCACCCACACCACCCCCCACACTTTCCTATAAGCACCAACACATACTCTCTCATTATCTCTCACCACTCAGTGTTTCTTTCTGTTTCTCAATCACTCTCGCTCTCTCTCTCTCTCTCTCTCTCTCTCTCTCTCTCTCTCTCTCTCTCCTCTCTGTTATCGTCCGGATTGGGTTTATTTTTGGCTTTGCTTCAGTCATTTCTTCTTTTTATATTATGATCATTGGATTTTCACCGGCACCCCTTCCCCTTTGTCTCCCTTTTTGATACGGGCAGATGGCCTAATCATTAAAACGTTTTTGAGTTTGAGTCTCTCTCTCTCTCTCTCTCTCTCTCTCTCTCTCTCTCTCTCTCTCTCTCTCTCTCTCTCCTCTCTCTCTCCATCTCCTCTCCTCTCTCTCTCTCCTCTCTCTCTCTCGCTCTCTGCACGCAAACAAGCATGCGCGTTCACTTAGACACCCCCCCACACACACACACACACACTCATATATACACACACAAATTAAACAATTTTTGATGTGGTTGACCAGTGGTCAGTGACACTGACCAGTGGTCATTTTTGCCTATTTTGACTGTTTGACTGCAAATTAGTGTATTAGGAGTTCAAATGAACAATTTTTGATGTGGTTTGACCAGTGGTCAGTGGTCACATGATGTGGTTTACCAGTGGTCAGTGTCACTGACCAGTGGTCACTTTGGCCTATTTTCACTGTTTGACTGCAAATTAATAATAATAATATTAATTTAATTCATTTTAAAAAGTGACGCCTGTCCCTCGCGAGGCTCCAGGCGCCATTACAAAGATAAAAACCAACAGGTTTAAGAAAGAAGAGAAAGGAGACATACAAGATTAAAACATAAAAAAGAACTTTGACATCGTAAGAACAAGATATCATTAGAAAACATTAAAATTAATACTTGCGGGGAACATAATATATTATACCCCCAGCCCCTCCACTCTCTCACCACCCCCTTCCCCTCCCCCCTCCCTCACCCCGCGCTGTCTCCCCCCCTAAAAAACAACAACAGCAAAACACACCCTCCACTATCTCTCGCGCCTTCTCACTCACACACACACACACACGCACGCACGCACTCGCCTACACACACGCAATCACACACACACCGTTTGGGATAAGACATATCAGCAGGTTGACGGTTGATACACGTCAGATTAATCATGGTTAAAATAGGTATGGAATAAGAAGGTCTTCATGCCTGATTTAAAAGCGTTAAACGTTTGTGCATTACGAAGGGCTAAAGGTAACGAATTAAAAACAGTAGGGCCAGCAAAAGAAAAAGAACGCTTGCCATATGTCTCCAGGCGAACTCGCGGGATGGCCAAATGACCGGCGTCTGAGGAACGGAGAGATCTCGATGGTTTGTATGGCACAACTAAGTCTGAAAGATAGGAGGGAGCAAGATCGTGGAGGCATCGAAAACAGAGGGTGGCAATTTTGTATTCGATACGGGCTCGAACGGGAAGCCAGTGCAGCTCCCTCAAGAGAGGCTTTGCATGGTCGAATTTGCGTTTTCTGAGGACTATGCGTGCAGCATGATTCTGAGCTCTCTGCAGTTTGTCGAGAAGCGTGTTTGGGAGACCAAAAAACAAAGAATTGCAATAGTCCAGTCTGGACAAAACAAATGCTGACATGAGCTTTTTGGCCGCATCAATGGTAAGAAAAGGACGGATATGACCGATTCTGCGGAGCTCAAGATAGATGGTCCTGCACAGTAGCTTTATATGGTTGTCCATTGAGAGTACACGATCCAGATGTACCCCAAGATTCCTAACGGACTCGGCAAAACAGATGTCTTCACCAGACACAACAAGAGAACTGCTGTTGGAGACTGCTTTGAGCTGCCTGGACGTTCCAACTGGGATGACCTCGGTCTTCCCATCATTAATTTTCAGCTTGTTCACAGTCATCCATTGTTTGACAGATTCTATTGTCTGCTGAAGAGTGACAACAAGCTGGGGAAACTGACAGGGTTGTGCCGACTGATGCAGCTGTGCATCGTCAGCGAACATGTGATGCATAACATCAAACTGCCTGATCCACTGACTGAGAGGTTGAATGTACACTGTAAATAGCACAGGTCCTAACACAGAACCCTGAGGTACTCCATATTTCAGAGAAACAGATTTTGAAACTTGATTGAGTACAACAACAGACTGGAATCTGTCACTCAAGTAAGATGTGAACCATTTAAGAACATAACCTGACAATCCAAAAGAGACTTGTAGTCTCTTAAGCAATATTTTATGGTCAAGCGTATCAAACGCGGCCGACAGATCAAGTAGGGATAGCAAAGATATATTACCATTGTCACAAGCAGAGAGCAGATCATTGACAACACGAAGTAAAGCTGTCTCTGTGGAATGATTTGCCTTGTAGGCAGACTGGAAAGGTTCAAGCAAGTCAGACTGACTCAAATGATTGAGCAGTTGACACAGAACAACCTTCTCCAAGATTTTAGAAATAAAAGGCAAATTTGACACAGGCCTGTAATTCTTCATTACGTTTGGATCGAGATTGGACTTTTTCAACAGAGGTGTCACAATAGCATTGAGTTCCAGTACTCAAGGAGTTATTGACAATGGTGGTGATAACAGGTATTAACTCATCAAGACACTGATACATGAGATCTGCTGGGATGGGGTCAAGGCTGCAGGATTTTTTTGGCGTATTAACAATAATAACCCTAACCTGCTTTTCTGTCACTGGTGTAAAATCAAGCATTTGTTTTCCAGTAAAGACAGAAAAATATGGGCTTCCACCTGCTTTGTCAAGTTCTGACCTGAGCTGTACAATTTTATCAGTGAAAAAGTCTCAGAACGCATCAGGTAACTGATCAGCTGGTATGTTGTTTGGTAGACTATTGTCTTTACCCTTCCCCGTAAGATGACCCACCAAATTGAACAAGGCCTTGCTAGTTGTGCATTCTTCTACCCTAGCGCTAGTGTGAACTGTTCTGACTTCACTGATCAAGTCCTTAGTGTCCTCTCTGCGTTGCTGAAACATCTGTCGATGAACCACCAGGTGTGTCTTCCTCCACTGACGCTCTGCCTGTCGACGTTGTTGCTTGGACTGCTTCACTTCCAACGTGAGCCAAGGTGCAGAAGGCCGGTCTGTTACACAGCGAGTCGTAAGGGGAGCGTGTCTGTCGAGTACTGCTTTCAGACCCTGGTTGTAATCAATAACAGGGTCCTCCTCGCCAAACTGGAGTGTTGCCACATCATTTTTGAAGGTTGTCATGTCGACTGCGCGCAGGTTTCTTGACGTAACAGTACGTTTTTTGGGTCCAGGCTTTGCTATGTTCAGGGAAAAGGAAATGGGAAAATGATCAGACACTAGGTGGTCTGTCACACACAGGTCAAGGATTGTGTCAGAGTTCTCTTCCTCAACAATCAACCAGTCAATAATGTAGTGTGATTTGTGAGTGGGCTTGTCGATCAACTGACACATACTGTGAGTAGTAAGCAAGTCCTTTAACATCTTTATATGACAGTCTGAGGTAGAATCATAATGGAAATTGAAATCACCTAGGATGGCAGTGTTTGAGTTAGACAGTGCACAAGAGTCCAAAAGCTGTGGAAACTCTTCCATGAACTGAGAGGTTTTCAGTTTGTTGCCCTTACTAGGTGGAGGTCGGTAAAGGCAGAGAAAGGACATACCTTGACCAGCATAGGTGAGGTGCACTTTACACAGTTCAAATGTTTTGAACTCACCCACCGTCTTTGGGAAAGTGATACAAGGCTTGAGTGACTCCCTGTAGAGGATAGCCACACCACCACCGTGAAGCTCTCTGGGACAGGAGTGGAGAACAAAGCTGGGAGGGGTTAATTCACACATCTTCACTTCGTCACCAGCCGGCATGAACCACGTCTCTGTGATGAACACCAGATCGGCGTTACTTTCATGAATAAAATCACACAGCTCTATCGTCTTGTTCCTGCAGGACTGGGCGTTGAAGTAGAGCACTTTGAACTGCTTGGACACTTCCTGCACGAAGGGCTAACAGTCGATCCGAACCAGGTTGGATTTATTCCCACCTGGCTGTCTTGAGGTGCAGCAGTCGTAGGGATCGTCCACAGGCGTGAAACCAACTTGCACTGGAATGGCTGTCCTCCTCAATGGCCGCTGTTTTCTGCGACCAGCACGGTAGGGACGAGTCTTCTTCACATGCCCGTGGTGACTGGAGGGCCCAGGGACAGAGGGTACTGCTTCAACAATTCCGCAAGCCTTCAACCTTTCACTGACACTTGGACTGAGGGAGCAGGGAGACAGCTTGTTGAGAAGTAAGAGTTGTGCTTTGGTGTAACAGCAATCAACCACAGGCCCACTGCTGCTGTAGTGTTGACAGGCAGGCTGAGAATCACTCACTACACTGGACATACTGCTTGCAGTGAACACTGCTAAAGTGAGTAGTGACACAGTCAATGGGGAACATGGTAATCCAGTAAGAAAAACACAAATATTACTCCAAGTCCTTGGCCGATTTTCAAACAAAATACACCACTGTGCTGCCCAGAACATCACGATTCTTCTGATATTAAATTTCAATAAGCAAATATAATAATTCTATGAAAAACTGTCACAAACTGGGAGAGGTCCTATTCAAGCCTGTCAGGCGAATTCTGATCACAACTAATAGTGTATTAGGAGTTCAAATTTAGTGTATTAGGAGTTCAAATGAACAATTTTTTTATGTTGTTGACCAGTGGTCAGTGACACTGAGCAGTGGTCATTTTGGCCTATTTTGACTCTTTGGTCACAAATTAGTGTATTAAGAGTTCAAATGAACAAGGTTTGATGTGGTTGACCAGTGGTCAGTAGTGGTCAGTGACACTGGCCACTGGTCAACCACATCAAAAATTGTTCATTTGAACTCCTAATACACTAATTTGCGATCAAATAGTGAAAATAAGCCAAAATGACCACTGCTCAATAACATTAAAAAAAAATCATTTGAACTCCTAATACACTAATTTGCAGTCAAACAGTGAAAATAGGCCAAAGTGACCACTGGTCAGTGACACTGACCACTGGTCAACCACATAAAGTGACACTGACCACTGGTCAACCACATCAAAAATTGTTCATTTGAACTCCTAATACACTAATTTGCAGTCAAAATAGGCCAAAATGACCACTGGTCAGTAACACTGACCACTGGTCAACCACATCAAAAATTGTTTAATTTGTGTGTGCATATATGAGTGTGTGGGTGGGGGGGTCTAAGTGAACGTGCATGCTTGTTTGCGTGCAGAGAGAGAGAGAGAGAGAGAGAGAGAGAGAGAGAGAGAGAGAAACGTTCCATAGATTTACCCTTCTAACGTACAGAAGTTGAAAAAGTGATCGGCGTCAAAATGTGTCATAACACGGCCACGTGCTTTTGCTTCCTCCCAGGCCTTCCGGCTAAACAAACGGCTTTACTACTTGCTGGAGGAGAAAAGAATGCCTGTTTTCACACCCCTAACCCACTTTCCCCCACTTTATTCACATACGCGCGAACGCGCGCGCACACATACGTAAATCAGTTTGTAGGTATTCATACATGTACACATTATATGACATGAATGCATTTAATTAAGAACAAATCAAGAAGAGTTTGGATAATGAATAATGGTCATACTGGTACCTTCAGTACTGGTTACTTTATCTTTATTGATTAAAAACTCGGGACTTTCCTGTATTGCAGTACCTCCAGGATCGTCCCATGATCTGTATATCTATTAATGTCCCACGATACACTTTTGACCCAAAGAAGAAACAAAACGAGAGATGGAGACAGACAGACTTAGACAGAGACTTACATCGACAAAAGAAAGAAAGGTTTCACTATTAGCAGGAGAAACAGAGAGAGAGAGACCGAGAGACATACAGAAAGAGAGAGGGGTGGGTGTGGAATGTGGGGAGAGAGAGACAGACAGACAGAAAGACTGACAGACAAAAAGAGAGAGAGAGACAAAGACAGACACACAGCAACAAAAAAGATGAAAAGTTTACTGCTTTAGGAAGAGACAGACAGAGGAACAGAAAATATAAATAATGCATACCAATAACACAGACAGACAACACAGAGGGAGAGGGGCGCAGAGAGAGACATTTATGAAAACAAAGAGAGACACAAAGCGGGAGACAGACAGAGACATACAAGCAAACAAGAGAAAGTGAGAAAGACAGACAGATCAGAGAAAGAGAAAACAGACAAACAAGAGAAAGATAAAAAGAGGAAGACAGATAAGAGAGAGAAATATACAAAGAAACAAACCTATAGAAAGAGAAACAAAGACAGACAAAATGTAGAGACAGAAAGAGGGAGACAGGCAGAGACAGACAAAACGTAGAGAGACAGAAATAGGAAGACAAACAGAGAGACAAACAAACAAGAGAAAGTCAGAAAGGCAGACAGATCAGAGACACAGACAGACAAGAGAAAGATTTAAAAAAAGAGACAGACAGGTAAGAGAGAGAACGATGCAAAGAAACAGACAGATACGAAAGAGAAAAAGGCAGACAGACAAGGGAGAGACAGTAAAGGCAGACAGACAAGGGAGAGACAGTAAATGCAGACAGACAAGGGAGAGACAGTAAAGGCAGACAGACAGGGGGGGGGGATGAGAGAGAGAGAGAGAGAGAGAGAGAGAGAGAGAGAGAGAGAGAGAGAGAGAGAGATGAAGCGACATAAAGACATAAACAAACATGCAGACAAACAGAAAAGAGAAATGTGTGAAAGAGAGACAAACAAAGAAAGACTAGGGAGGGAGAGAGAAACGAGGGACATATAGATAGACAGACAGACACAGAGACAGACAAAGACAGGCACAGAGACAGACGGATAGGTAGAGAGATATTGAGACAGAGATGGAGACAGATGACAGAGGGAGAAAGAGAGTGTAAGACTGACAGTGACAGAGTTTGAGGCTTGACAGAGACGGAATAAAGGCAGAGTAGAGACTGAGACAGATAGACACTGAGACAGACAGGCAGACAGGCTAGAGACAGACAGAGACAGACACAAGCTAAACACAGAAAAAGCAGGCCGAGTGCTGTGTTGTTTACATTCCGCTTGCCCTTCCTGCCGGACGTAGGGCGCAGCTAGCGCGCAGCGGCCTATACAGCCTTTAGCTTCGCCCGTAATGGAAGGGTCTATTGACAGACACACAGACAGAGGGAACATGGAGAAATAGAGGGAATGGTAAATGGACACGCACTCTACGATCTCATGCTCAACAGGAGCTGCAGGCTGGCTGCTGGACACCACCCCAACACTGACCAGCATCGTCCTCCACAACTCCGCCATCTTGAACGTGGCCGTGGACGTGGCCGTGAGCAACATGGACTCTGACCACACGTCCCTGGTGTACGTGGGCGGGTCCAGACGACTGCAGATCGGGCGCCGCTTGGACGGCAACACGTTCCTGGGCTCCTCCGCCACGCTGCAAATGGCCGCAGATTCCGACGTCACTCTGGGCAAATGGAGCTTCCTCATGGGGGATTTAGACATTCAGGTAGGCTTATAGATCTAGGTGTTTTGTTGGGAATGAAAAACATAAGTGTATCTGATTTAATCTCACCTCCGTTTGCCCGCCCCCTTTTTTAGTCCGTCACCAAGACGGACTATTGCGATGGGCTGGTTTCTATTTTTGTTTGTTTGTTGTTTTTTTTTTTTGTTTGTTTTTTTTTTTTCTGTCTGTCCCAATGATATCTCCCGAACCGCTTGACCGAATCGCGTCAAATTTTGTGTGAAGGTGTGCCTCCTTAATAGGAAGAGATCGGCGCAAACCATTTTGCCGTCTTGACCTTGACGTACGACCTTGAAAACCGAAAATCTATTTTTAGCCATATCTCGGGCACCGATCAACATAGGATGTTGAAACTTGGTATGAAGGTGGTTTGGCTTATGCCCGTTCTGATGATGGCATACCGATCAAGGTCAAGGTCAAGGTCAAAAAGATCGCTGGAGCCTGAAAATCGGAGGGTCATTTTTTTCTCCTTCTGTCTGTCCCAAGGATATCTTTCGAACGGGTTGACAGAATCACGTCAAATTGTGTGTGCTAGTGTGTCACCATGAGAGGAAGGCATCCGCGCAAACCATATTGCCGTGGTGACCTTGACCTTGGCATACGACCTTGAAAACCGAAAATCTTTCAGGGGCCATAACTCCCACACCGTTAGTGTTAGAGTCTTCAAATTTGGCATGAAGGTACTTTGGCTTATGCCCGTTCTGATGGTGGCATACCGATCAAGGTCAAGGTCACGGTCCGGGCGATCCGTAGGCCTTGAAAGTGGTAGGGGTCTACACATTGGGTTTTAAGCCATATTTTCCACATTGGTACTTGACAGAAGCGCTTCAGATTGTGTGTGGTACTGTATACCCTAGAGAAGAAAACACCCGAGCATAAATTATCACCATGCTGACCTTGACCTTGAAGTGTGACCTTGAAAACCGAAATTTCCTTCTTTGCGCTATATGTTTCTTCTTCAAGCTGTATCTTGTGAACTAGAAGATAGAATCCCTTCCAATTTTGTGTCAGGATGTGACACTCTACGGGGTGTCGCAAGTGCGTGGCATTGCTGGTGACGGACATGTCTGCCGCTCGGCGACGCCCTTGTCTGTTCTTTTGTTTGTTGTCCGTCTCCTCCTCTTCTCTTGTATCTGTCCTTGTATCTCTCCTTCTCCTTCCTTCTCCTTCCTTCTCCTTCCTTCTCCTTCCTTCTCCTTCCTCCTCCTTCCTCCTCCTTCTACTCCGTCTCCTCCCTTCCTCGTGCCTTGCCTCCTTAGCAATCTTTTTCTTCTTCATTATTACCATAATCATAATTCATTCTTCTTCTTCTTCTTCTTCTTCTTCTTCTTCTTCTTCTTCTTCTTCTTCTTCGCCATTTCCTCCTCGTTCTCCTGCTCCTCCTCCTTCCTCCTTCTTCTTCTTTTTTTAATTTTATACTCCGCCTCCTGTTCATTCTTCTTTTTTTCTGTTTCCTCCTCTTCCTCCTCCTCCTTTTCTTCCTCCTCCTTACTCTCATTCTCCTCCTTCTTCTTCATCTTCCTATCCCATCCTCGTCCTCTTCCTCGTCCTCTTGTCCTCTGCTTGATCTCTGTGCCCCGACACTTCATTCAGGGCAACGTGGAGCTGACAGTGTCTGGAAACATGACCCTGCGGCCTCAACCTTTGACCCTGGACAATCTGACTGTGAGCGAGGATTCGGTGCTGCACGTGCAGGATACGGCTCCCTTGCCCCTCATCGTGTCCTCCCTGGTCATCAACGGTCAGTTCACGGCCAGCAGAGTGCAGCTCAGTGGCCTGACCTCTCTCAGCACAGGGCCCAGGTAAAACGTCTGTGTGGTCAGCGGTCATTTAAAGAGCACTCTTTGAGATAGATTAACATTATAAAGATACAAGCCCTGTTTACCAAAGCAGATCTCAGAGCTATCAACCACTGGACACTTAATAAAACAGACTTGTCATCTTAACAAGCGCGGATTCGCAATCGTTTGTGGCAACGGTCTATTTTTACCACTCCAATCATTACATACACTGAGTCGCTTCCCCTGGCTTTTCAATAATTTTAATCTGTAAACCAGAATGTTATCTCTGCACCATTTCGTAACTTTTTATATCTTTTGGAAAACATTTAAAACTATTTATCCTACTTATACTCATCGAAAGAAGCACCGCATACTCGTTGTGTCTGTTGCAGTGTCTGTATTACGTATGTTTATTATTATGTACGCTTTAAAATGAAGATTCATGTGCTCTGTTCAGTATACAATTCTTTCCATACCTAAAGACTGTAGATATGACAACTGAAATGTTACTTTATGCCCAAGTATTTCTTTTCTGTCTGTACTTTTCTTTCTCTTTTACAATATGTGCGACAATTTTGGACCGACCGACAGACCGACAAAGTGAGTTGTAGGTTGTGCCACAAACAAAAAACTGCAAAAATATGTGACGCTGCTCTCAGAGAGCGTGCAACCCCCCCGCCAATCTTTAAGCTTAAAAATCGTTTGTAGAAGTTAACCATAAGTACCTCCCGGGCCCCTGATTTTTTACTCACAGGTGTAAATACAGTTAGTCTATGTAATCCTGATCGTTTATTCATTTAATGGATTGGTTGATTGGTTGATTGATTGACTGATTGCTTAGTTGATTGTGTAATTCTTTTGTGTGTAATTCTTTTTTTGTTGCTTTGAATTATCTTCCAGATCTAACGTCTCCTTCGACCCGATCACTTCAAACACTTCCCTGGGCAATGACATAGAGATCAGGGGCCAGTTTCACCTGGGTAGACCCGTGTCCTTCACCCGGTGTGACTCACTGACCCTGGACGGAGGCACCCTTAGCTGGGACAACGCTGACAACGCCAACACCACCGTGACACTGAACTGCACCTCCATCACCATCAACGGCCTGTTCCACCCTCCACACCACAACCGCCTGCTGTTTGGGGGGCGGGTGAGGGACGTGGTGGTGGGTCCTGAGGGCAGCTGGGTGTTCGTGGCGGGGGGTCCCGTGACGGCTCACACTTTAACCGTGCGGGGTCTGATGGAGGTGAGGAACAAGGCCAGCCTGCAGTCCCCCGTGGAGGACGTCAAGAGGATCAACACTCTGCTGGTGGATAGACCCGCAGGGACACTGCTGCTGGACTCTGAGGACCTTCCCTCGGAACACACCGACCAAGACGTCTCTGACGTGGACCACTCGGAGCTGTTCGTGCGGTTCCTCACGGTGCGTGGGCTGTTCAACGCGGGCAGGTTGAAGTTTGGGGCTGCGGTGGACACGTTGACTGTCGACAATGGCGGCAACTTCACCCTGGACCCTGTCAACAGTCTAGAGGTGGACGTGGTCACCTGTCACGGCGTGCTGACCTCCCTGGCACCCATAGAGGTCAAGGGCAACACTTTACCACGAGCGACCCTTTTCAATATAGGAGAATATGGTGTGGTCACTTTGGACGCCACTGCCCAGAGGTCCGGCCTTTACTCCGGGGTGTCTGCACTGTTGTTGGAGGTGCTGACGGTCAACGGTACACTGAAGGCGGGCAAGCTGATCAACCACCAACCACCCTCTGTCCTACATGGATGGAACCAACTTGCTGTTGGAGGAACATTCATTTTCTACCCTAACGACACTTTCCTCATCGGTTACACCGAAATCTCTGGCCTCATGGACTCCCTCATCCCCATCACACTGCGTAAAACCCCTTCCTACGACGACAGCGCCAACCGTTTCGTGGTCAACTCCACAGGCCATGTCAAACTGGGCACCGAGGCGGCCGCCCCTCAAGGCAATGACATCGCCTGTGGACGGCTGGAGATCCACCCTGGAGGGACGCTGGACACTGGGTACCAGAGATCCACCCCGGATGACTGGTCAGTGTCTGGAGCGTCGGTGATGAGGGTGAGGACGGTGGTGGAGGTGGGGGGCACACTGCAGGGAGACGTGCTGGGGGTGGAGGCTGGCCGTGTCACTGTGGACGGGACCGTCACTGCCGCGGGAGGTGGCTACAGGAGCAATGCTGGACCTGGTCAGTCTGGGTTTTGTCACCTACCATTGTGTCGTCTGGTTGCTGTTGTATCGTTGTGTTGTATCGTAGTGTACTATGGAAGTGCATTGAAGTGTGTTACTATCCAAGTGTATTGTTTGAATGGTAGTGCAGTGCTGTTGTATCGTTGTGTTGTATCGTAGTGTACTATGGAAGTGCATTGAAGTGTGTTACTATCCAAGTGTATTGTTTGAATGGTAGTGCAGTGCAGTGCTGCCCAATATCCCTTTTTGTGTTGTAAAGTATATAAAGTGTAGCTCAGTGTAATGTTGTGTGTTGTTTTATGTTCTATCGTATTGTAGGCCTTATAAAGTGTTGTATTGTGCTATGGAGTAGAAGGATTATATCTTCTGCCCTTCGCTTTCAAATACAAGGTTGTCCCATGTTTCCTGAGTTACTGAATCCATGTGAATAAGACAGAAGACAGCGAACAATAAAATTCGGAAACGGCTTTGCAGTACAATTTGCAGTTTCTCAAATGAGTTGCTATGGAAATCGACTTTTTTCTCTCACGTTGTTCCAGACATCTTTTAAAATACGCCCTTTTGATCTTTCTTGCGTTCTCACAAACCTAAAAGAATCAAAATGGTAGCATGACCACGCCATATTCTCCTATATTGAAAAGTGTTATAAACGAGGTTTTCTTTTAGTTAGATGTAGGCATGTGCCAAATACTGTTCTTATATTGTTTACTTTCCCTTTCTCTCACTCCAATATCTGCAGGGGCGAGCAAGCTCTTAATTGAGCAGGGGCTCAGTTGGAATCTGAATTTTTATGACATTGAACTGGGGGTGCGCTTGTGTGGCTTTGCCATTTTATTTATGTTTCATTTCTTCCTACTACTTTGATTTGTAAGTTGAGCAGTTTTTAATTCTCCACACGTTTTTGTTTCTTTTTTTTTCTGAACTCGGTCTCCATTTTTTGCTTTCGTTCTCCTCGTCTAGAATTAATATTGAACTTGTGCTCACCTCTGCTTTTCTTTTTTCTTTTCGGAGTTACCTTTGAAACGTTTATCCGAAAAGCGCAACTTTTCGAAAATCGCGATACAAAATGCGCGAACTACAAGATGCCGAAAAGAGCGAACAGTAATGACAAAAAGAGCGAATTTCAGAGAGTCGCACTTTCGCATAAAACTCAGAAAGATAGGGTTAGGGATAGGTTATGTATAGGGTTATGGATAGGGTTAGGGATAGGTTAGGGATAGGGTTAGGGATAGGGTTAGGGATAGTAAGGTACTTCTTGCCCCATCCCAATCCTCAACGACCCTCTCGCTTTCTGTCAGTGACATTCGCTCTTTCTGTCAGTGACATTCGCTCTTTCTGTCAGTGACAGTCGCTCTTTTCGTACGGTCGCGCAAATGGGAATATTCAGAGAGTCGCGCTTTTTGCATGTTGCCCGTTTATCTCCTGTCAGTTTTAAACTCATCTTCCTTACGGAAGAGGTTAAATAAAATTAGCGAAAGCTTCAGACTATTAGTATTGTGGTTTATTTTGAAGTGATAAACGAGTTAGTGGGTAGCATTTTGAGCCCACCCTGTAGCAGCCATTGTTGCCTTCCTTTCTCCCCATCTGTGCACAGGGGCGGGCACAGCCACACCCACAGGGTCCAGCGGAGGGAGCCACGGGGGGAGGGGAGGGAGAGGGGGCTCCCCGCACTACACCCGCGCCAGCCTCCCCTACGGCTCCATCTTTGACGCGGACAGCCCGGGCAGTGGGGGAGGGGCATCGTCCACTGAGGAGAACGAGGGGAGAGGAGGGGGGCACATTGACCTGCACATAACGGGGGATTTCATGGTGAATGGAGTCGTCACTGTGGATGGCTTGTCCACCACGGTGAGTTCAAGCATGTTGTGCTTCTTTCATTCCTATCTAAGCTCATTCTTTTACTAATGTGCATGTTTATCGGGTAAATATTCATCATTGTGTTTATCCTTCTCCATTTTTTGTGTTTGTGGAACATCTTCAATTAGAAATAGTCTAGTGTGTTTCTTCTTCTTCTTTTTCGCCTCAGGCAGCCAACTTTTGAAGATTCTGCTGCACTCTGGGGGGAAGACTCTGTGTGTGTGTGTGGGGGGGGGGGGGGGGGGGGGGGGGGGAGACAAGAAATTAGAAAGCTGCGGAGATAGAAGTAGCCTCATGGAAAAGGAAAGTAAACATAAAATAATGATGGGGGGGGGGGGGAAAAAAAGTGGACCATAGCCTTTATTTCGTAGTATCTGGGCAAGACCGTAGCGGTCCCCAGGGACGAACTCGGACCGGCACAGCTCCTGAGTTTGAGTTTCGTTTTGCTGTGTAACATGGTATCTTTCTTTATAATAGTATTCCCAACACAAAATTAAAATGTGTTCTATTTGTAAGTTTTAATTTTTGTGGCCTATAATTAGTTTAATTTATTTTTCACTGTATAGGGTTGCACCATGTTAGCGCTCTTAGAATTGTCTCTCTCTCCCCCCCCCCCCCCCCCCCCCCCTGTTTGTGTGTGTGTGATACATAGGTGATACATAGGTATTAATACCTAATACCCCCCTGTTTGTGTGTGTGTGATAGATCTAGGCTTAGTGACAGCCTTCGAGCGCCGTGTGATCTGCATGCAGGGGCTGTGAACAAAATAAGAATAGGGCTGTTCCACTGGATGGAGGTTTGTTCCGTGCAACTGTTGGTGACAGTCATGTTCACTTTTTGCAGGTGACCCATGGGGGTGGGGGCAGCGGGGGGTCACTGCGTGTCCAGTGCACGGGGTTCAGGGGCAGCGGCTCGTTGTCCAGCAAAGGCGGGGGCGGCAGCGGTAAGGGGGGAGGAGGGGCCGGGGGCCGCGTGCTGGTCAACTTCTCCACAGGCACCTTCCACAGTGGACAAGTCTCTGCTTATGGTACGTCTTCTTTCTTGTCCTGTTACTTCCAGAGCGAAGCTTCGGGAACTATTGTTTTTGTTTCGTCCGTGCGTGCGTGCGTGCGTCATTCCGACCGCGTTTTCTCAGAATCGCTTCATATTTTGTGTGGTGGTGTGTCACTAAGAGAGGAAGGCATCCGCACATACATTATTGCAATCGTGACCTTGATCTTGGCGTATGACCCTGAAAACGTATAATCTGTAAAAGGCCATAACTTCTACACCGTCTTCAAATGTGGCATGTAGGTGCATTGGTGTATGGCGAATCTGATGATGGTAAAGCAATCAAGGTCAAGCAGTCAAGGAGATTATTAGGCCTTGAAAGTGGTTGGGGTCTAAAAATTGGGTTTTGAGCCATATTTTCCACATGTTTGCTTGACAGAAGCGCTTCAGATTGTGTGTCGTGGTGTATGACGTAGATTATAAGACATCTGAGCATAGATTATTGGCGTGCTGACCTTGACCTTGAAGTTTGACCTTGAAAAGCAAAATTTCCTTCTTTGCGCTATATATTTCTTGTCTGAGATGTATCTTGTGAACTAGAAGATAGAATCCCTTCAAATTTTGTGTGAAGATGTGAGACTAAGAGTACAACACACTGGTACATAAATTATGCCTCGGGAATAAAATGTCGCCAAGCGGCAGACATGTTTCCGTTTTTCTTCACCCTCTTATATCTCGTGAAATAACGCATGGGACCACTCCAAATTTCGGTTTTCTAGGCCTGTAATTCATGTTTTTGTCTAGTATATTATTTTCTAATCTATCACTGTTTTATCTGCTATTTTTCTACCTTGTTGGCCCATTCTTCTGTCTTTTTTTTGCACTCTTAAAAATCTTCCAATCGATGTTCGTATTTGAGCTCCTCCGAAATCAGAATTTGTCGGCTGAATGCAGCTGGGATACTAGGAAACCGAAGGCCGGACACATAGGCCTATATATGTAGGCCCTGGCTATTTCACTCATGGTGGATACACTAGAAACAAAGGCCGGACACATAGGCCTATATATGTAGGCCCTGGCTGTTTCACTCATGGTGGAGACACTAGAAACAAAGGCCGGACACATAGGCCTATATATGTAGGCCCTGGCTGTTTCACTCATGGTGGAGACACTAGAAACAAAGGCCGGACACATAGGCCTATATATGTAGGCCCTGGCTGTTTCACTCATGGTGGAGACACTAGAAAGAAAGGCCGGACACATAGGCCTATATATGTAGGCCCTGGCTGTTTCACTCATGGTGGATACACTAGAAACAAAGGCCGGACACATAGGCCTATATATGTAGGCCCTGGCTGTTTCACTCATGGTGGAGACACTAGAAAGAAAGGCCGGACACATAGGCCTATATATGTAGGCCCTAGCTATTTCACTCATGGTGGAGACACTAGAAACAAAGGCCGGACACATAGGCCTATATATGTAGGCCCTGGCTATTTCACTCATGGTGGAGACACTAGAAACAAAGGCCGGACACATAGGCCTATATATGTAGGCCCTGGCTGTTTCACTCATGGTGGAGACACTAGAAAGAAAGGCCGGACACATAGGCCTATATATGTAGGCCCTGGCTGTTTCACTCATGGTGGAGACACTAGAAAGAAAGGCCGGACACATAGGCCTATATATGTAGGCCCTAGCTATTTCACTCATGGCGGAGACACTAGAAACAAAGGCCGGACACATAGGCCTATATATGTAGGCCCTGGCTATTTCACTCATGGTGGAGACACTAGAAACAAAGGCCGGACACATAGGCCTATATATGTAGGCCCTGGCTGTTTCACTCATGGTGGAGACACTAGAAAGAAAGGCCGGACACATAGGCCTATATATGTAGGCCCTGGCTGTTTCACTCATGGTGGAGACACTAGAAAGAAAGGCCGGACACATAGGCCTATATATGTAGGCCCTAGCTATTTCACTCATGGCGGAGACACTAGAAACAAAGGCCGGACACATAGGCCTATATATGTAGGCCCTGGCTATTTCACTCATGGTGGAGACACTAGAAACAAAGGCCGGACACATAGGCCTATATATGTAGGCCCTGGCTGTTTCACTCATGGTGGAGACACTAGAAACAAAGGCCGGACACATAGGCCTATATATGTAGGCCCTGGCTGTTTCACTCATGGTGGAGACACTAGAAACAAAGGCCGGACACATAGGCCTATATATGTAGGCCCTGGCTGTTTCACTCATGGTGGAGACACTAGAAACAAAGGCCGGACACATAGGCCTATATATGTAGGCCCTGGCTGTTTCACTCATGGTGGATACACTAGAAAGAAAGGCCGGACACATAGGCCTATATATGTAGGCCCTAGCTATTTCACTCATGGTGGTAACACTCAAAACAAAGGCCGGACACATAGGCCTATATATGTAGGCCCTAGCTATTTCACTCATGGTGGAGACACTAGAAACAAAGGCCGGACACATAGGCCTATATATGTAGGCCCTAGCTATTTCACTCATGGTGGTAACACTCAAAACAAAGGCCGGACACATAGGCCTATATATGTAGGCCCTGGCTATTTCACTCATGGTGGAAACAGTAAAACCGAAGGCCGGACACATAGGCCTATATATGTAGGCCCTGGCTGTTTCACTCATGGTGGAGACACTAGAAACAAAGGCCGGACACATAGGCCTATATATGTAGGCCCTGGCTGTTTCACTCATGGTGGAGACACTAGAAACAAAGGCCGGACACATAGGCCTATATATGTAGGCCCTGGCTGTTTCACTCATGGTGGAGACACTAGAAACAAAGGCCGGACACATAGGCCTATATATGTAGGCCCTGGCTATTTCACTCATGGTGGAGACACTAGAAACAAAGGCCGGACACATAGGCCTATATATGTAGGCCCTGGCTATTTCACTCATGGTGGAGACACTAGAAAGAAAGGCCGGACACATAGGCCTATATATGTAGGCCCTGGCTGTTTCACTCATGGTGGAGACACTAGAAAGAAAGGCCGGACACATAGGCCTATATATGTAGGCCCTAGCTATTTCACTCATGGCGGAGACACTAGAAACAAAGGCCGGACACATAGGCCTATATATGTAGGCCCTGGCTATTTCACTCATGGTGGAGACACTAGAAACAAAGGCCGGACACATAGGCCTATATATGTAGGCCCTGGCTGTTTCACTCATGGTGGAGACACTAGAAAGAAAGGCCGGACACATAGGCCTATATATGTAGGCCCTAGCTATTTCACTCATGGTGGAGACACTAGAAACAAAGGCCGGACACATAGGCCTATATATGTAGGCCCTGGCTATTTCACTCATGGTGGAGACACTAGAAACAAAGGCCGGACACATAGTCCTATATATGTAGGCCCTGGCTGTTTCACTCATGGTGGAGACACTAGAAAGAAAGGCCGGACACATAGGCCTATATATGTAGGCCCTGGCTGTTTCACTCATGGTGGAGACACTAGAAAGAAAGGCCGGACACATAGGCCTATATATGTAGGCCCTAGCTATTTCACTCATGGCGGAGACACTAGAAACAAAGGCCGGACACATAGGCCTATATATGTAGGCCCTGGCTATTTCACTCATGGTGGAGACACTAGAAACAAAGGCCGGACACATAGGCCTATATATGTAGGCCCTGGCTGTTTCACTCATGGTGGAGACACTAGAAACAAAGGCCGGACACATAGGCCTATATATGTAGGCCCTGGCTGTTTCACTCATGGTGGAGACACTAGAAACAAAGGCCGGACACATAGGCCTATATATGTAGGCCCTGGCTGTTTCACTCATGGTGGAGACACTAGAAACAAAGGCCGGACACATAGGCCTATATATGTAGGCCCTGGCTGTTTCACTCATGGTGGATACACTAGAAAGAAAGGCCGGACACATAGGCCTATATATGTAGGCCCTAGCTATTTCACTCATGGTGGTAACACTCAAAACAAAGGCCGGACACATAGGCCTATATATGTAGGCCCTAGCTATTTCACTCATGGTGGAGACACTAGAAACAAAGGCCGGACACATAGGCCTATATATGTAGGCCCTAGCTATTTCACTCATGGTGGTAACACTCAAAACAAAGGCCGGACACATAGGCCTATATATGTAGGCCCTGGCTATTTCACTCATGGTGGAAACAGTAAAACCGAAGGCCGGACACATAGGCCTATATATGTAGGCCCTGGCTGTTTCACTCATGGTGGAGACACTAGAAACAAAGGCCGGACACATAGTCCTATATATGTAGGCCCTGGCTGTTTCACTCATGGTGGAGACACTAGAAACAAAGGCCGGACACATAGGCCTATATATGTAGGCCCTGGCTGTTTCACTCATGGTGGAGACACTAGAAACAAAGGCCGGACACATAGGCCTATATATGTAGGCCCTGGCTATTTCACTCATGGTGGAGACACTAGAAACAAAGGCCGGACACATAGGCCTATATATGTAGGCCCTGGCTATTTCACTCATGGTGGAAACAGTAAAACCGAAGGCCGGACACATAGGCCTATATATGTAGGCCCTGGCTGTTTCACTCATGGTGGAGACACTAGAAACAAAGGCCGGACACATAGGCCTATATATGTAGGCCCTGGCTGTTTCACTCATGGTGGAGACACTAGAAACAAAGGCCGGACACATAGGCCTATATATGTAGGCCCTGGCTGTTTCACTCATGGTGGAGACACTAGAAACAAAGGCCGGACACATAGGCCTATATATGTAGGCCCTAGCTATTTCACTCATGGTGGAGACACTAGAAACAAAGGCCGGACACATAGGCCTATATATGTAGGCCCTAGCTATTTCACTCATGGTGGAGACACTAGAAACAAAGGCCGGACACATAGGCCTATATATGTAGGCCCTAGCTATTTCACTCATGGTGGAGACACTAGAAACAAAGGCCGGACACATAGGCCTATATATGAAGGCCCTAGATATTTCACTCATGGTGGAAACACTCAAAACGAAGGCGACAACTGGTTGCATGTATTTTCCAGGGGGCGCTGGGGCAGAACCTGGGGGTCCAGGGCTCATCTATCTCCATGGCGACAACATCCGAAACCTGCGAGTGGACAACCACTGCCAGCAACCCCAGGTCTGCTGCTCTGTCTGTCCGTCTGTAGGCCTTTCTGTCTGTCTCTCTCAATTTTGACTATCTGTCTGTCTGCCTAATTTCTGTCTGTATGCCTTTCTGTCTATCTGACTTTCTGTCTGACTTTCTGTCTGTCTGTCTGCCTTTCTGTCTGTCAGTCTGTCTGCCTTTCTGTCTGTCTGTCTGCCTTTCCGTCTGTCTGCCTGCCTTTCTGTCTGTCTGCCTTTCCGTCTGTCTGTCTGCCTGCCTTTCTGTCTGTCTGCCTGCCTTTCTGTCTGTCTTTCTGTCTGTCTGCCTGCCTTTCTGTCTGTCAGTCTGTCTGTCTGTTTGCCTTTCTGTCTGCCTTTCTGTCTGTCTGCCTTTCTGTCTGTCAGTCTGTCTGTCTGTTTGCCTTTCTGTCTGCCTTTCTGTCTGTCTGTCTGTCTGCCTTTCTGTCTGTCTGCCTGTCTGTCTGTCTGTCTGTCTGTCTGTCTGTCTGTCTGTCTGTCTGCCTTTCTGTCTGTCTGTCTGCCTTTCTGTCTGTCTGTCTGCCTTTCTGTCTGTCTGTCTGTCTGCCTTTCTTTCTGCCTGTCTGTCTGCCTTTCTGTCTGTCTGTCTGTCTCTCAATTGAGACTATCTGTCTGTATGCCGTTCTGTCTGTCTCTCAGTTTTGACTGTCTACATTTATGTCTGTCTCTCAATTTGACTGTCCGTCTGTCTGTCTGTCTGTCTGCCTTTTTGTCTGTCTGCCTCTCGATTTGACTGTCTGTCTGTCTGCCTTTCTGTCTGTCTGTCTCTCAAGTTGACTGTCCGACTGTCTGTCTGCCTCTCAATTTGACTGTCCTTCTTCATGTCTGTCTGTCTCTCAATTTTGACTGTCTGTCTTTCTGTCTGTCTGTCTGTCTGCCTTCATGTCTGTCTGCCTCTCAATTTGACTGTCCTTCAATGCCTTCATGTCTGTCTGTCTCTCAATGTGACTGTCCTTCTATATGCCTTCATAGCAGTTTAGCAGTTGAAGGAAATTTATATGAAAATTTGCAACTAAAGATGTGGGACGAAGCAGTCACTTACAAGGCACCTTGTGGATCTTTCCCAAGGCCAATTTGACTGTTTTCATATACATTTCCTTCAACTGCTAAACTACTATGAAGGCATATAGAAGGACAGTCAAATTGAGAGACAGACAGACATGAAGGCATATAGAAGGACTGTCCTTCTATATATCTTCATGTCTGTCTGTCTCTCAATTTGACTGTCCTTCTATATGCCTTCATGTCTGTCTGTCTCTCAATTTGACTGTCCTTCTATATGCCTTCATGTCTGTCTGTCTCAATTTGACTGTCCTTCTATATGCCTTCATGTCTGTCTGTCTCTCAATTTGACTGTCCTTCTATATGCCTTCATGTATGTCTGTCTGTCTCTCAATTTGACTGTCCTTCTATATGCCTTCATGTCTGTCTGTCTCTCAATTTGACTGTCCTATATGCCTTCATAGCAGTTTAGCAGTTGAAGTTAGGAAATTTATATGAACATTTGCAACTAAAGATGCGGGACGAAGCAGTCACTTACAAGGCACCTTGGGGATCTTTCCCAACGCCAACTTTCCTTACATTCCTTTGGCCGAGAGAGTTGGGATGCACCCTGGGCAAGGCTTCTCCGCTATAAACACATTTTAGGTCAGCTCGCTGGAATAGCAGTTGCCCCCTCTGCTATCTGGCAGTCATAGTCGGAAACGACAGACAGGCATACAGAGGGCCTACATACTTCTCTTTGGATAGTGCTTTCTGTCAAACCAACTTATTGCTTGCCTTTATTGCTTGCCTTTATCATTTGCCTTTATTGTTTGCCTTTGTTGTTTGCCTTTATTGCTTGCCTTTATTGTTTGCCTTTATTGCTTGCCTTTATTGTTTGCCTTTATTGCTTGCCTTTGTTGTTTGTCAGGTGACGGAGCACGGAGGGAGCTGGGCGGCTGAGGAGGCCTACCAGAGCTACCGGTACAGCGGGGCCATCGCCTACCTGCTGCCTCCTGCACACCACTTCACCTACAACTTCACCGTGGTGGAGCTCTACGGCGGGGCCCACCTGACCTTCAACGGCACGGGCACCAAGGTCAAGGCTGTGCAGCTGGTGGGGGACGACACGGGGCACCTGCACGTGGGGCCTGGACACACCCTGGACTGGACACAGGTGAGTGTGTCCATGGTGGCAGCATTAACTTGAGGGCAACGAATGAGACGGGGGTGAGGAGGATGTGGAAGACGAGGAACGCTTGAGGGATGTCCAGATATAGCTCTGAACTAAAAGAATTAGGTATTTATTAGGTATTAGGTACTTTATAGTCACAGAGGCGTCTCTGTGATATTCGGGTTGCTCCCACCTGGAGAGTTATTCTTTAGGTGACAGCCTACATTTTCATCAAATGTGAAGCATTTTTTAAAATTTCATCTATTCATTTATTTATCGATTGGCTTTGGTGACACTAAAGACAGAAACATGACCTCCGTGACAGAGGACACATAAAAAACATTGCCTTGTTATGATGATGTTTACTGTAGTTGACTGTTGGTCTATAGTCCTTTACTTTTGAAGATGTAGCATTTGCAAGAATGGAACAGCTAAGTTTTGCTGCACATACCATGCCTGTGGACAGGAGTGGGACTACCAGCGGGCCAACATGACGTGGCAGCTGTTCTTGTACCGAGGGGCGGAGTTTATCCTGCCCTCAGCCCCCGTGGAGCTCCGCCCAGCCCTCACTGACCCCGCCTCCTGCCCCGCCCATCTCCTGAGAGATAGCGTGCTGCGTGTGTGGGGCACTGTCCGTGGTCACAGGGCCCGCCTCCTCCTTGGGTCAGGTCTGTGCGCTCTGCCTGGAGAATTTAGCTTTACGTCCTCTTGGCCGAAGCCATATGGGACATTACTTTTTACTTGTGTTTTTTAGGAAAGGGGGGAAAAGGGGAAAAGAATATGAAGTTTCTATCAATTTTAGTTTTTATCTTTTAAACAGATGTTTTTATCTTGAGTAAAGGTCAAGTTATTTTTAATTTAGATTTTTAGGAGCCATGGCTCGTACAGAACTACTCTTATTTAGTAAAATTTTTACTTTGGATAAAATATTAGATTAAAAAAAGACTTTAGGCTGTACCCCTCCCGGCGAGAGCAAATGATTAAAATTTCAGGACCACTCAATGTTAAAAAGAACAATTTTAATGAAGGTTTAAAAATCAAACAAGGTCTAACGAGAAAACAAAATATTTACACGTATTTTTGTTATTAGTTTGCTTTTATTTATCAAATCTCGTTTTAAAAAGATCTCCACTTTGAAGTGGAAAGCTGTTTGTACACTGTTAAGAAGGATTTTTATTATTTTAAGTTTACCTCAAAATGAATTTAAAACATGAGAAACTAGGGTCCCCAAATTAGTTAAAAATGTACACACACACACAAAAAAAGAAAAAAAAGAACGCCCCCAGACTCTGAAAGGCTCTAAAACATAATTTGGCCGAGTCCGGGCAGAAAAGGTTCTTAACAAAGGGACCCTACGTTTGACACTGATTTCAGGCTATGTACATCCGTTATTAAAAAAACTAAGTTGTTAAAATGTGTTTAAAATATGTCAATTTTTAAAACTAGTAATTCCCGACGGGGATAGTTAACGATTCCTACTTGTTTGGGTCGAAGGGAGGGAGGTAGAGGGACCCCTCCTCCCCGGCGAAAACAGAGGTAGGGCGTCGCTATATGGATCCTACACAAAGTGCGGGGGGATCCATTGGGTTTTCCCTGAACGTGAATCTACGTTCACGACTACGAGGGCACCGCCGCGGAGGTCGCGCCGCACACCCATCTACAGGGGGGGGGGGGGGGGGGGGGGGGGGGGGGGGGGGAATAAAACTTACTCGGACTCAAAAGAGTCCTACTGGCCATGTACCATACATGCCGAGGATTAAAAAGGGAATTATGGAGTTGGGGGTGGAGTATAGATAGGTGCGCGGCCCGCTGTCCGGAGGGACCCTATCCCCGTCGTTAAAATAATTTGTTTAAATGTTTACGTTAAAAAGTTTAGAATTAAATCTCATTTTGTTTTACAGTACTTTACATAAATAGCAGCCAAAAGTTGAATGGCTGAGGGTTTCCGCCAACCAAAGCAATGGGGCCCACCCTTCATTTCCCTTACACAAAGTATTAGTTTTATTAAATTTTATATTGCAGGCTTCAAAATTTTTAATTAATTGACTAAATTCTGAATTGACAGTTTTACATAAACTGAACAGGTGGTTGATGTCAAGGACCTGGCCACATGGGCACAGGACCTTGACGTGCTTACAAAAATAGGATTCAGTTCTTAGTCTGAAAATTAATGACTGTTGGGAGGGACTAATTTAAAAAAAAAGACCCTCTCCCACTATTTTATGGTCCCACCCGTGGGAACTAGCGTATTTCTCTAGCTCTTTTGCCCACTGGAGGAAGGCTGTTGATTTAAATTTGCTTTTAGATTCTGAAATGGATAAATTAATATTTATTTTAGTTCCTGAGGCTCCCAAGGCTGCTGATTTAGCGGCCCTGTCGGCTATGTCATTACCGGTTATTCCACTATGGGAAGGAATCCAAATTATCTGTAGATTGATTCCCTTTATAGTAATTTCGTGAAGGATCCACTTTATTTCATTTATAACTTCAGTTCTATGCTCTGCCTGCCTGCCTGCCTGACTTTTGTATGCCTGACTGTGTGTCTGTCAACATTTACCCAAGAAAACCAGCAAATGCGATTATAGTGTGAGAGGTGGAGGTCTGCCTTGTTATGACACATTTTGTCGCCGGCGACAAAATGTGACGTACAAGTCACATTTTGTCGCCAAAAATCACATTTTGTCGCCGGCGTCAAAATGCACACCTCCGGAAGGGTCCGTAAAAGCGACAAAATGTGCCTTGTAGGAAATCACATTTTGTCGTCACAATTCTTGACTGTTGTTAATTTGTCAACGTGTTTGGAGTGTTATAGTCCCCCACCCACACCACCACCCACTTCTTATAAGCACCAACACAAACTCTCTCATTATCTCTCACCACTCAGTGTTTCTCTGTTTCTCAATCACTCTCTCTCTCTCTCTCTCTCTCTCTCTCTCTCTCTCTCTCTCTCTCTCTCTCTCTCTCTCTCTCTCTCTCTCTCTCTCTCTCTCTCTCTCTCTCTCTCTCTCTCTCTCTCTCTCTCTCTCTCTCTCTCTCTCTCTCTCTCTCTCTCTCTCTCTCTCTCTCTCTCTCTCTCTCTCTCGCTCTCTGCACGCAAACAAGCATGCGCGTTCACTTAGACACCCCACCCCACCCACACACTCATATATACACACATAAATTAAACAATTTTTTTATGTTGTTGACCAGTGGTCAGTGTTACTGACCAGTGGTAATTTTGGCTTATTTTGACTGTTTGACTGAAAATTAGTGTATTAGGAGTTCAAATGAACAAATTTTGATATGGTTGACCAGTGGTCAGTGTCACTTGATGTGGTTGACCAGTGGTCAGTGTAACTGACCAGTGGTCACTTTGGCCTATTTTCACTGTTTGACTGCAAATTAATGTATTAGGTCAAATGAACAAGGTTTGATGTGGTTGACCAGTGGTCAGTAGTGGTCAGTGACACTGACCACTGGTCAACCACATCAAACCTTGTTCATTTGAACTCTTAATACACTAATTTGCAATCAAACAGTGAAAATAGGCCAAAATGACCACTGGTCAGTGACACTGACCACTGGTCAACCACATCAAAAATAGTTCATTTGAACTCCTAATACACTAATTTGCGATCAAAGAGTGAAAATAGGCCAAAGTGACCACTGGTCAGTGACCACTGGTGAACCACATCAACATTTGTTCATTTGAACTCCTAATCTTCTAATACACTAATTTGCAAACAGTGAAAATAAGCTAGGCCAAAACGACCACTGGTCAGTGACGCTGGCCACTGGTCAACCACATCAAAAAAAATTCATTTGAACTCCTAATGCACTAATTTGCGATCAAATAGTGAAAATAGGCCAAAATGACCACTGCTCAGTGTCACTGACCACTGGTCAACAACATAAAAAATTGTTCATTTGAACTCCTAATACACTAATTTGCAGTCAAACAGTGAAAATAGGCCAAAGTGACCACTGGTCAGTGACACTGACCACTGGTCAACCACATCATGTGACACTGATCACTGGTCAACCACATTCAAAAATTGGTCATTTGAACTCATAATACACTAATTTGCAGTCAAACAGTCAAAATAGGCCCAAATGACCACTGGTTAGTAACACTGCCACTGGTCAGTAGCACTAACCACTGGTCAACCACATCAAAAATTGTTTAATTTGTGTGTATATATATGAGTGTGTGGGTGGGTGGGGGGTCTAAAGCCGGCGACAGACTATGTGACTGCCTCATATGACGCAATCACGTCGTGACGTAGATCAAATTTTGTTTCCCGCACAGAAGACGTCACAAGCCATCTGACTCGATCAGTGAAATTTAGAACCCGCCCTATTCGGCCCTGTCACCTGAGTGGGCCCGACTGAGTCAGACTGATCGAGTTAGATGGTATGCAAATGAGGTAAAACGTCACGACCTGATCGAGTCACATGAGACAGCCACATAGTCTGTCGCCGCCTTAAGTGAACGCGCATGCTTGTTTGCGTGCAGAGAGAGAGAGAGAGAGGAGAGAGAGAGAGAGAGAGAGAGAGAGGGGAAAAAAAGAAACGTTCCATAGTGATCGGCGACAAAATGTGACTTGTAGTACGTCACATTTTGTCGCCGGCGACAAAATGTGTCATAACACGCCTTTTAGTCTGGCCCTAAAGTCTGGGTGGTTGTTTTTCTTTCAAACACTGCACATCACATTTTGCAGTCGTTTATTCAAAGGAAATTGGCCGTTTCAGTACCATGAAAATGACTGTAACATTTACGAACATGACTTGTTTTACGGTTCTTTTTTGAAATGGTTGGTTTTGTTAGTGTTTTAAAGAAAATGAGTGAAAATACCTGCACCCATTAAAGCGTAAAAGATTGAATCATCCGACTGACATCGCGGCTTTCCAAACACGTACATGCACACATGGTTTTGTTATTGCTCGCAATGGATTCATAAGCGCCTGTATCTGTTTGCCCTTCTTTATTATCTCTTTCTGTCTGTCTCTTTTTTATGTCTTTCTCCCAAATAGAACATCGTCTCTCATGCTTTGAATTACACGCAGAACACCAATCCAGAATACCTTCTTGTTTCACTTCACAACCCACCTTGGCTTAAGGTTATGTCAGACTAATTGACATCGGTTAGAACGCCAAGGCTATATCAAAATGTTGTTATGCTATGCATAGTTATGCGGGGATTGTCTTTAGCGATGACAAGCTCCTAGCATAACGTCATCAGTCTCCAAACTCTCCTGAAGACGGAGTGTGGCTACCCACGTGGCGGGATAATAAAAAACGGTAATACACATAATGCTCTCATACTTAGCTGATGCATTTGTACCATAGTGTTCAAGTGCTTTTGCTGTTGGGATGATCCCTGGAGTCTTTTAGCCAGGGTACGTCAACAACAACAAACAACTTCACAACCACCACCATCATATCTTCATCGCGAACTGACTGTATGTCCCACAGGACAAACTCTAATCATGGAACTGTCCACCAGCCGTCACCTGAGCTTCTCTCTGTGTCTTTCAGTCTGTTTTCCAAAGTCACCATCATCTCCTGTGCTTTGAATGGAATATAGAGCATTAATCCAGAAGACTTTCATCATGGACTGTATGTCCCACATGATAGACACTGATCATGCCACCAATCACCTGCCACCCACCGCCTGAGCTTTTCTATGTTTCTGTCTGTTTGCTAAATCCCACCCGGCATCAGTCTGTTCTTTGCGTGAAGCGCAGAAGATGAAGAGGTTGATGGTGAACTGACTGTGTGTCCCGCAGGACAAACTCTGATCATGGAGCTGTCCGCCAGCCGTCACCTGGCTTTCTCCGGCGTCACTGTGCAGGACGGCGCCCGCTGGATCTTCGTCAGTCACCAGGGCAATGTCTCAGACCACTGGAATGTCACTGTACGTATCACTATCGCGTTCTGTGTTGTTGGTTCCTTCATTTACAGAAAGGAGAAGTGCCGAGAGATAAGGGGTGGGGGTGGGCTTGACATGGCTGTGCAAGTTAATTCATCACATTAATTGTAACCCAAGCACATGGTTGATGCTATGACAATTAATTTTGTGATGCTGTGTTCTACACTTTAGTTTGAAGGTC
>CM065706.1:19144008-19151508 GCA_017654935.2 Phymorhynchus buccinoides | reverse complement strand
GTTCCTTCTTCACGTAATTATGTCCCAGGTCAACGGAGGCAGTACAAACGGGTGGCAGGGTGGAGGTGGGGGTGGGGGTCGGATGGCGGTGTACTACAGACATACCCAGTGGTGGCTGGGGTCCCTCACTGCCTATGGCGGCTCCTCCTCTCGCTCTCACGCTGCAGCTGGCACCATTCTGCTGGTGGTAAGCTGGGGTGGAAACACCCAGAATATGCCTGTGCTGGGAATACTGTGTTGCCTGGTGCTAGGAGTGAAATCAATGTTATGTGAGGGTGCGAAATGTATTCTGTTATTGTGTCATCTGTGGTTGTGTTGTGCTGAATGCCTATAGTGTTGTGCTGAATGCCTATTGTGTTGTGCTGAATGCCTATAGTGTTGTGCTGAATGCCTATAGTGTTGTGCTGAATGCCTATTGTGTTGTGCTGAATGCCTATTGTGTTGTGCTGAATGCCTATAGTGTTGTGCTGAATGCCTGTTGTGCTGAATGCCTATTGTGTTGTGTTGAATGCCTATAGTGTTGTGTTGAATGCTTATAATGTTGTGCTGAATGCCTGTTGTGTGTTGAATGCCTATTGTGTTGTGTTGAATGCCTATTGTGTTGTGTTGAATGCCTATTGTGTTGTGCTGAATGCCTGTTGTGTTGAATGCCTATTGTGTTGTGTTGAATGCCTATTGTGTTGTGCTGAATGCCTATTGTGTTGTGCTGAATGCCTATTGTGTTGTGCTGAATGCCTATTGTGTTGTGTTGAATGCCTATTGTGTTGTGTTGAATGCCTATTGTGTTGTGTTGAATGCCTATTGTGTTGTGTTGAATGCCTATTGTGTTGTGTTGAATGCCTATTGTGTTGTGTTGAATGCCTATTGTGTTGTGCTGAATGCCTATTGTGTTGTGTTGAATGCCTATTGTGTTGTGTTGAATGCTATTGTGTTGTGTTGAATGCCTATTGTGTTGTGTTGAATGCCTATTGTGTTGTGTTGAATGCCTATTGTGTTGTGCTGAATGCCTATTGTGTTGTGTTGAATGCCTATTGTGTTGTGTTGAATGCCTGTTGTGCTGAATGCCTATTGTGTTGTGCTGAATGCCTATTGTGTTGTGTTGAATGCCTATTGTGTTGTGTTGAATGCCTTGTTGTGTTGTGTTGAATGCCTATTGTGTTGTGTTGAATGCCTGTTGTGTTGTGTTGAATGCCTATTGTGTTGTGTTGAATGCCTATTGTGTTGTGTTGAATGCCTATTGTGTTGTGTTGAATGCCTTTGTTTGTGTTGAATGCCTATTGTGTTGTGCTGAATGCCTGTTGTGTTGAATGCCTATTGTGTTGTGTTGAATGCCTGTTGTGTTGTGTTGAATGCCTATTGTGTTGTGTTGAATGCCTGTTGTGTTGTGTTGAATGCTTGTGTTGTGTTGAATGCTTGTTGTGCTGAATGCCTATTGTGTTGTGCTGAATGCCTATTGTGTTGTGCTGAATGCCTATTGTGTTGTGCTGAATGCCTATTGTGTTGTGCTGAATGCCTATTGTGTTGTGCTGAATGTCTGTTGTGTTGTGCTGAATGTCTGTTGTGCTGAGTGCCTATTGTGCATGTTGTGCTGAATGGGCTGTTTAAGTGGAGTTATTGTCCTAAGCCCTTGACACCAGATGGCTTTTCAATTAGAGGCCGTTTCTTAGCAACGTGAAGCACCTCACTCCTTTTCTCTCTACATCGATCACTCTCCCACGGCATAACTGAATATATGTTTCCTCTTATTTGACAGATGGAACTGTAATATAAGCTGCACTGCTATTGTATCGTTTTGGTTATCACAGAGAATTATTCATACCATGCACAATTCGAGCCGCATTCACCCTATTTGAATTATGCCCATAGACACTCAATGGCATGTTAGACTTTGTTTTCTTCTTCTTTTTAGTTGATTATAAACAAGAGTCGTCATTTAGACACAGGACTATATCCAGCATTTTCAAGAATCAAATAACCCAAAAGTTGTGATCTTGCAACCTTGCAGGATTCCACACCTGATGTCAGAAACCGAACATTGATCATAGACAATGGGGGCCGGTCTCTGAACTACACCACAGTCAACCACACTCACTATGCAGGGGACTCGGGCCGCACGTGGCTGACTGACAACACCACCAATCAGTTGGAAGACATCCGCATTCTGGGACACGCCCACTTGGCTCTTCATCCAGGCCTCAGGCAGTAAGTTGACTGATGTATCTGTCCCAGGGTGAAAAACAAGACAAAGCACAGGTCCCATGCAGGTAAGCGGAGTGCACCTGTTGGTTCTTATGATAAAAAATTTTTTTTTAATCAGTCCCCCCTACAATTATATTTTGAAGGGAATACAGCTACCGTATGTTATTTATTTGCGCTATCCAAAGAGAACATAAATAAGAAACTGAAAAGATGGTGTTAAGTAATCTTACATGTGTTTTAGGCGGCATTTAACAAAACAAAGCAGAGACACACACACACACACACACACACACACACACACACACACACACACACACAGACACACACACACACACACACACACACACACACACACACACACACACACACACACTAATAGGCTTACTACTAATGATAATACTGAACATTTCTATAGCGCTTTTAAATCCCTTTGCAGGGAGCTCAAAACGCTTTACATGGACATTAAAATAGAAATAAGACTCAGTACAATCAAATAAAATATGCTTAAAAACAGAATTAAACAAAACACTGTTCACAAGCACAAACATTTGAAACAATATTACGATATATCAGAAAGGATACATAATTGTTAGGGGAAAAAAAATACATGAACTACATTATCGCACAAACACACACACGTACTAATAGAGAAGCACACACAGTCACACACACACACACACACACACACACACACACACACTTATCTGAACAAGTAGGCCTAATAGTCAAAAAGCATTCACACACAGTCAAGTCAAGTTAAAATTATCTTTAATGAGGATGAAAGAATATAAGCTTGAACAGCCTTTTTACATCTTGTCCTCAAAGACTATTACCTAGTCACACAATGACTTGAACAAGTAGGCCTAATAATCAATAAGCATTACACACACACACACACACACTACACACACACACACGCACGCACGCACGCACGCGCGCCCACTCCATCACAACCACCCCTACCTGCGTGCAAGCACACATGCCCATATGATTTAGGCTTGTAAATAGAAACACGTGGATTAAAGGTAAGATGTGAGCGGTTAGTGGTAAGCATTGAAGAGGTGAGTGTTCAAAGAAGTCTTGAAAGACTGAACTGAAGAAGAATGGCGAACACTGTGCGGTAAGCCATTCCAGACTGAAGGAGCAGAGTGTGAAAAAGAGGATTCTCCAAAGGATGTTCACGGGGAGTAGAAATTGCAGGCGGAATTGTTCTGGTGGCTGGTTTCTGCATGCACTGGCATCTTCAATTCGTTTCCATTGTCATTAATGCAGGGTTATTAATACAGTTGAATAGTATAATAGGATATTGCACTCCTGCCCACTTCTCCCTTTGGATTGAACTATAGTAGGATAAGGCCTATGTTCACAAGAAACGAAAACTGTAAACAACCAACTGCTTGTCAACTTTTCAGCCATTTTATTAATAAGAGCCTAAGGGTACACACACATTAGACGCAGAAACCTCATCCGCTTATCCGTAAATAAGTAAAAGAAAGAAGGGAAAAATAAGCGCATGGGTTTCCGCGTCTAATGTGTGTGTGTGCCCAAAGGCTTGAAATATCCAGAGATGTGTAGAAATATCGAAGTCTCCCACTCCGAGATACTTTTTCCTTCAATCTTTGTTCTTCAACTGTAAGTAGGCCTAGTAGGCATCTCTCTCTCTCTCTCTCTCTCTCTCTCTCTCTCTCTCTCTCTCTCTCTCTCTCTCTCTCTCTCTCTCTCTCTCTCTCCCCCCCCCCCCCCCCCTCACATCTGTAGCCTATATTTTTTAAAAAACAACGGGACTTTCATGGTATTGCAGTACCTCCAGGATCGTCCCACCATCTTTATATCTAGTAATGTCCCATAATGTGCCTGTAACTGGCCGGAGGACGTTAATAGTACTGTCTCTCTCTGTGTCTGTCTGTCTGTCTGTCTGTCTGTCTGTCTGTCTGTCTCTCTCTCTCTCTCTCTCTCTCTCTCTCTCTCTCTCTCTCTCTCTCTCTCTCTCTCTCTCTCTCTCTCTCTCTCTTGTTTCATGATAGTTTGCCATAGTAGACCATAGGCCTACTTTGCGCATACGCAAATTTCTCAATCAATGTCTGAGACGCTCTAATGATTGCATGCATGTCTAGCATATTATGCACCCTGTGCTGTGGTGGTTTGATGAACCAGTGTGAACTTAATTGACAGTATCATCAAAATGACAATGTATCTAGGCCTAATGCCTATCTTGTGAGACCATCTTTCCACGGAGCTGTGAACGTGTCCGCGAAAGATAGGCTAGGTTGCTTCCTATTGAGAGTTGACGCTTGATCTATAATTTGATTGGAACCATGTTCCCGGATTTTTCCGCCAGCATGTCGACGGATTTGTAGACAACACTAGATAAGTACATTCAAATTAAGATGATATTAATCATAACACACAACCAGTCAGATCCCATAACCGGGCCCTAACTCCCACAGGCAAGCAGCAGGGCAAACAACGAAGGGGAAGGAGAACTGCCAACACGCAGCAAGGGCAAAATACTAAATGTCATGCCATCAGGACAGTACTTTAAACTCACTGTCATACCACCAGGACAGTACTTTAAACTCACTGTCATACCATCAGGACAGTACTTTAAACTCACTGTCATACAACAAACAAACAAACAACTACACGACAAGTGTAAAGTGACGTTATTTTATTCACAAGAGACAAAACAAAAATAGGCCTACTAGATATTTCGGCGAATGCGCCTTTATCAACATAGACAAACAATTAACAAGCAAACAGCAAATATAGCAAAAGGAGCAGCTATATTTGCTGTTTGCTGTTTTGTCTCTTGTGAATAAAACGTCACTTTACACTTGTCGTGTAGTTGTTTGTTTGTTGTATGTTCCAGTGACGTTGCAGTCTGTTTCAGTTGGGTGTGTTTTTCCACAGTACTTTAAACTCACTGTCATACCATCAGGACAGTACTTTAAACTCACTGTCATACCATCAGGACAGTACTTTAAACTCACTGGCATACCATCAGGACAGTACTTTAAACTCACTGTCATACCATCAGGACAGTACTTTAAACTCACTGTCATACCATCAGGACAGTACTTTTA
Source organism: Phymorhynchus buccinoides (assembly GCA_017654935.2). Taxonomy (NCBI): domain Eukaryota; kingdom Metazoa; phylum Mollusca; class Gastropoda; order Neogastropoda; family Raphitomidae; genus Phymorhynchus; species Phymorhynchus buccinoides. Next base: position 19,146,226 of record CM065706.1, on the reverse strand, counting down.
AAAGCGCTCTCCCCTTTCCGTTGAGTAATAGCCTTCATAGGCTCCTTCAGCGATGCAGAATGATACAGATCTTGCAGTTATTACCCACGTAGCCTACGTGTACACAAGGCATTCACACAGAGACGGACAGACACACACACGCGTGCGCACACCACACACACGTATATGACGCTCACAATGAATGATGCACACGCAGAAGTTGGACTACGCCGTGAGGCCCAGTCCAGTAATAGGAAGGAAACAGATATAATTTTATAGGGAAGGAAGAAGAAGGGCACTGGGAGAAAAAGAAAGTAGGTAATGACTACACACGTGTTCTCAAGGTCAAGGGCATTCCAGTTGCGGATGCTGGTTGGCTGGAGATTTTTCAGTAAAGCAACATGAATTTGGTGTGTGTGTGTGTGTGTGTACTAAAATGTGTTAGATTGTGCAGTTTATCATTGTCATTATAATTATTGTGCTTCATAGAGTAAATAAGTAGACAGGCTTAGAGGTTAGAGGCTATGTTTGATGGATTACCTGCGCGCGCTGTTTGTTATTATGGGTCTTCCAAATTTCTTGTCTGAGTTTGTAAATTTTATCCGAAATCGTTTCTCACAGAATCTTCTTGGATTTAGTTTTCTCCTCGAGTATTATAAGTATAACCATTTACAAGTTTTCAGGCTTTTTGTTCTTGATAAGGTAAGCGAATGTTGCCACCTCATGCACAGATTTGGTCTTTGCCACTCATTGATTCATTGGTGTTGATTTAGAAGTAGACAAAAGGTAAAATGTGTGTTGATCCATATCTCTTGCCGCGTCTTGCGCACACCACACACAGTGTTGCTGTGTGTGCAAATGACTTTTGATCAGATTGATCTAGTTCTAGCCCCATTGCAGTGTGTTATTCTGGGAGGTCACAGGCCCTCTAACTCACATGCCCTCTAAGTCTCAGACCCTCTTAGCTCTATGTCACATGCCCTCTCAGTCACAGGCCCTCTATTCGCTCTATGTCACAGGCCCTCTTAGCTCTCAGTCACAGGCCCTCTCAGTCACAGGCCCTCTTAGCTCTCAGTCACAGGTCTTCTCAGTCACAGGCCCTCTTAGCTCTATGTCACATGCCCTCTAAGTCACAGGTTTTCTATGTCACAGGTTTTCTATGTCACAGGCCCTCTATGTCACAGGCCCTCTAAGTCTCAGGCCCACTATGTTACAGGCCCTCTCAGTCACAGGCCCTCTAAGTCTCAGGCCCTCTATGTTACAGGCCCTCTAAGTCACTAGCCCTCTAACTCTAAGTCACAGGCCCTCTATGTCATAGGCTCTAAGTCACAGGCCCTCTAAGTCACAGGCCCTCTAAGTCACAGGCCCTCTTAGCTAAGTCACAGGCTCTCTAAGTCACAGGCCCTCTAAGTCACAGGCCCTCTAAGTCTCAGGCCCTCTTAGCTAAGTCACAGGCTCTCTAAGTCACAGGCCTTCTATGTCACAGGCCCTCTAAGTCACAGGCCTCTAAGTCTCAGGCCCTCTTAGCTAAGTCACAGGCTCTCTAAGTCACAGGCCCTCTATGTCACAGGCCCTCTAAGTCACAGGCCCTCTAAGTCACAGGCCCTCTATGTCACAGGCCCTCTAAGTCACAGGCCCTCTAAGTCACAGGCCCTCTAAGTCACAGGCCCTCTAAGTCACAGGCCCTCTATGTCACAGGCCCTCTAAGTCACAGGCCCTCTATGTCACAGGCCCTCTAAGTCACAGGCCCTCTAAGTCACAGGCCCTCTAAGTCACAGGCCCTCTAAGTCACAGGCCCTCTAAGTCACAGGCCCTCTATGTCACAGGCCCTCTAAGTCACAGGCCCTCTAAGTCACAGGCCCTCTATGTCACAGGCCCTCTAAGTCACAGGCCCTCTATGTCACAGGCCCTCTAAGTCACAGGCCCTCTATGTCACAGGCCCTCTATGTCACAGGCCCTCTAAGTCACAGGCCCTCTAAGTCACAGGCCCTCTATGTCACAGGCCCTCTAAGTCACAGGCCCTCTAAGTCACAGGCCCTCTAAGTCACAGGCCCTCTATGTCACAGGCCCTCTAAGTCACAGGCCCTCTATGTCACAGGCTCTCTAAGTCACAGGCTCTCTATGTCACAGGCCCTCTATGTCACAGGCCCTCTAAGTCACAGGCCCTCTATGTAACAGGCCCTCTATGTAACAGGCCCTCTATGTCACAGGCCCTCTAAGTCACAGGCCCTCTAAGTCA
>CM065706.1:19135121-19141008 GCA_017654935.2 Phymorhynchus buccinoides | reverse complement strand
TCTTCCTCCCCCACCCCCTCCTGCTGCACTGTTGTTTCTGCTGGCGCCCCGCCCTCCCCTGGCAAGCAAGGTTCCATAACCGGTGAGGGTACGGCAGTGAACCCACAAACTGCCTCCACTCCCCCCTCCTCCCGCCTCCCCATTCTCTAGTCCTCCATCCAGTCCGCTGGCAGTGACCAAGCCGTCAAGCAGGAAGGTGTTGGTGACGTTGATCCATATACGCCCTCCCCCTGCAACCCCCCCTCCCTGCCCCCCACCCGCACTGCCGAACAGCTCTGGCTGGTACAGGTCCCCGTAGGGAAGTCCCACCTGCATTCCATCTGCACACATAGCACAAGGTGTTGGTATGTGTGGTTGATGGAGTCAGTATATACATGTATGTAGACTTGCGTGCATGATCTTTCGACAAGTGTGCCTGTGTTTGAAAAAAACTGCAAATATGAAAAAAAGGTGTGCATTTGCAAACACTAGAAGACAAAGCACAATATTACATTTGAAAAATGCTACAAACAGGCTATCTATTTTCCGCGAAGTTCAAATCAGGCAGCAATTGTAGCAACACTGACCTTCTCCTCCTTGTCCACCACTCCCGCCATGGCCTGCCCCGCTGCCCACCCAGCCATTGTTGTCACCTTCACCTGGGTTGATGACCCCATTTTGACCTCTTCGCACCACAGAGCCTTCCATACTTCTTCCATCGGCATGCTCATAGCCCAAACCATCGGCGCTCAACACACCACTAGCATCCACAGACATGTTGGTGGTGTGCACGTAAAAGTGAGTCCCTCGCGCTAAACCCCCTCCATCAATCTTAAACCAGATCGTCCGGAAATTGATTCCCGATTCATGAACCGGATCCGTGATCATGTGAAGAAAACCGCCTGATTTGACGTGAACCACTTCAAAGACATAGGAACTGGCCGGCTCGTTTTCAGTATGACCTTCGCGGAACAGCCAGAGGGTTCCAGCATGGTGGATGGTGAGGTTTTGAACGTTGCCCAGGGTTCCGTTGAGGTAGATGTCAACACTGTGGATCACAGTTCTGGGGGCCAGACCCAGGAAACCCTGCTGGTAGACGTGCACGGTGAAGGGCAGGTCGATCTCCTGCCTGTGCAGGTCCATGGTCTGGTGGGGTCCCACGTGTACGGCGCCTGTGCGGTCGCCGATCATGTGGTCAAAGAGCAGAGAGGTAGGAGAGCCGGGGGGGTCCGTCAGCACCGCCAGCTGAGCTCCTCCGTAGATCTGCAGCTCATTGAAGTGGTAAGTGTTGTTAACTGTAAACAATAAATAACAGAACATCAGCACATCTTGCAGACAGAAACAAAGCAATGATTAGATTATTTGATCTTACATATGAATTGAACGAGTGAAAGCATTAAGTACTGTATACCTTTTCAAAGTAGCTGATTATAAGCAAAGAGCATAAATCGCTTATTCTTTTTTAATCAAAATATCTCTAAAAGATTAAACTTGATTGATTTTTTTAAAAATGCCCTTTGCAATGGTAAAAACAGTCAGCGTTTGCTTTTCATGATCATTTGTTAAGACAATATGCTACCGGTATACCCCATCATTTTTCTCTCTGATACTTTCAAAATCCTGTGTATGTTAGGGTGTGCTTGGTATGATATACACACTAACATATGAACAATTGAATATACAAGAGAGCTAGCATTTAATAATTTTCTCCCATACTTTCTTCAGGATACATTTTTGTAAATGATTGTCAACTAACCAAACAACACTCTGCAACCCAAACAACAGTTTGCACTGACATGAACTGATTCGTAAACACACTTAGTCCATTCATACACCACTGACAGGTGAACTTGCTCATAAATAATAAACAGTTTACTCCATGCCTTCAAACCCCAACAGATTCCACAGACAACACCCAACACCCAAGCCTCAGATTGCTAATGAAAATCATGTGACGGTTGAAATATCCAAGTAAATAAAATATTTGTTGTTTCTGTGGTAGGGAAACAGTGATTGTCATTTCACAGACCTGTGAACTCCGTGTTGCCATGGTGAGGCAGAAACCAGGCTCTGGCAGCATCATTTTCCAGGTGGGCATAGTCCTCCACTACATTTTCATCCCGCTGTGGACCTCGCCCAATGTTGTTGATCATCAGCGTCGTGTGTTGGTACCCTGTTGGAAAAGGTCATCTTCATTCATACACAATGCAGTTACACACTAGATGACCAACCGCACAGTCCCAATGGTCAACCTATGGCGATATTTTTCACGCCAGAGGGCAGTCAATGCACTAGAGGCTTATCACGCGATTTTCTTACTTGGGCGTAGTGAGAGAGAGAGTGATGGTAGGACCACTCACTGTCTCTCTCTCTCTTTCTTTATCCCCAACTAATAATATAGAGAGGATTAGCCCCACACGAGCGTCATGCCCTCTGGCGTGAGAAAAATCGCACTAAGTCTCTCATTGATGCAGACACAACAGCGAAGAAAGTTTAATAATCCTACACTGCAACACTTGCTGCTTTTATTGCATTTAAAGACCACATTGCATAAACTGACAGAGAAAGTTTTAAAAACAAACATATCATTACACAGAAAGAAATAAACAGAAATAAATGTTATAGCATCACAACCCAAATTATTTCCAAAATTTAAATAAACTTTCTGTGGATACTACACAAACCCTCCACAGAGTTTCATTTTAAAATCCATTGGTAACTTTAGGAATAATTATAGAAAGTAAACAGGTCCATTTATAACTAAACAATTTCGCTAACTGACAGACAGCCAGACATAAATCAGCCGATTGAGATTAACCCCTTCCCTGCCTTGCTACCAGATAGTCTCGTAGTGTGTGATGCCATTGATGATGTCATAACTTTTGATGTCATAGTCCTGGGATGATGGTTTTTGGTTTAGATAAGCCAGAAAAGATATATCTCTAGACCATTTTCTCAGGTTGAGTCTAACTCTAACAGATTTGTTTTAAACTTTATAATTAAAAAAATCAATAATTTCTGTTTTCCTCTGGCAGTGAAGGGGTTAAACCATAGCCTTCTCAGCAGATAAGGCAAAGAAATCAACACATAATAGACCCCATAAACCGCCTCAACCTGTGTGGTAGAAGAACATGGTCCCTGGCCCCCCATCGCTGTGCCCCCCATCAGATAAGCCCCCGTAGGCATCAAAGGCCCCTGCAAACGTCTTGTTGTCTGCAAAGTGCAGGGCGAGGCGCCCCCCTCCCCCTGCCCCTCCTGTCTGGCTTCCTGACTTGCTGCCCTCTCCCCCTGTCACCGCAAAGGTTCCATAACCCTGAAACAGAATAGTGGGAAGTTGATAAGTTGGCTCAAGACCTAACTGGTTAACTCATTCGCATCGCAACGTTTTTGAATCATTAAAAAAACTCACAAATCACTCCAGCCATACACACAAACAAAACATACATAAACAAAAGAGGAAAGGAAAGAAGATTATGGGTTTTTACTTCAGGCTTAGACATAGGGAAGTAGCATATCACTTTTTTTATAGACTTTATATAGAAAAACTCTCTACATCAATTGGTTTCCCCACAACAAACCACCACATAAGCAAAGTCAGACGCGAAATTGTGGTCTAAGAGAGCGAAGTGAGTTTAGAAGTGACCAAGGTATGGTGTGCACACAGATTTACTTCCCTTGAAGCAAATGCATCAAATTGACAGCTATCTATTAATTCTGGACATATATGGCCGGAACGACTTGAATGAGTTAAAAAGAAAAAAAATTAATGAAAGAGGACCAAGCAAGAGTTTGCTTTAACCGCTACATTATATAGATTATAACGTGCATCTCATCATAAGGCACAATCTTGCAAATTTTACGCAAAATTCTAATTTCAGAGTTTAGGTACAATTCTTTATTACTACAGACTATAAGGCGATACCATTGTCCTAAACTGAGACCCCTGCACCTTATAATGTGACATGACTAATAATATATAGTAAGAAACTATAAAAACAAAATTTGAATTTTGTGTAAAATTTGGGGGGTGCGCCTTATAATCAGGTGTGCATTGTAGATTAGTCCGCAAAATATGGTAAGTAAGTAGTCATATGATAAGGAGCAGTGGTCTCAGCTTGGGGGAAAAGCTGCAAAATACGGTAAGTAAGTAGTCATATTATAAGGCGCAGTGGTCTCAGCTTGGGGAAAAAAGCTGTAAAATATGGTAAGTAGTCATATTATAAGGCGCAGTGGTCTCAGCTTGGGGAAAAAAGCTGTAAAATACGGTAAGTAAGTAGTCATATTAGGCAGTCTTTCCAATAACACCATCTCCATGTGCACGTGTGCGTGTGTGTGTGATTGTGCGATGTGTGTGTGTGTGTGTGTGCGTGTGTGTGTGTGTGTGATTGTGCGATGTATGTCCGTATGTTTGTATGTATGTAATTTGTGTGCGTGTATGTGTGTATGTGTATGTATGTAATTTGTGAGCGTGTGCGCGAATGTGAGTGTGCGTGCGCCCACGGCCGCACTTCCAAGCAGGTGTGTGTGTGTGTGTGAGTGTGTTGTGTGTGTTCTGTGTGGGTATATCTGCTTGCATGTGTATGAGTGTATGCGTGCGCAGGAGAGATTGTGTTCACTAGAGGGGGGGGGGAGAGGAGAGTATGTGAGTATGTGTCTGTGAGTGTGAGTACACGTGAGTGCTGTGTATGTGAGTGCGCGTGTGTGTATGTGTGTGCGTGCGTGTGCGCGTGTTTGTACAAGTGTATGCTTGAGTAAGTTTGTGTGCGTTTCAGTGAGAATGTGTTTTCTGTGTGTTTGATGAAATGTGTGTGGGTATGTGTGTGTATGTCTGTGTGCAAGAACGCGTTCACGCTCGTGCGTGCACGTACGTGCGTGTGTGTCTGTTTTGCGTGTGTGTGCGTGTGTGAGTGTTTCAATACTGATTGTAAAGCGCTTTGTGCTCGATAAAAAGCGCTATATAAATATCCGTTTATTATATTATTATTATTATAAGGCGCAGTGGTCTCAACTTCGGGAAAAAAGCTGTAAAATACGGTAAAATAGAATAGCACTACATTTCTTCACCTCTGTAATTAACATCACTTAAAAAAAAAATTGTTGTCTTATAATTTAACAATTGTTGAAACTGTGTCCTGACCTTTATCAGTCCTGCTTCCATGAGGATGCTTCCACCACTTCCTCCTCCCGCCCCAGATGTTCCCGCCTCCCCGTTACAATGCACTGTGCCATCGTTGTGTAGTGTGCCTGTCACCTTCATGTAGACCACGCCTCCCCCACGCCCTCCCAAATGATTGGCACCCAGGGCTCCGCCCCTGCAGCCTCTGGAGGCAGGGTGGAAGATGGAGCCATGGGCGTGGCCTGTGGACAACTGGGTGGAGCCTCGGCCACCCCGCCCTCCATGACCCGCCCCTAAACAACAAAGAGGAACAGACGTAAAACATAAAGTAAGTCATAGTAATACTTCAAAGACTAATAGTATAATAAAGAGATGAGTGAACGAAAACAAATTCTGGAATCATACATTTAAATGTCTTCATGTCTTCAATCTTTATAAATGGCATTTCGTTTCATCTCTCTCTCTCTCTCTCTCTCTCTCTCTCTCTCTCTCTGTGCACCACACACACACACCAGGTAAAAGTACTCATAGTGTTCCACATTTTCTTGTAATAATACACAATATCAGACACAGAGAGAGAGAGAGAGAGAGAGAGAGAGAGAGAGAGAGAGAGAGAGAGAGAGAGAGAGAGAGAGAGAGAGAGAAAGAGAGAGAGAGAGAGAGAGAGAGAGAGAGAGAGATGATAACTTTTTGGAGAAAATGTTGTACATCTGAATGATTACCATAATTACCTGATGCCCCAGTACCATCATGACCTTGACCTAAGGTGCAAGGTACTTGGTGAAGGTCGCC
>CM065706.1:19072621-19130121 GCA_017654935.2 Phymorhynchus buccinoides | reverse complement strand
TAGGGCTACTAACCAGACTGTAATGGTGACATAGAGGGAGCTCATAACTGTACCTCAATCATTAATGCCGCACTAGGGCTACTAACCAGACTGTAATGGAGACATAGAGGGAGCTCATAACTGTACCTCAATCATTAATGCCGCACTAGGGCTCTACTAACCAGACTGTAATGGAGACATAGAGGGAGCTCATAACTGTACCTCAATCATTAATGCCGCACTAGGGCTACTAACCAGACTGTAATGGTGACATAGAGGGAGCTCATAACTGTACCTCAATCATTAATGCCGCACTAGGGCTACTAACCAGACTGTAATGGTGACATAGAGGGAGCTCATAACTGTACCTCAATCATTAATGCCGCACTAGGGCTACTAACCAGACTGTAATGGTGACATAGAGGGAGCTCATAACTGTACCTCAATCATTAATGCCGCACTAGGGCTACTAACCAGACTGTAATGGTGACATAGAGGGAGCTCATAACTGTACCTCAATCATTAATGCCGCACTAGGGCTACTAACCAGACTGTAATGGTGACATAGAGGGAGCTCATAACTGTACCTCAATCATTAATGCCGCACTAGGGCTACTAACCAGACTGTAATGGTGACATAGAGGGAGCTCATAACTGTACCTCAATCATTAATGCCGCACTAGGGCTACTAACCAGACTGTAATGGTGACATAGAGGGAGCTCATAACTGTACCTCAATCATTAATGCCGCACTAGGGCTACTAACCAGACTGTAATGGTGACATAGAGGGAGCTCATAACTGTACCTCAATCATTAATGCCGCACTAGGGCTACTAACCAGACTGTAATGGTGACATAGAGGGAGCTCATAACTGTACCTCAATCATTAATGCCGCACTAGGGCTACTAACCAGACTGTAATGGTGACATAGAGGGAGCTCATAACTGTACCTCAATCATTAATGCCGCACTAGGGCTACTAACCAGACTGTAATGGTGACATAGAGGGAGCTCATAACTGTACCTCAATCATTAATGCCGCACTAGGGCTACTAACCAGACTGTAATGGTGACATAGAGGGAGCTCATAACTGTACCTCAATCATTAATGCCGCACTAGGGCTACTAACCAGACTGTAATGGTGACATAGAGGGAGCTCATAACTGTACCTCAATCATTAATGCCGCACTAGGGCTACTAACCAGACTGTAATGGAGACATAGAGGGAGCTCATAACTGTACCTCAATCATTAATGCCGCACTAGGGCTACTAACCAGACTGTAATGGTGACATAGAGGGAGCTCATAACTGTACCTCAATCATTAATGCCGCACTAGGGCTACTAACCAGACTGTAATGGTGACATAGAGGGAGCTCATAACTGTACCTCAATCATTAATGCCGCACTAGGGCTACTAACCAGACTGTAATGGAGACATAGAGGGAGCTCATAACTGTACCTCAATCATTAATGCCGCACTAGGGCTACTAACCAGACTGTAATGGTGACATAGAGGGAGCTCATAACTGTACCTCAATCATTAATGCCGCACTAGGGCTACTAACCAGACTGTAATGGTGACATAGAGGGAGCTCATAACTGTACCTCAATCATTAATGCCGCACTAGGGCTACTAACCAGACTGTAATGGTGACATAGAGGGAGCTCATAACTGTACCTCAATCATTAATGCCGCACTAGGGCTACTAACCAGACTGTAATGGCCGCACTAGGGACATAGAGGGAGCTCATAACTGTACCTCAATCATTAATGCCGCACTAGGGCTACTAACCAGACTGTAATGGAGACATAGAGGGAGCTCATAACTGTACCTCAATCATTAATGCCGCACTAGGGCTACTAACCAGACTGTAATGGTGACATAGAGGGAGCTCATAACTGTACCTCAATCATTAATGCCGCACTAGGGCTACTAACCAGACTGTAATGGTGACATAGAGGGAGCTCATAACTGTACCTCAATCATTAATGCCGCACTAGGGCTACTAACCAGACTGTAATGGTGACATAGAGGGAGCTCATAACTGTACCTCAATCATTAATGCCGCACTAGGGCTACTAACCAGACTGTAATGGTGACATAGAGGGAGCTCATAACTGTACCTCAATCATTAATGCCGCACTAGGGCTACTAACCAGACTGTAATGGTGACATAGAGGGAGCTCATAACTGTACCTCAATCATTAATGCCGCACTAGGGCTACTAACCAGACTGTAATGGTGACATAGAGGGAGCTCATAACTGTACCTCAATCATTAATGCCGCACTAGGGCTACTAACCAGACTGTAATGGTGACATAGAGGGAGCTCATAACTGTACCTCAATCATTAATGCCGCACTAGGGCTACTAACCAGACTGTAATGGTGACATAGAGGGAGCTCATAACTGTACCTCAATCATTAATGCCGCACTAGGGCTACTAACCAGACTGTAATGGAGACATAGAGGGAGCTCATAACTGTACCTCAATCATTAATGCCGCACTAGGGCTACTAACCAGACTGTAATGGTGACATAGAGGGAGCTCATAACTGTACCTCAATCATTAATGCCGCACTAGGGCTACTAACCAGACTGTAATGGTGACATAGAGGGAGCTCATAACTGTACCTCAATCATTAATGCCGCACTAGGGCTACTAACCAGACTGTAATGGTGACATAGAGGGAGCTCATAACTGTACCTCAATCATTAATGCCGCACTAGGGCTACTAACCAGACTGTAATGGTGACATAGAGGGAGCTCATAACTGTACCTCAATCATTAATGCCGCACTAGGGCTACTAACCAGACTGTAATGGTGACATAGAGGGAGCTCATAACTGTACCTCAATCATTAATGCCGCACTAGGACTACTAACCAGACTGTAATGGTGACATAGAGGGAGCTCATAACTGTACCTCAATCATTAATGCCGCACTAGGGCTACTAACCAGACTGTAATGGTGACATAGAGGGAGCTCATAACTGTACCTTAATCATTAATGCCGCACTAGGGCTACTAACCAGACTGTAATGGTGACATAGAGGGAGCTCATAACTGTACCTCAATCATTAATGCCGCACTAGGGCTACTAACCAGACTGTAATGGTGACATAGAGGGAGCTCATAACTGTACCTTAATCATTAATGCCGCACTAGGGCTACTAACCAGACTGTAATGGTGACATCCCGACAGCGGAAGAAAGAAGGCAAGTGCAGAACACCTCCCTGGTAAATGAAGACGTTGGTGAAGGCCTCAACCTCATCCACCTGTCGAAAAGCCATGACCTGTCCAGGGCCGATGTGAAGCACACCGCTGTTGTCTCCCGATAGGACATGGCTGTGCAGTTCAAATGGTCTGCACAGATGCCAGAGAGAAAGAGAGAGACCGAGAGAGAGGGAGAGACAGAGAGAGAGAGAGAGAGAGAGAGAGAGAGAGAGAGAGACAGAGAGAGAATGAATGAATGAATTTTAATGGTTTTATTTTTATTTTTAGAGAGAGAGAGAGAGAGAGAGAGAGAGAGAGAGAGAGAGAGAGAGAGAGAGAGAGAGAGAGAGAGAGAGAGAGAGAGAGAGAGAGAGACGGAGAGAGAATGAATGAATGAATTTTTTAATGGTTTTATTTTTATTTTGAGAGAGAGAGAGAGAGAGAGAGAGAGAGAGAGAGAGAGAGAGAGAGAGAGAGAGAGAGAGAGAGAGAGAGAGAGAGAGAGAGAGAGAGAGAGAGAGAGAGAGAGAGAGAGAGAGAGACAAACAGAGAGACAGAGATGGAGAGAATACTTTACATTTCTTGTGTAACTTACTATTGTTAAAGTGTATTTTACTGTAAAAAAAGAGAAAAATATACACAAAGTGTCAAAGATTATGTCCTGTCAATAAAACTTAGATCCATCTACTGCTTTCTATGACCAGATGAGATAAAGCTCGAATAATCGGTCCATACCACTAAGTCACAGGCCCTCTAAGTCACAGGTCCGCTATGTTACACTCCCTCTAAGTGGCTAAATGTCTTTTGTGTCCATGTGTCTATATGTCCGCGTGTCTATGTGTCCATGTGATTTTTGTACCTTGTGCAGTGTAGATGACCAGTGGTCAGTAACAATGACCAGTGGTCACATTGACTTAATAATCAAATTTTGATTCTTAACAGCTTATTTCCTGTCACCAGATAATGTATGCACATGTATAAATAATCCAGATGACAACTGGTCACTGCCACTGACCAGTGGTCACTTTCACATAAATTCCACATTTTCTATGTTTAGCAGCTTATTACCGGTAGTGTGTTATGATTACCAGTACTACTTCACCGTATACAATTCTATAAGGTGTACTTATAGCAAAGACTGTACAGGGGAAGATAAACATCCGGTCTCTTTTCCCTATATGAGTAGTGAGGACAGAAACACTGGTTATGTCCCTTTAAAATGTGACACATTTTACACATCGATAGGCCAGTTGAATTCTCCATTCAAGTTCCAGTACGAGTTTTTGGATGGCCTCCACTGTGAATAGTGTACACGTCCGCACTAACGATAACTCTATCAACCCGGTTCGTCGAGCTTTTAAGTAATCCATCTTATCCTTTTAGAATATCTAGTGGTCACTTTGACTTGAAAATAAAATTTTGATTCTTAACAGCTCATTTCCTCAATTCCTGTCACCAAATGATGTATGCACTTGTATATTATACACTCCCTCTAAGGTACAGTCACTGAGTCAGTGGCAATGACCAGTGGTCACTTTGACTTAAATTCCACTTTGACTTAAAAATCAAATTGTCATTGTCACTGACCACTGGTCATCTACATTGTACATGGAGTAGTACTCACAATACACTAATAAGCTGTTAAACAGAAAATGTGGAATTTACGTCAAAGTGACCACTGGTCATCTGAATTATACATGTGCATAAATTATCTGGTGACAGGAATTAAGCTGTTATTTATGCTACGCGGACATATACTGATATAGACACGTGGACACATAGACATTTAACCACTTAGAGGGCCTGTGACACAGCGGACCTGTGACTTAGAGGGCCTGTGACTTAGAGGGCCTGTGACTTAGAGGGCCTGTGACTTAGAGGGCCTGTGACATAGAGGGCCTGTGACTTAGAGAGCCTGTGACATAGAAGGCCTGTGACTTAGAGGGCCTGTGACATAGAAGGCCTGTGACTTAGAGGGCCTGTGACTTAGAGGGCCTGTGACTTAGAGGGCCTGTGACTTAGAGGGCCTGTGACTTAGAGGGCCTGTGACTTAGAGGGCCTGACTTGACTGTGATAGAGGGCCTGTGACTTAGAGGGCCTATGACATAGAGGGCCTGTGACTTAGAGCTACTTAGAGGGCCTGAGACTTAGAGGGCCTGTGCTAAGAGGGCCTGTGACTTAGAGGGCCTGTGACTTAGACTTAGAGGGCCTGTGACTTAGAGGGCCTGTGACTTAGAGGGCCTATGACTTAGAGAGCCTGTGACTTAGAGCTAAGAGGGCCTGAGACTTAGAGCTAAGAGGGCCTGAGACTTAGAGGGCCTGTGACTTAGAGGGCCTGTGACTTAGAGGGCCTGTGACTTAGAGGGCCTGTGACTTAGAGGGCCTGTGACTTAGAGGGCCTGTGACTTAGAGGGCCTGTGACTTAGAGGGCCTGTGACTTAGAGGGCCTGTGACTTAGAGGGCCTGTGACATAGAGGGCCTGTGACTTAGAGGGCCTGTGACTTAGAGGGCCTGTGACATAGAGGGCCTGTGACTTAGAGGGCCTGTGACTTAGAGGGCCTGTGACATAGAGGGCCTGTGACTTAGAGGGCCTGCAACTTAGAGGGCCTGTGACATAGAGGGCCTGTGACTGAGAGGGCCTGTAACATAGAGGGCTTGAGACTTAGAGGGACTGCTACATAAAGGGCATGTGAGTTAGAGCGCCTGAGACTAGAGGGAAGGCCTGTAGAGGGCCTGACTTAGAGGGCCTGTGACATAGAGGGCCTGTGACTTAGAGGGCCTGTGACATAGAGGGCTTGAGAGGGCCTGTGACTTAGAGGGCCTGTGACTTAGAGAGGGGCCTGTGACTTAGAGGGCCTGTGACTTAGAGGGCCTGTGACTTAGAGGGCCTGTGACTTAGAGGGCCTGTGACTTAGAGGGCCTGTGACATAGAGGGCCTGTGACTTAGAGGGCCTGTGAGAGAGGGCCTGTGACATAGAGGGCCTGTGACTTAGAGGGCCTGTGACTTAGAGGGCCTGTGACATAGAGGGCCTGTGACTTAGAGGGCCTGTGACATAGAGGGCCTGTGACTTAGAGGGCCTGTGACATAGAGGGCCTGTGACTTAGAGGGCCTGTGACTTAGAGGGCCTGTGACTTAGAGGGCCTGTGACTTAGAGGGCCTGTGACTTAGAGGGCCTGTGACTTAGAGGGCCTGTGACTTAGAGGGCCTGTGACTTAGAGGGCCTGTGACTTAGAGGGCCTGTGACTTAGAGGGCCTGTGACATAGAAGGCCTGTGACTTAGAAGGCCTGTGACTTAGAGGGCCTGTGACATAGAAGGCCTGTGACATAGAGGGCCTGTGACTTAGAGGGCCTGTGACATAGAGGGCCTGTGACATAGAAGGCCTGTGACTTAGAAGGCCTATGACTTAGAGGGCCTGTGACATAGAGGGCCTGTGACATAGAGGGCCTGTGACTTAGAGGGCCTGTGACATAGAGGGCCTGTGACATAGAAGGCCTGTGACATAGATGGCCTGAGAGGGCTAAGAAGGCCTGAGACTTAGAGCGAATAGAGGGCCTGTGACTTAGAGGGCATGTGACATAGAGCTAAGAGGGTCTGAGACTTAGAGGGCATGTGAGTTAGAGGGCCTGTGACCTCCCAGAATAACACACTGCAATGGGGCTAGAACTAGATCAATCTGATCAAAAGTCATTTGCACACACAGCAACACTGTGTGTGGTGTGCGCAAGACGCGGCAAGAGATATGGATCAACCAAAAAGGTTCTCTATGTCGGTGGGATCAACACACATCTTACCTTTTGTCTACTTCTAAATCAACACTTTATGAACAAACTACTTGTGGCGGTGCCATAGCCGATGAGGTTTAACCGAGGCGTGGTCACCGCTACAGCTATCTGTATTATATATTTTAAAAATCGGGACTTTACTGGTTTCGTACTGCCTCCGGGCATTGCCTCCAGTATTGTTACAACCATATTTGTATTTACAAATGTCCCATATGTATGTGTCTGATTCAGACCAAGAGGACGTAAAACTCCATTTTCTCTCTCTCTCTAAATCAACACCAATGAATCAATGAGTGGCAAAGACCAAATCTGTGCATGAGGTGGCAACATTCGCTTACCTTATCAAGAACAAAAAGCCTGTAAACTTGTAAATGGTTATACTTATAATACTCGAGGAGAAAACTAAATCCAAGAAGATTCTGTGAGAAACGATTTCGGATAAAATTTACAAACTCCGACAAGAAATTTGGAAGACTCCCATAATAACAAACAGCGCACGCAGGTAATCCATCAAACATAGCCTCTAACCTCTAAGCCTGTCTACTTATTTACTCTATGAAGCACACTAATTATAATGACAATGATAAACTGCACAATCTAACACATTTTTGTACACACACACACACACACACACCAAATTCATGTTGCTTTACTGAAAAATCTCCAGCCAACCAGCATCCGCAACTGGAATGCCCTTGACCTTGAGAACACGTGTGTAGTCATTACCTACTTTCTTTTTCTCCCAGCGCCCTTCTTCTTCTTCCTATTACTGGACTGGGCCTCACGGCGTTTAAAGTCCAACTTCTGCGTGTGCATCATTCATTGTGAGCGTCATATACGTGTGTGTGTGTGTGTGTGTGTGTGTGTGCGTGCGTGTGCGTGCGCGCGCACGCGTGTGTGTGTCTGTCCGTCTCTGTGTGAATGCCTTGTAGGCTACGTGGGTAATACTGATTGCAAGATCTGTATCATTCTGTATCAGTTACGTTGAAGGAGCCTATGAAGGCTATTACTCAACGGAAAGGGGAGAGCGCTTTTAAAAGTACTGTCCTGATGGTATGACAGTGGAAAAAAACCCGACTGAAACAGACTGCAACGTCACTGGGCATGACATTTAGTATTTTGCCCTTGTAGCTGCGTGTTGGCAGTTCTCCTTCCCCTTCGTTGTTTGCCCTGCCGCTTGCCTGTGGGAGTTAGAGCCCGGTTATGGGATCTGACTGGTTGTGTGTTATGGTTAACATCATCTTAATTTGAATGTACTTATCTAGTGTTGTCTACAAACCCGTCGACATGCTGGCAGAAAAATCCGGGAACATGGTTCCAATCAAATTATAGATCAAGCGTCAACTCTCAATGGGAAGCAACCTAGCCTATCTTTCGCGGACACGTTCACAGCGGAACTGTGGAAAGATGGTATCACAAGATAGGCATTAGGCCTAGATACATTGTCCTTTTGATGATACTGTCAATTAAGTTAACACTGGTTCGTCAAACCACCACAGCACAGGGTGCATAATATGATAGGCATGCATGCAATCATTAGCGCGTCTCAGACATTGATTGAGAAATCTGCGTATGCGCAAAGTAAACAAGATGGAGAGAGAGAGAGAGAGAGAGAGAGAGAGAGAGAGAGTCCGATTAACGTCCTCCGGCCAGTTACAGGCACATTATGGGACATTACTAGATATAAAGATGGTGGGACGATCCTGGAGGTACTGCAATACCATGAAAGTCCCGATGTTTTTTTAAAATATAGGCTACAGATGTGAGGGGAGAGAGAGAGAGACTCAGAGAGATGCCTACTAGGCCTACTTACAGTTGAAGAACAAAGATTTGAAGGAAAAAGTATCTCGGAGTGGGAGACTTCGATATTTCTACACATCTCTGGATATTTCAAGCCTTTGGGCACACACACACATTAGACGCGGAAACCCATGCGCTTGTTTTTCCCTTCTTTCTTTTACTTATTTACGGATAAGCGGATGAGGTTTCTGCGTCTAATGTTTGTGTACCCTTAGGCTCTTATTAATAAAATGGCTGCAAAAGTTGACGGGCAGTTGGTAGTTTACAGTTTTCGTTACTTGTGAACATAGGCCTTATCCTACTATAGTTCAATCCAAAGGGAGAAGTGGGCAGGAGTGCAATATCCTATTATACTATTCAACTGTATTAATAACCCTGCATTAATGGCAATGGAAACGACTTGAAGATGCCAGTGCATGCAGAAACCAGCCACCAGAACAATTCCGCCTGCAATTTCTACTCCTCGTGTTAAAACAAATGCCTTTGGAGAATCCTCTTTTTCACACTCTGCTCCTTCAGTCTGGAATGGCTTACCGCACAGTGTTCGCCATTCTTCTTCAGTTCAGTCTTTCAAGACTTCTTTGAACACTCACCTCTTTAACCCTTTCACCGCCAAAGTCGCATTTTAGCACCACAGTGATTTAACACCTGTGTCACTAAACGGCATCAAATTGGGGTCTGTTATCCAAAGACCCTATTGTCTTAGTTTGGGGAAGTAAGGATAGACCTTATTTCATATATGCCACAGAAGAATCCACAATACTGCAGATGGATTTTGTTCTCTATCCAGGTCAATTTAAGGTTGAAATATGGTTGGCGGTGAAAGGGTTAATGCTTCTTACCACTAACCGCTCACATCTGACCTTTAATCCACGTGTTTCTATTTACAAGTCTAAATCATGGGCATGTGTGCTTCCACGCAGGTAGGGGTGGTTGTGATGGAGTCGGTGCATTCGTGTGTGTGCGCGCGCGCGCGTGCGTGTTTGTATGTGTGTGTGTGTGTGTGTGTGTAATGCTTATTGATTATTAGGCCTACTTGTTCAAGTCATCGTGTGACTAGGTAATAGTCTTTGAGGACAAGATGTAAAAAAGCTGTTCAAGCTTATATTCTTTCATCCTCATTAAAGATAATTTTAACTTGACTTGACTGTGTGTGAATGCTTTTTGACTATTAGGCCTACTTGTTCAGATAAGTGTGTGTGTGTGTGTGTGTGTGTGTGTGTGTGTGTGTGTGTGTGTGTGTGTGTGTGTGTGTGTGTGTGTGTGTGTGTGAGAGTGACTGTGTGTGCTTCTCTATTAGTGCGTGTGTGTGTTTGTGCGATAATGTAGTTCATGTATTTTTGTTTTCCCTAACAATTATGTATCCTTTCTGATATCTTGTAATATTGTTTCAAATGTTTGTGCTTGTGAACAGTGTTTTGTTTAATTCTGTTTTTAAGCATATTTTATTTGATTGTACTGAGCCTTATTTGTATTTTAATGTCCATGTAAAGCGTTTTGAGCTCCCTGCAAAGGGATTTTATACTACTACTTGTGGCGGTGCCATAGCCAATGAGGTTTAACCGAGCCGTGGTCACCGCTACAGCTATCTGTGTGTGTGTATATGTGTGTGTGTGTTTCTGTAAGTTGTGTACCTTTTTCAAGATATGCGTTTTTGTTCATTTGTATATATGTACTTTTCTATATTCTACTCATGTAAAATTTATGTATGTTCGTCATGTTCTATAAGATAATTATATTCTATGCTGTATTTGTATTAAATATGTAAAGCGCTTAGAGCCCTAAATCAGAGAATAGGCGCTATATAAATAATCATTATTATTATTATTATTATTATTATTATTATTTTTAAATCGGGACTTTACTGGTTTCGTACTGTCTCCGGGCATTGCCTCCAGTATTGTTCCAACCATATTTGTATTTACAAATGTCCCATATGTGTCTGATTCAGACCAAGAGGACGTAAAACTCCATTTTCTCTCTCTGCAAAGGGATTTAAAAGCGCTATAGAAATGTTCAGTATTATCATTAGTAGTAAGCCTATTAGGGTGGCAGACGATCTCCTTGACAAGTTCAGGGTAATGATGACAGCATCAAAAGCTAATGCAGAAAGGTCACATGATTGATTACCCCACCCCGCCTCACCCCATCTGTGTGTGTGTGTGTGTGTGTGTGTGTGTGTGTGTGTGTGTGCGTGCGTGCGTGTGCGTGTGTGTGTGTGTTCGTTCTTTAATTTAACGTCTATCCACCTTACAGTGATCTTAGACCCCCCCCCCAAAAAAAAAAAAAAAAGTATGTGTATGATTATGTGCAAATGTCCGTTTAAGGGGGTTTGTGGGTGTGCGGGTAGGAAGATACGAAGGATTGTTAATCTATGCATGCATATAATTTACATGAAAAAATGTGGTGAGGGTATGTGTATCTGAGTACCTGTATGATTTAGACCCTATGTTAATGAAACGTCAGTGAAATACATAAACTTCGACTTACTTCTAAATATTTAAAGGTGGAAAAAAAAAAATTAACAATATTAAACTCAAAAACGAAAGTAAAATACTTAACAAGAACATCAAAGCAAAGGTCCAATTGGGCTCCTAATAAGTCCCCGAACAACTTCTAGAATCTTTGATTCATCACAAAGAATGTCTTTATAGGCTGTCATTGATGTGTGTGTGTGTGTGTTGTGTCTCTGTTTTGCTTTGTTAAATGCCGCCTAAAACACATGTAGGATTACTTAACACCATCTTTTCAGTTTCTTATTTATGTTCTCTTTGGATAGCGCAAATAAATAACATACGGTAGCTGTATTCCCTCAGGGGGTGGGGGGGTAGGGGGGACTGATTAAAAAAAAAATGTTATCATAAGAACCAACAGGTGCACTCCGCTTACCTGCATGGGACATAACGTCTGTGCTTTGTCTTGTTTTTCACCCTGGGACAGATACATCAGTCAACTTACTGCCTGAGGCCTGGATGAAGAGCCAAGTGGGCGTGTCCCAGAATGCGGATGTCTTCCAACTGATTGGTGGCGTTGTCAGTCAGCCACGTGCGGCCCGAGTCCCCTGCATAGTGAGTGTGGTTGACTGTGGTGTAGTTCAGAGACTGGCCCCCATTGTCTATGATCAATGTTCGGTTTCTGACATCGGGTGTGGAATCCTGCAAGGTTGCAAGATCACAACTTTTGGGTTATTTGATTCTTGAAAATGCTGGATATAGTCCTGTATCTAAATGACGACTCTTGTTTATAATCAACTAAAAAGAAGAAGAAGAAAACAAAGTCTAACATGCAATTGAGTGTCTATGGGCATAATTCAAATTGGGTGAATGCGGCTCGAATTGTGCATGGTATGAATAATTCTCTGTGATAACCAAAACGATACGCAGTGCAGCTTATATTACAGTTCCATCTGTCAAATAAGAGGAAACATCTATTCAGTTATGCCATGCGAGAGTGATCGATGCACAGAGAAAAGGAGTGAGGTGCTTCGCGTTGCTAAGAAACGGCCTCTAATTGAAAAGCCATCTGGTGTCAAGGGCTTAGGACAATAACTCCACTTAAACAGCCCATTCAGCACAACATGCACAATAGGCATTCAGCACAACACAATAGGCATTCGGCACAACACAATAGGCATTCAGCACAACACAATAGGCATTCAGCACAACACAATAGGCATTCAGCACAACACAATAGGCATTCAACACAACAGACATTCAACACAACAGGCATTCAGCACAACACAACAGGCAATCAGCACAACACAATAGGCATTCAGCACAACACAGTAGGCATTCAACACAACACAATAGGCATTCAACACAACACAATAGGCATTCAACACAACACAATAGGCATTCAACACAACAGGCATTCAACACAACACAAAAGGCATTCAACACAACACAATAAGCATTCAGCACAACAGGCATTCAGCACAACACAAAAGGCACTCAACACAAGACAACAGGCATTCAACACAACACAATAAGCATTCAGCACAACAGGCATTCAGCACAACACAAAAGGCATTCAACACAACACAACAGGCATTCAGCACAACACAATAGGCATTCAACACAACACAATAGGCATTCAACACAACACAACACAACACAACAGGCATTCAACACAACACAATAGGCATTCAACACAACACAATAGGCATTCAACACAACACAATAGGCATTCAACACAACACAGGCACAATAGGCATTCAACACAACACAATAGGCATTCAACACAACACAACAGGCATTCAGCACAACACAATAGGCATTCAGCACAACACAACAGGCATTCAGCACAACACAATAGGCATTCAGCACAACACAATAGGCATTCAGCACAACACAATAGGCATTCAACACAACACAAACACAACACACACAGGCATTCAACACACACACAACACAAACAGGCATTCAACACAACACAGGCACACAACACAAAAGGCATTCAACACAACACAACAGCATTCAACACAACAGCACACACAACACATTCAACACAAACACAAGGCATTCAACACAACACAACAAGGCATTCAACACAACACAAAGGCAGGCATTCAACACAACACAATAGGCATTCAACACAACACAACAGGCATTCAACACAACACAATAGGCATTCAACACAACACAACAGGCATTCAACACAACACAGGCATTCAACACAACACAGGCATTCAACACAACACAACAGGCATTCAGCACAACACAATAGGCATTCAACACACCACAATAGGCATTCAGCACAACACAGCATTCAGCACAACACAATAGGCATTCAACACAACACAATAAGCATTCAGCACAACAGGCATTCAACACAACACAATAGGCATTCAGCACAACACAATAGGCATTCAGCACAACAGGCATTCAGCACAGCGCAATAGGCATTCAACACAACACAATAAGCATTCAGCACAGCACAATAGGCATTCAACACAACACTATAGGCATTCAGCACAACACTATAGGCATTCAGCACAACACTATAGGCATTCAGCACAACACAATAGGCATTCAGCACAGCACAATAGGCATTCAGCACAACACAATAGGCATTCAGCACAACACAACCACAGATGACACAATAACAGAATACATTTCGCACCCTCACATAACATTGATTTCACTCCTAGCACCAGGCAACACAGTATTCCCAGCACAGGCATGTTCTGTGTGTTTCCACCCCAGCTTACCACCAGCAGAATGGTGCCAGCTGCAGCGTGAGAGCGAGAGGAGGAGCCGCCATAGGCAGTGAGGGACCCCAGCCACCACTGGGTGTGTCTGTAGTACACCGCCATCCGACCCCCACCCCCACCTCCACCCTGCCACCCGTTTGTACTGCCTCCGTTGACCTGGGACATAATTACGTGAAGAAGGAACGTTATTTTAGAACGATTATAATAACAATCATTTTTTATGTCTACGTATTATAATAACAATCATTTTTTATGTCTACGTATTATAATAACAATCATTTTTTATGTCTACGTATTATAATAACAATCATTTTTTATGTCTACGTATTATAATAACAATCATTTTTTATGTCTACGTATTATAATAACAATCATTTTTTATGTCTACGTATTATAATAACAATCATTTTTTATGTCTACGTATTATAATAACAATCATTTTTTATGTCTACGTATTATAATAACAATCATTTTGTATGTCTACGTATTATAATAACAATCATTTTTTATGTCTACGTATTCCAAGCTGTGGCATAATTATTTAACATGTCTACGTATTATAATAACAATCATTTTGTATGTCTACGTATTATAATAACAATCATTTTGTATGTCTACGTATTATAATAACAATCATTTTGTATGTCTACGTATTATAATAACAATCATTTTGTATGTCTACGTATTATAATAACAATCATTTTGTATGTCTACGTATTATAATTATTTAACAGTTATGGAAAGTACAATGCACAAATGTAAAGACCATAATTGTACGATCCAGCTCTCAGCTCTCATCTAGGCTGTTCAATACCATATAATAAAAAGGCAAGGTTGTGTCTGTGTGTGTCTGTGTGTGTGAAACACAAAACGGGCCTTATAACTCCGCCGTTTTTTGACCGAATCGCTTCAAATTTGCTGTGAGCCCTAACGGGGCGATGGCAACGGCAACCGAGGCGGCCGTGTCATTTGCGCGGTTTGGCAAATGCGCGAAACGCGTATCCGCCGGCTTCTCGGCGCCCGTATCTCCGGTATTTCTGGGCCGATTGCCTTCGAATTTGGCAGGTACATGACCGGGGACGGTGACGGTGACTATCCGTGTACCAAATTGGAAGCGAATCGATTCATAAACGCGCACGATAAGTGCCGCTTCACGTTTTCACAAACCGTGGCGTAACCAGACCGGACATTGACTCATAATTTGGAACGTGCATGCCCACGGACAGTGACTACCTTGGTGGAAAATTTCTACACCATCCATTCATAAAGGGTGTACACAAAAGTAATAATATAATATTTTGTGGACCAAAAAAAACTGCTGCTCAGCATTACCGGTACTTGGCATTACCAGTACTAGGCATTACCGGTGCTCGGTATTTCCGGTACTAGGCGTTGCGCTAGTAATAATTATTTTACTTACTTGGAACTGCTTGTTTTAGCAGTTACTATGTCGGCTATTTGTGTCTAAAGATATAGATAGCCTAAATCTCAGTTTACGAATTTGTCGAGTTTAATCTACCAACAGTTCTTGTTTTGCATAAATATAATAAAACGAAAAACAACAATCGGACCAAGCCGCTAGCTTATTCAAAATCAGGGCAGTATTCACATGGTTTCTAGGCCTCATCAATGATTATATCAGTTTAAAAAACAAAGTATTTCTACATCCAAAGTAACACCCACCCACCCATCCACCCCCAAAAAAGAATAAGAAAAGAAAGAAGAAGAAAATAAAAGGAAAGAAAAATGCTTTCAAATTCCACAAAATTCGTATACAAATCAACAGTTACCTCCGGTAACAGTTATCAACACATCAACAAGGCAGTTCACTTGCCTGTATGAAGTTTGGCACTTTTTCAATCCGCACATAAACCACACAATACAAGTGAGAATCTCACCGACACAAGCCCAGAGCCCTCCAGCTGTGTGGTGTCGATCCAGACGCTGCCTCCGGACCCCCCAGACGTGCCCCCCAGACCGTCCGCCCGGATCTGACCCTCCACAATCAGCGTCTTCCCCACCACCAGCTTCAGCAGCCCACCGCCTGTTTCCACACATCATGATCGGGATGGCCTCACTCGTATTGAAGCGTTATAGTTTCAGTTGGGTCTACCTATCACTACCATACAACCTGCCTCCATTTGGGGAACTGGACGACCCCGCTCACCAGTCTCCACACGTCTATCCCCGTGGGGATACCGTCTTTTTCTCGTACAAATAGTTCCCCCACCTTCTGGAAGTTCTGTGCTTGTAACTTCCTCTAATCTGTCCATCTCTTTGACTCTGCCTTTCCCTTTGCTTTGTGTCATCTACTCTCTTCCTGCCTTACTGGTTCATTCTCCTGCCTTTTTTTCCAAAAATCTTTCTGCCTTACTAGTCCTGGTCCATTCTCCGGCCCTTTTCACAAAAAATCTTCACAATGTTCTCCTTTGAGCTCCTCCGAAATCGGAATGTGTTGGCCGAGTGCAGCGGGGAGACCAGTGAAAACTGAAAACCGGACGCATACGTACGTTACCGCTTTTGGACATATGGCCTTGGGACGCAGAAGAGGAAACAAAATGCCATACAACAGAGGAGGCAACTACTATGCTGGAAAACTGGGCTGGAACTTGGAGATTCCATGCCTAGGGTACATCCGCGATTCCCATTCTCTGTAGGCCGTGAGGACTGTAGGACGGTTGGCGTTGGTGAAGGTCCCCAAATCCAGCCAATTCGCGAGGCTGCAGCACTAAGACCCGGCGCAATGCCTCCTAGTTTGTGTACTGTTTTTCACTGAACACAGTGATGTCGACTGACTAGGAAAACAAGCAGATAAGTCTATATCGAAAAGTCACACAAGTTGGAACAACTTAGCAATTTTTATTGTAGGGATGTTTGTTTGTTTGTTTTATGTCTTTTTTCCGTGATCTTGCTCTCCCTCCATCACGAACACACACACGCACACGCACACGCACACACGCACGCGCGCGCGCGCACGCACACGCACACGCACACACTGACACAAACACGCACACATACACACACAGTCATGCCATACAAACACAGTACAGGCAATTCATCAGTTGCTGACTAACCTCGCCCACTGCTGTTAGTGGCCCCGCCCCCTCCACTGCCCATGTGGTGGGGCTGGTACACCGAACCGTAGATCTCTCCAGCTTCTGCGCCTGGTTGGAGGGGAACACAAGGGAAAGGCCACTCAATGACAGTGAGAACAAGGAAGGAACCATATTGGGGCACACATGGAAACTGGGGCATAATGCTACAGAACCCTAATTCCCCATTGCTATAGTTTGGAGGCTTTCATTTTGAGAATATATTGGACAGTAGTAGTGAGACGTATTATTCTTATTCAATCATAGGATTGCTAATTCAATTACACTATTCTTAATGCAATGGCGTAACTTGAATATCTCCGTCTCTCTCTCTCTCTCTCTCTCTCTCTCTCTCTCTCTCTCTCACACACACACACACACATACACACACAATCTCTCTCTAACTTGAATCTCTCTCTCTCTCTCTCTCTCTCTCTCTCTCTCTCTCTCTCTCTCTCACACACACACACACACACTCACACACATTCTCTCTCCGACTCCCTCTCCGGCTCTCTCTCTCTCTCTCTCTTTTTCTCTCTCTCTCTATCTATCTATATTTTTCTCTGAACTTCCATGTGTGTATAATGCCCTCAAACTTGCAATATCCATGTTTACCCACATGAACAATAGACAAAATCATTTCTAAGCTGAATGGAAGCTTTCTCAGTCAATAGATTAACCCATCCTTACGGGAAACAAATGTGGGTAGCAATTTTGCCCTTCCTTGCCCTCTTACCACTTGTGCCATCTCCAACATCCCCTCTGCCCCCGTGGCCGGCCCCCGAGTCCCCTGCCCCCTTTCCGGGCCCCTCCAATAGGCCCCGCCCACTGGCCGTCAGCAGCCCTGCTTCATCCACCTGCAGTACCTGTGTGCTGACATGAAGGGCATCTGCCTCCATCACCCCGCCCCCCTCCACCGTTAGCTGGGACTCAAACTTCTTGTTCAGGCTGGAAATCTGCAAGGTAAGGCAAGGCAAGGCAAGGCAAATGATTTATTTCATACCCACTTGGGGCACAGAAATATAAAACAAAGTGCAGTGTGCCACGATTAAGAAACAAAACAAATACAAAATAAATAAATGTATTATCTTTTCAGTTGTTAGAGCACGAACCGTGGATCTGGATCAAATTGTGCCCAACAAAGTAAATGCTGCCTCCCATCCCCTACCTCTGGCACCATTATCCTTTGGAGTTTGTCAATTTGGACTGGAGTGGTTTTTTGCTCATGCATTCAGATTTTCTTTATCGTTCTAAGTTATAAAACACCTGTTACAGACTTTACCTGACCTTCAAACTAAAGTGTAGAACACAGCATCACAAAATTAATTGTCATAGCATCAACCATGTGCTTGGGTTACAATTAATGTGATGAATTAACTTGCACAGTCATGTTAAGCCCACCCCCACCCCTTATCTCTCGGCACTTCTCCTTTCTGTAAATGAAGGAACCAACAACACAGAACGCGATAGTGATACGTACAGTAACATTCCAGTGGTCGGAAACATTGCCCTGGTGACTGACGAAGATCCAGCGGGCGCCGTCCTGCACAGTGACGCCGGAGAAAGCCAGGTGACGGCTGGCGGACAGCTCCATGATCAGAGTTTGTCCTGCGGGACACACAGTCAGTTCACCATCAACCTCTTCATCTTCTGCGCTTCACGCAAAGAACAGACTGATGGTGGGATTTGGCAAACAGACAGAAAGACATAGAAAAGCTCAGGTGATGGGTGGCATGATCAGTGTTTATCCTGTGGGACACACAGTCAGTTCACAATGAACTTCTTCATCTTCTGCGCTTCTTTTCATTGACTTCAGTTCTGCATTTAATACTATTGTCCCATCTCAACTTATTCAGAAGCTCATTAGTATGGATGTGAATATTGGGTTGTGTAAATGGATTGCAGATTTCCTCACCAACAGACCCCAAGTTGTCAGAGTTGGCAGTCATGTATCAGAAAAGGTCATTTTAAACACTGATGCCCCCCAAGGATGTGTATTATCTCCATTGCTATTTACATTGTTTACCAATGACTTTCGCTCTGTAAATCCATCTGTTGCAGTTTTCTGATGACGCTACTATGGAGGGGCTCATTACTAATGGCGATGAGGCAGGGTGCAGGGATGAAGTTGAAAAGATGGTTGACTGGTGTGCCACTAACAATCTTGAGCTCAATGTTTCCAAAACTAAAGAAATGATAGTTGATTTCAGGAAAAACAAAACTCCTCTCTGAGCGTTATCTGTTAAAGGTCAGGTAGGTGAGCAAGTAGAATCATTTAAATTCCTAGGTGTGCACATTTCAAATACATTAAGCTGGGAAGTCAACATCACATCATCCTGCAAAAAAGCACAGCAGAGACTATATTTTCTAAGACAGCTCAAGAAATTTAGGATAAGTACAGCAGTCTTGACACAGTTCTATCGATCTGTCATCGAAAGCATACTCAGTTTTTCAATATCTGTCTGGTATGGATCAGCTTCAGTTAAAGATAAAAGGAAACTCCATCAAGTCGTCAAGACATCCTCAAAAATCATAGGTCACAAACTGCCATCCCTAGATAACATCTATAGTGTGCGCATAAGACGCAAAGCTAAGTCCATCATATCTGATTGCACACACCCAGCCAACCATCTGTTTCAATCCACTCCCTTCTGATAAAAGGTTCTGCTCTTTTAAGTGCAAATCTAACTGCCTGAAGAACAGCTTTTACCCCTCTGCTGTCAGAGTCATCAATACTCAGTAGGCTCACCCCCCTAGGGGTATTTTTGTATCCTATTTTGCTCAGACTTGTGTTAATCGGTGTGCCTGCATGCTCGCGGTCTTGTGTGTGTGAGTGCGTGTGTGAGGAGGTGGGACATGTGTTGGTATAAATGTGTATGCACGTGTATGTGTGTGTGTTGGTGTATGTGTAGGTGTGCGTCTGACAGAAAGAAAGAATCTGAGAGAGAGAGACTGATACACGATAATGTAATTTTTTTCCCCTTTGTATTACGATGCATTGGCTGATTAAATAATCTTGAATCTTGAATCTTCACACAAAGAACAGACTGATGGTGGGATTTGGCAAACAGGTGGCAGGTGATGGATGGCATGATCAGTGTTTATCCTGTGGGACACACAGTCAGTTCACCATGAACCTCTTCATCTTCTGCGCTTCACGCAAAGAACAGACTGATGGTGGGATTTGATAAACAGACAGAAAGACAGAGAAAAGCTCAGGCGGTGGGTGGCAGATGATGGATGGCATGATCAGTGTTGATCCTGTGGGACATACAGTTCAAGATGAAAGTCTTCTGGATTAATGTTCTGCATTCCATTCAAATCACAGGAGATGATAGTGACTTTGTAAAACAGACTGAAAGACACAGAGGAAGCTCAGGTGACGGCTGGTGGACAGTTCCATTATTAGAGTTTGTCCTGTGGGACATACAGTCAGTTCGCGATGAAGATATGATGATGGTGGTTGTGAAGTTGTTTGTTGTTGTTGTTGACGTACCCTGGCTAAAAGACTCCAGGGATCATCCCAACAGCAAAAGCACTTGAACACTATGGTACAAATGCATCAGCTAAGGATGAGAGCATATACGTATGACAGGTTTTTTCATTACCCCGCCACTCCGTCTTCAGGAGAGTTTGGAGACTGATGACGTTATGCTAGGAGCTTGTCATCGCTAAAGACAATCCCCGCATAACTATGCATAGCATAACAACATTTTGTTATAGCCTTGGTGTTCTAGCCGATGTTAATTAGTCTGACATAACCTTAAGCCAAGGTGGGTTGTGAAGTGAAACAAGAAGGTATTCTGGATTGATGTTCTGCGTGTAATTCAAAGCATGGGAGACGATGTTCTATTTGGGAGAAAGACATAAAAAAGAGACAGACAGAAAGAGATAATAAAGAAGGGCAGACAGATACAGGCGCTTATGAATCCATTGCGAGCAATAACAAAACCATGTGTGCATGTACGTGTTTGGAAAGCCGCGATGTTAGTCGGATGATTCAATCTTTTACGCTTTAATGGGTGCAGGTATTTTCACTCATTTACTTTAAATGACTAACAAAACCAACCATTTCAAAAAAGAACCGTAAAACAAGTCATGTTCGTAAATGTTACAGTCATTTTCATGGTACTGAAACGGTCAATTTCCTTTGAATAAACGACTGCAAAATGTTATGTGCAGTGTTTGAAAGAAAGAAAAAACCATACTTTAGGGCCAGACTAAAAGGCAGACCTCCACCTCTCACACTATAATCGCATTTGCTGGTTTTTTTGGTAAATGTTGACAGACACACAGACAAAAAGTCAGGCACACAAAGGGCAGGCAGGCAGGCAGAGCGCACAGACCTGACCCAAGGAGGAGGCGGGCCCTGTGACCACGGACAGTGCCCCACACACGCAGCACGCTGTCTCTCAGGAGATGGGCGGGGCAGGAGGCGGGGTCAGTGAGGGCTGGGCGGAGCTCCACGGGGGCTGAGGGCAGGATAAGCTCTGCCCCTCGGTACAAGAACAGCTGCCACGTCATGTTGGCCCGCTGGTAGTCCCACTCCTGTCCACAAGCATGGTATGTGCAGCAAACTGAGTCACTGCAACCTTAGCTGTTCCATTCTCCCAATTGCTACATCTTCAAAAGTAAAGGACTATAGACCAACAGTCAACTACAGTAATGCGTCCTCTGTCACGGAGGTCACGTTTCTGTCTTTCAGAGTCACCAAAGCCAATCGATAAATAAATGAATAGATGAAATAAAAAAATGCTTCACATTTGATGAAAATGTAGGCTGTCACCTAAAGAATAATTCTTTTAGTTCAGAGCTACATCTGGACTCTCTCTCTCTCTCTCTCTCTCTCTCTGACGTGCGACACTGTACTTCATTTGTGTACCTATGTGAGCGGGGTGTAAGCCTACGCAACAAACACAGTCACTAAACGCACATCCCTCAAGCGTTCCTCCTCTCCCGCATCCTCCCCACCCCCGTCTCATTCGTTGCCCTCAAGTTAATGCTGCCACCATGGACACACTGACCTGTGTCCAGTCCAGGGTGTGTCCAGGCCCCACGTGCAGGTGCCCCGTGTCGTCCCCCACCAGCTGCACGGCCTTGACCTTGGTGCCCGTGCCGTTGAAGGTCAGGTGGGCCCCGCCGTAGAGCTCCACCACGGTGAAGTTGTAGGTGAAGTGGTGTGCAGGAGGCAGCAGGTAGGCGATGGCCCCGCTGTACCGGTAGCTCTGGTAGGCCTCCTCAGCCGCCCAGCTCCCTCCGTGCTCCGTCACCTGACAAACAACAAAGGCAAGCAATAAAGGCAAGCAACAAAGGCAAGCAATAAAGGCAAACAATAAAGGCAAGCAATAAAGGCAAAAATAAAGGAAAACAATAAGGCAAGCAATAAGTTGGTTTGACAGAAAGCACTATCCAAAGATAAGTATGTAGGCCCTCTGTATGCCTGTCTGTCGTTTCCGACTATGACTGCCAGATAGCAGAGGGGGCAACTGCTATTCCAGCGAGCTGACCTAAAATGTGTTTATAGTGGAGAAGCCGTGCCCAGGGTGCATCCCCAACTCTCTCGGCCAAAGGAATGTAAGGAAAGTTGGCCTTGGGAAAGATCCCCAAGGTGCCTTGTAAGTGACTGCTTCGTCCCACATCTTTAGTTGCAAATTTTCATATAAATTTCCTTCAACTGCTAAACTGCTATGAAGGCATATAGAAGGGCAGTCACATTGAGAGGCAGACAGACATGAAGGCATATAGAAGGACATATAGAAGGGCAGTCACATTGAGAGGCAGACAGACATGAAGGCATATAGAAGGACAGTCAAATTGAGAGGCAGACAGACATGAAGGCAGACAGACAGACAGACAGACAGACAGACAGACAGACAGAAAGTCAAAATTGAGAGACAGACAGACATGAAGAAGGACAGTCAAATTGAGAGGCAGACAGACATGAAGGCAGACAGACGGACAGTCAAATGGAGAGACAGACAGTCAAAACTGAGAGACAGACAGAACGGCAGACAGACAGATAGTCACAATTGAGAGACAGACAGACAGACAGAAAGGCAGACAGACAGACAGAAAGGCAGACAGACAGACAGACAGAAAGGCAGACAGACAGACAGAAAGGCAGACAGACAGACAGAAAGGCAGACAGACAGACAGACAGACAGACAGAAAGGCAAACAAGACTGACAGACAGAAAGGCAGACAGACAGACAGACAGACAGAAAGGCAGACAGAAAGGCAAACAGACAGACAGACTGACAGACAGAAAGGCAGGCAGACAGACAGAAAGGCAGGCAGACAGACGGAAAGGCAGACAGACAGAAAGGCAGGCAGACAGACGGAAAGGCAGACAGACAGACAGAAAGGCAGACAGACAGACAGAAAGGCAGGCAGACAGACAGAGACAGACATAAAGGCAGGCAGACAGACGGAAAGGCAGACAGACAGAAAGGCAGGCAGACAGACGGAAAGGCAGACAGACAGACAGAAAGGCAGACAGACAGACAGACAGAAAGGCAGACAGACAGACAGAAAGTCAGACAGGCAGACAGAAAGTTAGATAGACAGAAAGGCATACAGACAGAAATTAGGCAGACAGACAGATAGTCAAAATTGAGAGAGACAGACAGAAAGGCCTACAGACGGACAGACAGAGCAGCAGACCTGGGGTTGCTGGCAGTGGTTGTCCACTCGCAGGTTTCGGATGTTGTCGCCATGGAGATAGATGAGCCCTGGACCCCCAGGTTCTGCCCCAGCGCCCCCTGGAAAATACATGCAACCAGTTGTCGCCTTCGTTTTGAGTGTTACCACCATGAGTGAAATATCTAGGGCCTTCATATATAGGCCTATGTGTCCGGCCTTTGTTTCTAGTGTCTCCACCGTGAGTGAAATAGCCAGCCTACATATATAGGACTAGGTGTCTCCACCGTGAGTGAAATACATATA
The DNA here is from genome assembly GCA_017654935.2 of Phymorhynchus buccinoides. NCBI lineage: Eukaryota > Metazoa > Mollusca > Gastropoda > Neogastropoda > Raphitomidae > Phymorhynchus > Phymorhynchus buccinoides. The sequence goes on along the minus strand of CM065706.1, from coordinate 19,106,086 downwards.
TAGGCCTATGTGTCCGGCCTTTGTTTCTAGTGTCTCCACCGTGAGTGAAATAGCCAGGGCCTACATATATAGGACTATGTGTCCGGCCTTTGTTTCTAGTGTCTCCACCGTGAGTGAAATAGCCAGGGCCTACATATATAGGCCTATGTGTCCGGCCTTTGTTTCTAGTGTTTCCACCATGAGTGAAATAGCCAGGGCCTACATATATAGGACTATGTGTCCGGCCTTCGGTTTTACTGTTTCCACCATGAGTGAAATAGCTCCACCATGAGTGAAATAGCCAGGGCCTACATATATAGGCCTATGTGTCCGGCCTTTGTTTGAGTGAAATAGCCAGGGCCTACATATATAGGCCTATGTGTCCGGCCTTTGTTTCTAGTGTATCCACCATGAGTGAAACAGCCAGGGCCTACATATATAGGACTATGTGTCCGGCCCGGTCTCCACCATGAGTGAAATTCGGTTTTACTGTTTCCACCATGAGTGAAATAGCCAGGGCCTACATATATAGGCCTATGTGTCCGGCCTTCGGTTTTACTGTTTCCACCATGAGTGAAATAGCCAGGGCCTACATATATAGGCCTATGTGTCCGGCCTTTGTTTCTAGTGTATCCACCATGAGTGAAACAGCTAGGGCCTACATATATAGGACTATGTGTCCGGCCTTCGGTTTTACTGTTTCCACCATGAGTGAAATAGCTAGGGCCTACATATATAGGCCTATGTGTCCGTCCTTCGGTTTTAGTGTTACCACCATGAGTGAAATAGCCAGGCCCTACATATATAGGCCTATGTGTCCGGCCTTCGGTTTCCTAGTATCCCAGCTGCATTCAGCCGACAAATTCTGATTTCGGAAGAGCTCAAATACGAACATCGATTGGAAGATTTTTAAGAGTGCCAAAAAAAGACAGAAGAATGGGCCAACAAGGTAGAAAAATAGCAGATAAAACAGTGATAGATTAGAAAATAATATACTAGACAAAAACATGAATTACAGGCCTAGAAAAACGAAATTTGGAGTGATCCCATGCGTTATTTCAGTAGATATAAGAGGGTGAAGAAAAACGGAAACATGTCTGCCGCTTGGCGACATTTTGTTCCCGAGGCATAATTTATGTACCAATGTGTTGTACTCTTAGTCTCACATCTTCACACAAAATTTGAAGGGATTCTGTCTTCTAGTTCACAAGATACAGCTCAGACAAGAAATATATAGCGCAAAGAAGGTAAAAAAGAAGGTTGTTTTTCAAGGTCAAACTTCAAGGTCAGCACGCCAATAATTTATGCTCAGATGTCTTATAATCTACGTCATACACCACGACACACAATCTGAAGCGCTTCTGTCAAGCAAACATGTGGAAAATATGGCTTAAACCCCAATTTTTAGACCCCAACCACTTTCAAGGCCTAATGATCTCCTTGACTGCTTGACCTTGATTGCTTTACCATCATCAGATTCGCTATACACCAATGCACCTACATGCCACATTTGAAGACGATGTAGAAGTTATGGCCTTTTACAGATTATACGTTTTCAAGGTCATACGCCAAGATCAAGGTCACGATTGCAATAATTTATGCGCGGATGCCTTCCTCTCTTAGTGACACACCACCACACAAAATATGAAGCGATTCTGAGAAAACGCGGTCGGAATGACGCACGCACGCACGCACGGACGCACGCACGCACACGCACGGACGAAACAAAAACAATAGTTCCCGAAGCTTCGCTCTGGAAGTAACAGGACAAGAAAGAAGACGCACCATGAGCAGAGACTTGTTCACTGTGGAAGGTGCCTGTGGAGAAGTTGACCAGCACGCGGCCCCCGGCCCCTCCTCCCCCCTCACCGCTGCCGCCCCCGCCTTTGCTGGACAACGAGCCGCTGCCCCTGAACCCCGTGCACTGGACACGTATTGACCCCCCGCTGCCCCCACCCCCATGGGTCACCTGCAAAAAATGAACATGACTGTCACCAACAGTTACACGGAACAAACCTCCATCCAGTGGAACAGCCCTATTCTTATTTTGTTCACAGCCCCTGCATGCAGATCACACGGCGCTCGAAGGCTGTCACTAAGCCTAGATCTATCACACACATACAAAGGGGTGGGGGGGGGGGGGGGGGTGGGGGGGGGGGGGGGGGGGGGGGGGGGGGGGGGGGGGGGGGGGGGGGGGGGAGACAATTCTAAGAGCGCTAACATGGTGCAACCCTATACAGTGAAAAATAAATTTAACTAATTCTAGGCCACAAAAATTAAAACTTACAAATAGAACACATTTTAATTTTGTGTTGGGAATACAAATATAAAGAAAGATACCAATTACACAGCAAAACGAAACTCAAACTCAGGAGCTGTGCCGGTCGGGGTTCGTCCCCGGGGACCGCTACGGTAGCCGGATTGGTCTTGCCCAGATACTACGAAATAAAGGCTATGGTCCACTTTTTTCTCCCCCCCCCCCCCCCCCCACACCCCATCATTATTTTATGTTTGCTTTCCTTGAAGATGTTCCACAAACACCAAAAAACGAGAAGGATAAACACAATGATGAATATTTACCCAATAAACATGCACATTAGTAAAAGAATGAGCTTAGATAGGAATGAAAGAAGCACAACATGCTTGAACTCACCGTGGTGGACAAGCCATCCACAGTGATGACTCCATTCACCATGAAATCCCCCGCTATGTTCAGGTCAATGTGCCCCCCTCCTCTCCCCTCGTTCCCCTCAGTGGACGATGCCCCTCCCCCACTGCCCGGGCTGTCCGCGTCAAAGATGGAGCCGTAGGGGAGGCTGGCGCGGGTGTAGTGGGGGGAGCCCCCTCTCCCTCCCCTCCCCCCGTGGCTCCCTCCGCTGGACCCTGTGGGTGTGGCTGTGCCCGCCCCTGTGCACAGATGGGGAGAAAGGAAGGCAACAATGGCTGCTACAGGGTGGGCTCAAAATGCTACCCACTAACTCGTTTATGACTTCAAAATAACCACAATACTAGGGGAAGACGGGGTAAAAAGCGCATGGGCGGGTAAGAAGCCCACCCCAATTATCTCATGAAATGAAGCAAATTTCAGTCTCATTTTGCCCATGAGACGAGCGTTAATGTCTAGCATTCGTCTCATGGGCAAATTTGACTGAAATTTTCTTTATTTCATGACATAATTGGGGTGGGCTTCTTACCCGCCCATGCGCTTTTTACCCCGTCTTCCCCTAATAGTCTGAAGCTTTCGTTAATTTTATTTCACCTCTTCCGTAAGGAAGATGAGTTTAAAACTGACAGGAGATAAACGTTTCAAAGGTAACTCCGAAAAGAAAAAAGAAAAGCAGAGGTGAGCACAAGTTCAATATTAATTATAGACAAGGAGAACGAAAGCAAAAAATGGAGACTGAGTATACTGTTCAGGAAAAAACCCGGAAAAAAAAGTGTGGAGAATTAAAAACTACTCAACTTACAAATCAAAGTAGTAGGAAGAAATGAAACATAAATAAAATGGCAAAGCCACACAAGCGCACCCCCAGTTCAATGTCATAAAAATTCAGATTCCAACTGGGAGTGCGCCAGTAACCCCCTGCTCAATTAAGAGCTGCTCACCCCTGCAGATATTGGAGTGAGAAAAAGGGAAAGTAAACAATATAAGAACAGTATTTGGCACATGCCTACATCTAACTAAAAGAAAACCTCGTTTATAACACTTTTCAATATAGGAGAATATGGCGTGGTCATGCTACCATTTTGATTCTTTTAGGTTTGTGAGAACGCAAGAAAGATCAAAAGGGCGTATTATTCAAGATGTCTGGAACAACGTGAGAGAAAAAAGTCGATTTCCATAGCAACTCATTTGAGAAACTGCAAATTGTACTGCAAAGCCGTTTCCGAATTTCATTGTTCGCTGTCTTCTGTCTTATTCACATGGAAACATGGGACAACCTTGTATTTGAAAGCGAAGGGCAGAAGATATAATCCTTCTACTCCATTGCAAAATACAACACTTTATAAAGCCTACAATACAATAGAACATAAAACAACATACAACATTACACTGAGCTACACTTTATGTACTTTACAACACTAAAAATGAGATTGGGCAGCACTGCACTGCACTACCATTCAAACAATACACTTGGATAATAACACACTTCAATGCACTTCCATAGTACACTACGATACAACACAACGATACAACAGCAACCAGACGACACAGTAGTGGGTGACAAAACCCAGACTGACCAGGTCCAGCATTGCTCCTGTAGCCACCTCCCGCGGCAGTGATGGTCCCGTCCACAGTGACACGGCCAGCCTCCACCCCCAGCACGTCTCCTTGCAGTGTGCCCCCCACCTCCACCACCGTCCTCACCCTCATCACCGACGCTCCAGACACTGACCAGTCATCCGGGGTGGACCTCTGGTACCCAGTGTCCAGCGTCCCTCCAGGGTGGACCTCCAGCCGTCCACAGGCGATGTTATTGCCTTGAGGGGCGGCCACCTCGGTGCCCAGTTTGACATGGCCTGTGGAGTTGACCACGAAAAGGTTGGCGCTGTCGTCGTAGGAAGGGGTTTTACGCAGTGTGATGGGGATGAGGGAGTCCATGAGGCCAGAGACTTCGGTGTAACCGATGAGGAAAGTGTCGTTAGGGTAGAAAATGAATGTTCCTCCAACAGCAAGTTGGTTCCATCCATGTAGGACAGAGGGTGGTTGGTGGTTGATCAGCTTGCCCGCCTTCAGTGTACCGTTGACTGTCAGCACCTCCAACAACAGTGCAGACACCCCGGAGTAAAGGCCGGACCTCTGGGCAGTGGCGTCCAAAGTGACCACGCCATATTCTCCTATATTGAAAAGGGTCGCTCGTGGTAAAGTGTTGCCCTTGACCTCTATGGGTGTCAGGGAGGTCAGCACGCCGTGACAGGTGACCGCGTTCACCTCTAGACTGTTGACAGGGTCCAGGGTGAAGTTGCCGCCATTGTCGACAGTCAACGTGTCCACCGCAGCCCCAAACTTCAACCTGCCCGCGTTGAACAGCCCACCCACCGTGAGGAACTGCACGAACAGCTCAGAGTGGTCCACGGCAGAGACGTCCTGGTCGGTGTGTTCCGAGGGAAGGTCTTCAGAGTCCAGCAGCAGTGTCCCTGCGGGTCCATCCACCAGCAGAGCGGTGATCCTCTTGACGTCCTCCACGGGGGACTGCAGGCTGGCCTTGTTCCTCACCTCCATCAGACCCCGCACGGTTAAAGTGTGAGCCGTCACGGGACCCCCCGCCACGAACACCCAGCTGCCCTCAGGACCCACCACCACGTCCCTCACCCGCCCCCCAAACAGCAGGCGGTTGTGGTGTGGAGGGTGGAACAGGCCGTTGATGGTGATGGAGGTGCAGTCCAGTGTCACGGTGGTGTTGGCGTTGTCAGCGTTGTCCCAGCTAAGGGTGCCTCCGTCCAAGGTCAGTGAGTCACACTGGGTGAAGGACACGGGTCTACCCAGGTGAAACTGGCCCCTGATCTCTATGTCATTGCCCAGGAAAGTGTCTGAAGTGATCGGGTCGAAGGAGACGTTCGATCTGGAAGATAATTCAAAGCACACAAAAAAGAATTAAACACATACACACAAAATAATTACACAATCAACCAAACAATCAGTCAATCAATCAATCAATCCATTAAAGGAATAAACGATCAGGATTACATAGACTAACTGTATTTACACCTGTGAGTAAAAAATCAGACAACGCATCATCAGGGGCCCGGGAGGTACTTATGGTTAACTTCTACAGACGATTTTTAAGTTTAAAGATTGGCAGAAGTTTGCACGCTCTCTGAGAGCAGCATCACAGATTTTTGCAGTTTTGTTTAATGCTGATATAAAATTATTGTACTAGAGATTTTTTAAGAAGACAAGTCCGTTTTATTGAGTGCCCAGTGGTTGATAGCTCTGAGATCTGCTTTGGTAAACAGGGCTTGCATTTTTTATAATATTAACCTATCTCAAAGAGTGCTCTTTAAGTGACCCCTGACCACACGGACGTTTTACCTGGGCCCTGTGCTGAGAGAGGTCAGGCCACTGAGCTGCACCCTGCTGGCCGTGAACTGACCGTTGATGACCAGGGAGGACACGATGAGGGGCAAGGGGGCCGTGTCCTGCACGTGCAGCACCGAATCCTCGCTCACAGTAAGATTGTCCAGGGTCAAAGGTTGAGGCCGCAGGGTCATGTTTCCAGACACTGTCAGCTCCACGTTGCCCTGAATGAAGTGTCGGGGCACAGAGATCAAGCAGAGGACAAGAGGACGAGGATGGGATAGGAAGATGAAGAAGAAGGAGGAGAATGAGAGTGAGGAGGAGGAAGAAAAGGAGGAGGAAGAGGAGGAAACAGAGAAAAAGAAGAATGAACAGGAGGCGGAGTATAAAAAAAGAAGAAGAAGGAGGAAGGAGGAGGAGGAGAAGGAGGAGGAAATGGCGAAGAAGAAGAAGAAGAAGAAGAAGAAAAGGATGAATTATGATTATGGTAATAATGAAGAAGAAAAAGATTGCTAAGGAGGCAAGGCACGAGGAAGGGAGGAGACGGAGTAGAAGGAGGAGGAAGGAGGAGGAAGGAGAAGGAAGGAGAAGGAAGGAGAAGGAGAGATACAAGGACAGATACAAGAGAAGAGGAGGAGACGGACAACAAACAAAAGAACAGAAAAAGGGGGCGGGCAAACGGAGGTGAGATTAAATCAGATACACTTATGTCTTTCATTCCCAACAAAACACCTAGATCTATAAGCCTACCTGAATGTCTAAACCCCCCATGAGGAAGCTCCATTTGCCCAGAGTGACGTCGGAATCTGCGGCCATTTGCAGCGTGGCGGAGGAGCCCAGGAACGTGTTGCCGTCCAAGCGGCGCCCGATCTGCAGTCGTCTGGCCCCGCCCACGTACACCAGGGACGTGTGGTCAGAGTCCATGTTGCTCACGGCCACGTCCACGGCCACGTTCAAGATGGCGGAGTTGTGGAGGACGATGCTGGTCAGTGTTGGGGTGGTGTCCAGCAGCCAGCATGCAGCTCCTGTTGAGCATGAGATCGTAGAGTGCGTGTCCATTTACCATTCCCTCTATTTCTCCATGTTCCCTCTGTCTGTGTGTCTGTCAATAGACCTTTCCATTACGGGCGAAGCTAAAGGCTGTATAGGCCGCTGCGCGCTAGCTGCGCCCTACGTCCGGCAGGAAGGGCAGGCGGAATGTAAACAACACAGCACTCGGCCTGCTTTTTCAGTGTTTAGCTTGTGTCTGTCTCTGTCTGTCTCTAGCCTGTCTATTTATCTGTCTGCCTGTCTGTCTCAGTCTCTACTCTGCCTTTATTCCGTCTCTGTCAAGCCTCAAACTCTGTCACTGTCAGTCTTACACTCTCTTTCTCCCTCTGTCATCTGTCTCCATCTCTGTCTCAATATCTCTCTACCTATCCGTCTGTCTCTGTGCCATCTGTCTCTGTGTCTGTCTGTCTATCTATATGTCCCTCGTTTCTCTCTCCTCCCTAGTCTTTCTTTGTTTGTCTCTCTTTTCTGCTTGTCTGCATGTTTGTTTATGTCTTTATGTCGTTTCATCTCTCTCTCTCTCTCTCTCTCTCTCTCTCTCTCCCCCCCCCCCCTTCTCTGTCTGCCTTTACTGTCTCTCCCTTGTCTGTCTGCCTTTACTGTCTCTCCCTTGTCTGTCTGCCTTTACTGTCTCTCCCTTGTCTGTCTGCCTTTACTGTCTCTCCCTTGTCTGTCTGCCTTTACTGTCTCTCCCTTGTCTGTCTGCCTTTACTGTCTCTCCCTTGTCTGTCTGCCTTTACTGTCTCTCCCTTGTCTGTCTGCATTTACTGTATCTCCCTTGTCTGTCTGCCTTTACTGTCTCTCCCTTGTCTGTCTGCCTTTACTGTCTCTCCCTTGTCTGTCTGCCTTTACTGTCTCTCCCTTGTCTGTCTGCATTTACTGTATCTCCCTTGTCTGTCTGCCTTTACTGTCTCTCCCTTGTCTGTCTGCCTTTACTGTCTCTCCCTTGTCTGTCTGCCTTTACTGTCTCTCCCTTGTCTGTCTGCCTTTTTCTCTTTCGTATCTGTCTGTTTCTTTGCATCGTTCTCTCTCTTACCTGTCTGTCTCTTTTTTTAAATCTTTCTCTTGTCTGTCAGTTTCTCTGATCTGTCTGCCTTTCTGACTTTCTCTTGTTTGTTTGTCTCTCTGTTTGTCTTCCTATTTCTGTCTCTCTACCTTTTGTCTGTCTCTGCCTGTCTGTCTCTGCCTGTCTCCCTCTTTCTGTCTCTACATTGTGTCTGTCTTTGTTTCTCTTTCTTATATGTTTGTTTCTTTGTATATTTCTCTCTCTTATCTGTCTTCCTCTTTTTATCTTTCTCTTGTTTGTCTGTTTCTCTTTCTCTGATCTGTCTGTCTTTCTCACTTTCTCTTGTTTGCTTATATGTCTCTGTCTGTCTCCCGCTTTGTGTCTCTCTTTGTTTTCATAAATGTCTCTCTCTGCGCCCCTCTCCCTCTGTGTTGTTTGTCTGTGTTATTGGTATGCATTATTTATATTTTCTGTTCCTCTGTCTGTCTCTTCCTAAAGCAGTAAACTTTTCATCTTTTTTGTTGCTGTGTGTCTGTCTTTGTCTCTCTCTCTCTCTCTTTGTCTGTCAGTCTTTCTGTCTGTCTGTCTGTCTCTCTCTCCCCACATTCCACACCCACCCCTCTCTCTTTCTGTATGTCTCTGTCTCTCTCTGTCTGTTTCTCCTGCTAATAGTGAAACCTTTCTTTCTTTTGTGGATGTAAGTCTCCGTCTAAGTCTGTCTGTCTCCATCTGTCTTTGTTTCTTCATTCGGTTAAAAGTGTATTGTGGGACATTAATAGATATACAGATCATGGGACGATCCTGGAGGTACTGCAATCACAGGAAAGTCCCGAGTTTTTAATCAATAAAGATAAAGTAACCAGTACTGAAGGTACCAGTATGACCATTATTCATTATCCAAACTCTTCTTGATTTGTTCTTAATTAAATGCATTCATGTCATATAATGTGTACATGTATGAATACCTACAAACTGAATTACGTATGTGTGCGCGCGCGTTCGCGCGTATGTGAATAAAGTGGGGGAAAGTGGGTTAGGGGTGTGAAAACAGGCATTCGTTTCTCTTCCAGCAAGTAGTAAAGCCGTTTGTTTAGCCGGAAGGCCAGGGAGGAAGCAAAAGCACGTGGCCGTGTTATGACACATTTTGTCGCCGATCACTTTTTCAACTTCTGTACGTTAGAAGGGTAAATCTATGGAACGTCTCTCTCTCTCTCTCTCTCTCTCTCTCTCTCTCTCTCTCTCTCTCTCTCTCTGCACGCAAACAAGCATGCACGTTCACTTAGACCCCCCCACCCACACACTCATATATGCACACACAAATTAAACAATTTTTGATGTGGTTGACCAGTGGCCAGTGTCACTGACCACTACTGACCACTGGTCAACCACATCAAACCTTGTTCATTTGAACTCTTAATACACTAATTTGTGATCAAAGAGTCAAAATAGGCCAAAATCACCATTGCTCAGTGTCACTGACCACTGGTCAACAACATAAAAAAAAATTCATTTCAACTCCTAATACACTAAATTTGAACTCCTAATACACTAATTTGCAGTCAAACAGTGAAAATAGGCCAAAGTGACCACTGGTCAGTGACACTGACCACTGGTCAACCACATCAAAAAAAATTCATTTGAACTCCTAATACACTAATTTGCAGTCAAACAGTCAAAACAGGCCAAAATGACCACTGGTCAGTAGCACTGACCACTGGTCAACCACATCAAAAATTGTTTAATTTGTGTGTGTATATATGAGTGGGGGGGGGGGGGGTCTAAGTGAACGCGCATGCTTGTTTGCGTGCAGAGAGCGAGAGAGAGAGAGAGAGAGAGAGAGAGAGAGAGAGAGAGAGAGAGAGAGAGAGAGGAGAGAGAGAGAGAGAGAGAGAGAGAGAGAGACTCAAACACGTTTTAATGATTAGGCCATCTGCCCGTATCAAAAAGGGAGACAAAGGGGAAGGGGTGCCGGTGAAAATCCAATGATCATAATATAAAAAGAAGAAATGACTGAAGCAAAGCCAAAAATAAACCCAATCCGGACGATAACAAGAGAGAGAGAGAGAGAGAGAGAGAGAGAGAGAGAGAGAGAGAGAGAGAGAAACACTGAGTGGTGAGAGATAATGAGAGAGTATGTGTTGGTGCTTATAGGAAAGTGTGGGGGGTGGTGTGGGTGGGGGACTATAGCACTCCAAACACGTTGACAAACTAACAAAAGCCAAGAGTTGTGACGACAAAATGTGATTTCCTACAAGGCACATTTTGTCGCTTTTTACGGACCCTTCCGGAGGTGTGCAATTGTCACATTTTGACGCCGGCGACAAAATGTGATTTTTGGCGACAAAATGTGACTTGTAGTACGTCACATTTTGTCGCCGGCGACAAAATGTGATCGGCGACAAAATGTGTCATAACAGGCCGGCCTGTGAAATCCGACACGCTGGTTGGTCGGCCAGCCTGTTTGTTTACCAGCACCCGCGTAGAATGGAAGGGTCTATTCTCTTCTCTCTTTTTCTCTAAGAAGGGTGCGCGCGCGCGGGCGTGTGTGTGTGTGTGTGTGTGTGTGTGTGTGTGTCCGGCGTGCAGTGCGCATGTGTAGTGTTAGTGTGTATGATGCGTGCTCACGCGAAAACAGCGGGTAAAAAGAATATGAAGTTTATTGTTGTCTTTGTTGTTGTTTTTGTTTGTGATAATAATATTATCTTATATATTTGTTTGTGATAATAATATTATCTTATGTATATTTTCGAAATCTGTGTGTGTGTGTGTGTGTGTGTGTGTGTGTGTGTGTGTGTGTCCCTTATACACGGCCACAGTTCTCAACCGATCGACACCAAATTTGGTATCAAGCATCATGCCGTCCTTCTTTTTGGAAACCTCCACCAAGGGGTCGAAGCGCAAGAAGTCGAAGCGCGAGTGTTTAGCTGTCGTCGCGAAGCGCGAGTGTTCAGCTGTCGTCGCGAAGCGCGAGTGTGCTTAGCTGTCGTCGCGAAGCGCGAAAGGGGGCGGAGTCACTGCCACGGGGCGATTGCTAGTCTTATATATATTTTCGAAATCTGTATGTGTGTTTGTGTGTCCCTTATGCACGGCCACAGTTCTCAACCGATCGACACAAAATTTGGAATCAAGCATCCTTGGCACCCTCCGAAGGTCATGCCGTCCTTACTTTTCGGAAACCTCCGCCAAGGACGAAGCGCGAGAAGTCGAACCGCGCGCGAAGCGCAAGGATTTGTAGCGCGCAAGCGCTGAGTCGATCAAAGGGGGCGGAGTCAAAAAAGGGGCGGAGTTTAGCGGAACGCAAAGCGCGAGAAGTCGAAGCGCAAAGACTCGAAGCGCACAAGCGCTGAGTCTTTAAACCTATGTCTCATGTGTCAAGGGTTCCACAGCTAGTTATATTATGTTGTTAATACTGTTCTTGTTCTTCATCTAATAATGCTTCAAATTATAGACATATATCAATCTTATCTTGCATACCAAGTCTCTTAGATAATTAGGCACACAACTAGAATTGCCTACCCTCTTGGACAAAACTTAAAAGACGTACTTTTATATTTCTAAATAGATTACACGTAGGCCTACTTGGTTTCTGTCGTTAAATTCGAGACGGTAGGCCCTTAACTGGAAGGTTACGATTGAATCTGTCAAGTTTGAAGCGAGACAAGTGCTTTTCTTTTTAGTCCAACAAATGAGAAGTGTCAGATTTCCCCATCTCTAATATAATCCTTTCATTTGGTTTTAGGTGTTCCTTGTGCGATACCTGAGGAAGATGCGAGAGATAGAGTGAGGGGGGGGGGGGGGGGAGAAAGGGGTGGAGAAAGAGACTGAGAGAGAGAGAAAGAGAGAGACGGGGAGAGAATGAGGGATAAGAGGAAAAGAGAGGGACACACACAAACACACACACATGCATGTACACACGCGCGCGCAGACTCTGTGTGTGTGTGTGTGTGTGTGTGTGCGTGTGCGTGTGCGTGTGCGTGTGTGTGTGCGTGTGCGTGTGTGTGTGTGAAGTCAAAGTCAACATTTCTTTATTATTTCGTTCAGAGAAATTACAGTATGTGGTCTCATACAAGCACAGTAGAAACACGAAAACACATTCATGCATGTAAAATGAAAACAAAACTCACATGGAAAAACTCAAGCATCATAGTTCATACTTGGAGGGGGTGGGAGGAATCTAATTTTTAAAATGCAAATCATGCTACACCAAAACCATTGTATACAATTGACACCGTTTTACCTTCCATTTCAAGCGCCTCCCTACACCCTACACGCCCCCCCCTCTCTCTCTCTCTCTCTCTCTCTCTCAGAAAATAACCCGCGTGTGTGTGTGTGTGTGTGTGAGTGTGGAGCAACAGATAGACAGATAGAGAAAGAGAGACAGAGAGAGATGGTGGTGGGGAGTGATTAACAAAGGTGGTGTGATTTATGAAAATTATGTTGTCACGATGGTGTCTTCTTTATAGATGAAGTGTTGATCAGATCGAATTGTTAATTGTGACTTGACAAGCCCAGTCCCGTTAGTCCGAGGAGCTCCCATTATTATTTTTTAAAAAGTAGACACACATAAGGCGTGGAGCGAAAGTATAGGCCTACTACGCCATTGGAAAGGTGCCGTAGCTAATATCATTGTTCGTTAATGGAGGCGTCTTTATCTGTGTGATCAATTTACTTTAGAGAGTTTATGAAAATATTGTTGTAAATAAAAATATAGAAAAGGGGTGTTTTTTTATATATAGGATAGTTGTCGTTTCATTCTTGCTTGAGAGGCAGTGTGTGTGTGTGTGTGTGTGTGTGTGTGTGTGTGTGTGTGTGTGTGTGTGTGTGTGTGAGTGTGTGTGTGTGTAGAGAGAGAGAGAGACAGACAGACAGGCATCAGACAGACCGAGACAGACCGATAGAGCCACAGAGAAAGAGAGAGCCACCAAAGACAGAGAGACAGACAAACGCAGAGAGAGAGAGAGAGAGAGAGAGAGAGAGAGAGAGAGAGAGAGAGAGAGAGAGAGAGAGAGGACACACATACACACACACACACACACACATTTTGTATGCGTTCACACACACACACAAAACCCATGCATGTAGCTAATGTGCACACACAAATGTACGCATACGAACGCATCCACACAGCGAGGAAAAAAACAAAAATAGTAATAATAAATATGAAAAGTATGCAAAGAAATTGGTAGTTTTTTTTTATCAATCTTACTATCTATTTTAACTTAATACTTACCAACACTTAAAACATGTGCATTAGCTCTAATAAACCTGGAACCATACCCGAGTATAGGAAAACGAAAGTAGCCGGTGGCCTTGACCCCCCTACCGGATGCTGGGTGGTAGTTATCCCCCTTACATCCGGGTGGGTGTGGCACACCGGTCTAGTCCTATCTTCATTCTGACCCATTTACATAGCATTAGGAGGGGGGAGGTAGGGAGGGAAACTTATTGTTTTAAGTGTTGGTAAGTATTAAGTTAAAATAGATAGTAAGATTGATAAAAATCTACCAATCTAATTTAGCCATACATTACCAACACTTAAAACATGTGCAGATTACCAACGTGAAGGAGGGTGATGCGGTCACAGTCAAGACCAAGAAAAACCCTTCCATAAGAGGAATAGAGGACAGGGAAGTAAACCGAACCCTGCGGTAATAAAGTAAACCCTGGCATATACAGGAACACAATTTCCCCCAAAAAATCATACAATGATATACGAAATATAAAAAGGTACAAACCTTAAGGAGAAAACACATCAGAGGGAAACAGGAAGTTGCGCCACCACAAGTTTCCTGATGGTGAAGACATCATCTTCTCCTTTCCTGGCGAAGTCCCTCAGGTAGAATTGCAAGAAGGTATTCTCGGACCTCCAAAAAGCTGCAGCCATGACCTTTACTAGTGGCACTCCCTTGACCAGCGCTAGAGAGGCACCAATTGCACCAGTTCATGCGCTCTGATGGGATTGCCCGGAAGCTGAACACAGGCCTTAGAATAGGCCAGTTTAATGAATGAGAGAATCCACCTGGAAACTGTACCCTTTGCAATGTCCTTTGAATACTTGTCGTTGATCGAGACAAAAAGCCTACGCTTTGCTCTGCGGAAGGATTTAGTGCGTTTCAGATACGCTCTGAGGGACCTAACAGGACACAAAAACCTGTCCGCATCATCCGGACCAAGGATAGAACAAAGACTTGAAAGGCAAACCAAGGGAGAGGAAACGTCCACAGGCTGATTCTTGGCCCTGAACTCGGGCAGGAACGAAAGAGAGACTGACGAAAAATCGGGAGAAAACTCAACGTCCCTAGGCATGCGGCTAAGGGCATGGATCCCACTGACACGCCTAGTCGAGGCCAAAGCGACGAGAAAAACGGGTTTCAGGGTGAGAAGCTTCAGAGGGAGAGAGTCGAGAGGCTCGCATTTGTCCCTAAGGAAGTTAGTACTAAGAAAACGTCCCACTGCGGAAAACGGATAGACCGAGAGGGGGCCTGAAGACGTACTGAGTCCAGAAAATGAGAGACAGGAAGAGCTGAAAGATGTTCTGTGCGCTTGTGACCCAAGGTCATGGAGATGGTGCTAATCAGGGCAGCCCTGTAGCCCGAGAGAGTCTGAGATGAAAGATTTCTAGAACCGTGTAGGTGAGAGAGAAACTCAACAAACTCAACGATGGACGGATGCAGAGGGTCCGTCTTCTTGTCCGAGCAGAAAGTGAACCAAGTCAACCACCTTAAGTTGCAAAGGTCATTAGTGGATTTCCGTCTGGAAGCCAAGAGACTATCCACTGTACTGGTAGAAAAACCTTGCCGCCCGAGTCCTAATTTCATAGTAGCCAGGCGACAAGGTTGAGCCGTGAGGGGTCTGGATGACCCACGCCGCTTCTTGGTTGAAGCAGCATGGATCGTGTGAGAGCGAGATCGAACGGTCCCTGACGCGCGAGGGCGATGACCTCTGGGTACCAGTGGCTTGTTGGCCAGCGTGGGGTGACCAGGATCATCCTTGGTGACTCCCGGAAGCACTTTTCGAGGACTCTCGTGATGAGAGCCGTGCATAGAGAGACATCCCCACCCATGGAAAGGAGAAGGCGTTCATCGCAAAGGGGAAGTCTGGCACTGAACCTCGTGGCAAAGAGGTCGATCATGGGTTTGCCCCAAATGTCCCAGATCGGGGAGAGAGCATGGTGGGCGATCGTCCACTCCGTCAGAAGAACTTGGTCTGACCAGCTGAGCTGATCGGCAATGACATTCAACTTTCCGGGAATGAACTGTTTTGCGAATGAGCCCAGATGAGGATCTTCTCCGCGGCCAGGGAGAGGGACACCGACCGAGTGCCGCCCTGGCGGCGGAGGTAAGAAAGGCTGGCCGAGTTGTCCCCGCACACAGTCACCCATTGCCTCTGAAGCGCAGGGGCAAAGTGAAGGAGGGCTCGGCGAATAGCCTCCATTTCGAGAAGGTTTATGTGGAGAGAGGACTCTTCCTGTGTCCACAGACCTGAAACCTCCTCGAAATCCAAGTGGGCCCCCCACCCGCTGAGGGAGGCGTCCGAGAAGATGAACAACTGGGAACCCAATCGACTGATTGGGACCATGCTGTTCATCCACTCGAGGTTGGTCCACTGGGAAACGGCCTCCCTGAACCAAGGGCCCAGGAGGACCGTTTGATCGAAAAGGGAGGGGTCCACAATGCGAGCAAGGAGCTCCCTCTGGAGAGTCCTCTTGTACACCCTCCCCAGAGGAAGCAGCTCCGATAGCGATTCCATCTGGCCCAACAAACAGAGGAGACGACGATAAGTGGTGGACTGAGAGACGACCAACTCCGAGATCAACTGGGAGAGAGAGCTGATTCTGCCCTGAGACGCTGAGACCGTGTAACGGACCGGGTCGAACTGCATGCCCATATACTTGAACGACTGGGAAGGAACCAACTCCGATTTCTTCTGATTGATCCGGAACCCAAGGGAAAGAGTGAGCCTCTCCAAAACATCCGTGTGTTGACGACACAGGGACTGACTGGAAGCTAAGAGCATCCAGTCATCTAGATACACCTTGAGACGAAGCCCTTGTGCGCACGCGACCGCCGCCATTTCCCTGGTCACCTTGGTGAAAATCCAAGGGGCCAGGGAAAGGCCGAACGGAAGAGCGCGGAACTGTAGAACCTGACCGGTCCAGACAAACCGGAGAATTTTTCTCCTGCTTGGATGGATGGGGACGTGGAAATATGCGTCCTGGAGATCTATGGACGTGGCCCAGTCTCCAGGACGAATAAATGCACGGACCGTGGCCGAGGTCTCCATCTTGAATTTCACCCTTGTGGTGAACTTGTTCAAGGGTGAAAGATCCAGGACCGGGCGAAATCCTCCCGACTTCTTGGTGACCGTGAAAAGTCGGGAGTAGAATCCCGGGCATGGATCCCTCTCCAGCGAAACGGCGCCTTTTTCCACCAGAGCCTCGACTTCCTTTTGAAGGATAGCGAGACGCTTTGGATCTGAAGGAGGAGGGAAGGACACCGGTTCGTTGGAGAGGGGCGGTTCCTGCTGGAACTGAAACCGGAAACCGTCCCGCACAACCCCGAGTATCCAAGTGTTTCCGATAATGGACTGCCAAGCGGGATACGCTTGTGAAAGCGCATCCACACTTGACACAGAAACACCTGGATCTGCTCGGGACTGTGTGGGGTCTAACGAAAAGGCTGGACTTTGGAAGAAGTGGAAGGCTTCCTGAAGCCACGGGAAGCCTAAGGACGAGGTCTCATAGCCCTAGACCTGAAGGGAACTCTCGAGGAGTACGTTTGTCCCCTAGATTCGCTACCGCGAAAAGAACCCCGAAAACGACCCCTTGAGCGAGTCATGCCTTGAGGAAATCTAGGCTGGAACTGACGAGAGGAGGAATCCTGTCTAGCGCGCTTGCATAGAGCCTGCATGAGGGCCTCGTGATGGTCCTCTGCCTTTCTCTTATCCGCCGCGACGATGATGGGTTCAAAGGAGTCCTCTCCAAAAAGCCCAACCGGAGGAAGTGGGAGACAGCGAAGGCGCTCCTTCTCTCTCTGTGAGAAGGTCTTAGAATCCGCCAAAAAAGTGTCCCTAGCCAGAACACTAGTTTGGACCTTGAGAGCAGAAACGGTGTCGGTCAGATTCCGCATCGTGTGGCCCAACAGAGCTAGAGCGACACCCACTACAGACTCGTCAACAGACTCAAACAACCTGTAGTCCACAGGAGACTCAGTGGGAGATCTACCTAAGATCTCCGCCACTGTACCAACCAGAGAGGTGGAAATGCCGCAAGCCTTGAGGCAATCGGAAAGAGAAGCCTCCAATTGACGGAAAACCACTGGTTTCAGCACCACCGGAGGAACCGTTTGACCACACCTAAGATGATCTATCTCTTCCTTAGTGGGCCTGGACGAGGTATCGAAGGGAAGGTAGTCCTCAGTCAGAGGAACACTAGCCTTGAACGTGGGAACTGAGAAGGAGCCCACTGGCAAGGACTCCTCCCTAGAACGGAAGCGATCACCAGAAGAACCTTTCTCCGAAGAAGAACGCCTGCCCGTGCGAACAAAATTCTCAGCCTGACCGAGAGAATCCAATAACAAGGCTGGAGCCTGAAGGAACAAAGAGCTCTTTCCCTGTTCAAAAGTTCCCACTGAAGGGCCATTTGCCAACTGAGACTGTGGTTGTTGGATCTCAACCACATCTGGGCAAGAACTGGCCAAAATGCTGAGAAGACCCTGGACCGAAACATCAGTGTTCCGGAAGAATTCAGAAGCCGAGGGCTGAGCTGAATCATCATCTGATAGAGCCAACTGAGATTGCTCAGACTGCCTATGAAGGAGAACCTCCTGTTGAACTCGTCTCTCAAACTCTGCCTCAGAGTGATACTCATATCCATATTCTTCCTCAAAGTCACCACTTTGTAAGGGATCAACAGGGTGGCAAGCCCCACCGAGGTCAACCGGTTGCCAATCCGCAGGTTGCCTCCATACCGTTCGAGAAGAAGATGTCCTACGCCCTTCTCCCGGTTGTCCAATATCCGGTTGTCCAATTCCTGGTTGCGACTTTCCTGGTTGCAACATTCCCGGTTGAGGGACTGCCTGATGCCTATGAACCGGTTGCCTTCCAACCGGTTGCCGATCTTCCGGTTGCGGTCTTGCCGGTTTTCGAATTACCGGTTTTTGCCAGTTGCTTCTTGCTGGTTGCCGCATAACCAGTGGCAGGTCTGCCGGTTGCCCCGTAACCGGTTGCAGACCTGCCGGTTGGACCTCAACATCCTCGTCCGAGGAAGGAGGCTCCAACCGCACCCGTGGCTTATAGAGAGACCGTGCCACCGGGTGCTGAGCCTCGAATTCAGGGGTCCCCCTGAATTCGGATTGGTACCAAGACGACGCACCAGCCCTTTCTTCCCCATCTAGACAGTCCTGTCTAGAGATTGTCTGCCGACAACTGGTGGACCAACGCTCTGCCAATGACCCCTGGTCAAAGGCGAGATCCTCTTCAAGGGAAGGAGAGACTTCCAGAGCATGGCCATATCTCTGTGGTGAGAGCACGATCGGATCCTCATAGGAAGTAGCAGTGCCCATGGCCTTGAAGCCTGCATAGTAGATCCGGCTGGAGGACCTAGAAGACACCGTGGCTTTGGTGGAGAGGGGACCCCCTGAGCCACGAACCGCAACCCTGTGAATAGAAGAGGGGGAGAGAGTCGACCCTGTTGCTTTGGATGAAAGAACAGGGTGGACAAACTCAGGACGAGTCGACTTCAAAAAATAGTCCAACGAAGTAGTGGTAGAAATCTGAGATTTCTTGGACTCTGACGAACCGAGCTGAGAGAGGATAAGCTTGAACATAGCTTGAGTATCCATTGATGGGGTGGAAGCCTCCGAGACCGATGTCGAATTAGCTGGAAGAACCAAAGCGTTAAACGCGTGTTACCAAAGTAACCTAAAAAGGAAGTCACCCTAGTGACAGTAGCATAACCTCCCCTTGGCTACTTCCGGTCAGGTCACGGTGACTTCCGTCATGCGCAAACCATTCCTTATTTTACATAACCATCAGGAGGGTGGTTGGGAGGGAAACTATGATTGTTTTGAGTGTTGGTAAGTATTTAGTTAGATAGATAGTAAGATTAATATAAATCTACCAATCTATTCTAACCATACTGCACCAACACTCAAAACAATTGCAGAATACCAACGAGGAGGTGGGTGATGCTACAATTCCAATAAGGTAGAGATGAAGTACCAAAAGAAAAGTATATACACAAAACCTCATAGAAAACATCACATAAATACCTTCCAAAATACTCCAATCTCTTTTCCCCCATAGGTCAAAACATTGAGTTACCACAGAAGAAGTTAACATAAGGAAAAAACTTACATTAACAGGATGGGAGTGTGAGCAACGACAACACATCTAATCGCAAACGAGTTGACAGTCCTCTTGATGGGCACGTCCCTGAGGAAGTATCTCAGAAAGGTGTTGACTGAGCGCCAGGAAGCCGCCTCCATGACCTTGGAGAGTGGGACGCCCTTGGTCAGCGCCAGCGAAGCACTGATGGCCCGAACCTGATGGGCTTACCCGGGAGAGAGGAGCTAGAGCTAGCATAAGCTAGCTTGACAGTCTCGATCAACCATCTAGAGATAGTACCCTTAGAAATGTCTTTGTCATATTTCTGATTGATTGAGAGAAAAAGACGCCTCCTCGAACGCCTGAAAGAGCTCGTGCGCTTAAGATAGGATCTAAGGCAACGAACAGGACAGATGCAGACTTCAGCATCATCGTCACAGAGGATGGAATTTAAGCTAGAAAAATTCACGAAAGGTGAATCGACATCCTGGGTCTTCGCTCTGAATTCGGGAAGGAGAGACAGACAGATAAACCATGGAGCCAGAAGGGTCGAACTGCACATCTTGTGGAAGGCCGCTAAGAGAATGGATACCACTAACCCTACGAGTGGAAGCGAGGGCTATCAAAAACACAGTCTTGTACGTGAGCATTTTAAACGAGTTTCTTCAAAGGTTCACACTAGCCACGCAGAAAGTTTAAAACCAGGAACACATCCCACTGAGAGAAACGGACGGAGCGCGATGGCACTCTGAGTTTCACTGCATCAATGAAATGAGCCACGTACAGTGAGGCTAGTGGAGACACCGAGCGGGAGCCGAGAGTCATAGCAATGGTGCTACTGATAGAAGACTTGTATCCAGACAGTGTTCTCGCGGTCAACTTCTTTCCCGAAAAAAGAGAAGACACGCCTAATGGAAAGCAGGAGATCAAAGGATCTGCCTGAGAAACCTTGTCTCTTGAGACCCCGCCTAAAAGTTTCCAGGCGGTCAGCCTGAGAACATCTGGGTTTGGATGGCCTATTCCTGACCAGGGCTGAAGTAGTGTCTATGGACTGAGATGAAGATGGAGCGGTGGCGCTTTCGCCAGAGCCAACACATCCAGGAACCAAGCACTGGTTGGCCAGAAGGGCGTGATCAGGATGAGCCGAGGCGATTCCCTGCTCACTTTCTCCAACACCTTTGGAATCAACGGGGTTGGTGGGAAGGCATAACCGAAGATGTTCGTCCACGAGATGGTGAACGCGTTGCGGGTGAAGGCCTGCTGATCCAAGACCGGCGACACATAGAGAGGGAGGCGAGAGTTGTGGCGCGTCGCAAAAAGGTCGAGCCACGGCTTCCCCCAGAGGTCCCACACTGGTTGAAGGGACTGATGAGCGATCGTCCATTCGGTTGCTAGGATCTGAGTTGACCTGCTCAGTTGGTCGGCAATAACGTTTAGATTGCCGGGCATGAATTCCACTGAAAGGGCAATATCCTGGCTGTGGGCCCACAGCAGGAAGTTTTCTGCAGCAAGAGGAAGGGACACCCGGTTGAGAGAGGACAGCACGGTGCTGGCTCGGATGAGATTCTTGGTAATCATCCGATTCATCCTCTGAGCGGGCAAACTGAGAAGCCACAGAGCACATGAGTTTCTGGACTTCATAGACGACACTCCGGTCGAGCACCGACGAAAGAACCCCCCACTGGATGGGTAAGAGTCCAGCGATGAACCATCGTCTGGTTGGAAACGAACTGAACGGTATGAATCGTCACTGAGTCCACCGTACGGTAGACCGCAGTCCGGACAGTCAAAAACCGGTTGGCCAGAGACACAGTGACGAACTCCCGGCCAGAAGTTCCTCGTTCTTTGTGGGCAGGCTCCAGTCGGACCCGTGGCTTAAAGGTGAGAGCTTCTTGCAGCTAATTGGTATGTATGCAATTGTTTTGAGTGTTGGTACAGTATGGTTAGAATAGATTGAGAAATTCAGGACGAGACTATTTTAAACTTACTTATAAGGGTCGAACAGCTTATAAAGCTTTGCCCTACAAGAATAATAAATGCTCAATCCAAATTGATTTGAAGGACTATAATTATTTAAGTCAAAGCCTAAAGACGTAAATCTCTTGTAATTAACTGGTGGACTATCATGATTCAAACGTTAACCGCCTTTAAATGGATGTGTACCATCATTGAACACATATTTAAATTTTCAGCTTTGACTGGAACTCCAAATTTGATTTTCAGTGTTGGCACAAATCTCAAAATCTGATTTCTGCTTTGAGAATGGTTGGCTGCTAGCACACCCCTGCGTTAATTTAAATATCATGACAGTATGCGTGGGAAATAGTCTTAATGAACTTGATATCAGCCTGCTTGAAACTCTTGATGAAGAAAATCAACTTAACAGTAAATTCTACACATTATAGTTTATGCCTTACAATCTTATTTTATCGTACATTATAAAACAAAAAGTTGTGTTACATTTACCAATAATGCAACAGATGTTTATAACACAACAAAACAGTACTGACCCGTCGTGTCAAGCTCGATGTCCGTGTCTGTTACTCGAAGCCCCGCTTCCTGGGCTAGATTGTCCAATCGGAGTTCACCCAGACCGACAGAGCCTCGCTCTGACCAGAACACAGTCCCCGCCCCTCCAGCTCCACCTGCACGCAAGACCTCAGCTAACTGAAGTAGTTCAAAAGTATAGTTTGATATTTCCAAAGTTGTGTTTAGCCTAATTACTGTGCACCTTCACCTCTTTGGGCAGTGTCGTCTCACATGAAGACATCAAGGCCAGGATCGGGAAAGCAAGATACGCCTTCATCACCTTGGAACCTGTGTGGAGATGGTCCACAGCCCTGTCCTCGCACGACAAGCTCCGCATCTTCAACAGCAACGTCAAGTCGGTCCTCATCTACGGGTCAGAAACCTGGAGAGTCTCCACCACAACCGTCAACAAGCTGCAGACTTTCATCATCAACAGCTGCCTGCAGCTACATCCTCAACATCAGATGGACAGACAGGATCAGCAACAGGAACTTGTGGCAGCGAGCAGGTCAGGACCCCCATCAACCAACAGATCGCAAGATGCGAGTGGAGATGGATCGGCCACTCTCTCAGGAAGCCGCCCAGTGTGATCACACGTCAGGTGCTTGAATGGAACCCTCAAGGCAAGCGATGGGTCGGGCGACCAAAGACAACGGGGAGACGATCCTGTGAGGAGGAAATGAAGCGCGGCCTGTCACGTTCTCGGGGGAACTCGAGAAAGCTGCAAAAAACGTATAAAATGGTCTAAAACATTGATTTGTTGGTGGATAAAATCCAGCCAATACGCCTATTATTGATTGATTTGATTTGTGGTCTGCCGAATTATCCACCCTGTCGTCGTCCATCCTTTCATCACTTTATTCACATATTTTACACACATTATTGGCAACTGATCAGTGGCTTACTGCCCCACACATCACTGTAATGCCATTACACTGCAGCATAACCTGCGAGATACGCATGCACTTCAGATCACGCACCACGCTATACGGTCATTTAGCGTGACACAACGCAGAACACCACATGACATAACACAGAACACCACATGATATAACACAGAACACCACATGATATAACACAGAACACCACATGATATAACACAGAACACCACATGACATAACACAGAACACCACATGATATAACACAGAACACCACATGACATAACACAGAACACCACATGATATAACACAGCATAGCACAATACATACGTACAACCAGAAACAACATAGCAGAAGACAATGAAATGCGGCAACATGACAAGATACATTACACACAGCACCCTACACGGCACAGCACTTCATACACTACAGTACACTACACAGCATATTCTACAGCACACATCAACACAATACACAGCACCCTACACGGCACAGCACTTCATACACTACAGTACACAACACAGCATATTCTACAGCACACATCAACACAATACACAGCACCCTACACGGCACAGCACTTCATACACTACAGTACACTACACAGCATATTCTACAGCACACATCAACACAATACACAGCACCCTACACGGCACAGCACTTCATACACTACAGTACACAACACAGCATATTCTACAGCACACATCAACACAATACACAGCACCCTACACGGCACAGCACTTCATACACTACAGTACACTACACAGCATATTCTACAGCACGCATCAACACAATACACAGCACCCTACACGGCACAGCACTTCATACACTACAGTACACTACACAGCATATTCTACAGCACACATCAACACAATACACAGCACCCTACACGGCACAGCACTTCATACACTACAGTACACTACACAGCATATTCTACAGCACACATCAACACAATACACAGCACCCTACACGGCACAGCACTTCATACACTACAGTACACTACACAGCATATTCTACAGCACACATCAACACAATACACAGCACCCTACACGGCACAGCACTTCATACATTACAGTACACTACACAGCATATTCTACAGCACACATCAACACAATACACAGCACCCTACACGGCACAGCACTTCATACACTACAGTACACTACACAGCATATTCTACAGCACACATCAACACAATACACACAGGGGACAACACACTCACCATAAACAGGGGGAGTCAGGTTGATGCCTGTGAACTCCGGTTCAGTCTCTGCAATGACAACGCCATACAGTCTGATCAAATATCATCATCAGCATCGCTATCACCAACATTGCCATCATCATCATTAATTTTCGAATAAATTAGATCAGCAATAAAATAGCTTCTTATACTTGTTTATGCTGAGAGAGGGGAGAGAGAGAGAGAGAGAGAGAGAGAGAGAGAGAGAGAGAGAGAGAGAGAGAGAGAGAGAGAGAGAGAGAGAGAGAGAGAGAGAGAGAGAGAGAGAGAGAGAGAGAGAGAGAGAGAGAGAGAGAGAGAGAGAGAGAGAGAGAGAGAGAGAGAGAGAGAGAGAGAGAGAGAGAGAGAGAGAGAGAGAGAGAGAGAGAGAGAGAGAGAGAGAGAGAGAGAGAGAGAAGAGAGAGAGAGAGAGAGAGAGAGAGAGAGAGAGAGAGAGAGAGAGAGAGAGAGAGAGAGAGAGAGAAGAGAGAGAGAGAGAGAGAGAGAGAGAGAGAGAGAGAGAGAGAATTGAATTAAATTGAATAAATTTTATTTATAGATGGTAATAGAATAAGCAATAACATGCTTTTGTTTTACATCCAGCCCTCTGGAATTTTTTTGCTTTGCAAATATAAAAGTAGAAATGAAAAAAGAAAATGAGCACAGACAAAGCAATAGACACAGACAGAGAAACAAACCGAGATACAGACAACGTTACGAGGATTCGAGTCAATGCTACTAAATGCCTTTTTATTATTATGATTAAGACTTGACTATCAGGTGGTCACTACCTACTGAATGTCCAACACCACACACTGACCAGTACCCCACACTAACCAGCACCCCAGACTGACCAGTACCCCACACCAACCAGTACCCCACACTGACCAGTACCCCACAATAACCAGTACCCCACACTAACCAGCACCCCACACTAACCAGCACTAACCAATACCCCACACTAACCAGTATCCCACACTAACAAGTACCCCACACTAACCAGTATCTCACACTAACAAGTACCCCACACTAACCAGTATCCCACACTAACCAGTATCCCACACTAACCAGTATCCCACACTAACCAGTATCCCACACTAACCAGTACCCCACACTAACCAATACCCCACACTAACCAGTATCCCACACTAACAAGTACCCCACACTAACCAGTACCCCACACTAACCAGTATCCCACACTAACCAGTACCCCACACTAACCAGTACCCCACACTAACCAGTACCCCACACTAACCAGTACCCCACACTAACCAGTATCCCACACTAACCAGTATCCCACACTAACCAGTACCCCACACTAACCAGTACCCCACACTAACCAGTACCCCACACTAACCAGTACCCCACACTAACCAGTACCCCACACTAACCAGTACCCCACACTAACCAGTACCCCACACTAACCAGTACCCCACACTAACCAGTACCCCACACTGACCAATACCCCACACTAACCAGTATCCCAAACCGATCAGTACCCAACACTGACCAATACCCCACACTAACCAATACCCCACACTAACCAGTCCAAACTGACCAATATCCCACACTGACCAGTACCCCACACTAACCAATACCCCACACTAACCAATACCCCACACTAACCAGTACTGACCAAACTGACCAATACCCCACACTGACCAGTACCCCACACTGACCAGTACCCCAAACTGACCAATACCCCACATTGACCAATACCCCACACTGACCAATACCCCAAACTGACCAGTGCCAAACACTGACCAATACCCCACACTGACCAATACCCCAAACTGACCAGTGCCAAACACTGACCAATACACCACACTGACCAGTACCCCACACTGACCAATACCCCACACTGACCAATACCCCACACTGACCAATACCCACACTGACCAATACACCAAACTGACCAGTACCAAACACTGACCAATACCCCAAACTGACCAGTACCCAACACTGACCAATACCACACATTGACCAATACCCCACACTGACCAGTACCCCACACTGACCAACACCCAACACTGACCAATACCCACACTGACCAATACCCCAAACTGACCAGTACCAAACACTGACCAATACCCCAAACTGACCAGTACCCCACACTGACCAGTACCCCACACTGACCAATACCCACACTGACCAATGCCCCACACTAGCCAGTACCCTACACTGACCAATGCCCCACACTGACCAGTACCAAACACTGACCAGCCATGTAGCCGTAGAGGCGGGCGGTCATGGCGATGGCGCCTGTCCACTGCAGCACGTGGACACGAAGCCTGGCTGTCAGCACAGGATGGGCCAGCTGCACCTTGACCAGACCGCTGCGGTCAGTGTTGCCCCCTATCTCCTCCTTGTAGTCTGCGTCCAGCATGGTCCGCTGTTCAGCCAGGCCATGGGAAACAGTTGTCAAGAATCATCAGCACACAGACAAACCATTTGGAGGAGGGTGCACACAGAAAACAGGGGGAGGGGAGGGAAAAGGGACGGGGGAGGCGGGGAAGGAGGTGATGGGAAGCGGAAGAAGAAAAAAAAGTTTAAATATATGAAAACAGCTTACAGACAATCTGAGCGCATCAATCACGCAACATAAGACCTTCACATCTTCAGAATCAGGACACACACACACACACACACCACACACACACACACACACACAACACACACACACACACACACGTGCAAATGAGAACTCTGCTATACTGACTCTTATATTTGAGTGAAGTAGGGAGGGAAGGACACAGAATGCAAGGGAAGAAATGGTGGGGGGACGGAGGGTGGTTCTCAGTGTGTTGGGAAGGATGCTTACATCGACTTCAAATAATGTCCAACTTTTTGTGAATATTGATTGGCTGTCCATTCGTTTCCTTAGTTTTGTTTTGACTTTTAGTGCATGAATGTGTGTTGTCTTGTTTGTACTGTGCTTGTATGAGATCACACTGTAATTTCTCTTAACGATATAATAAAGAATGTTTGACTTTGACACGCACGTACGCACACGAGCACACGCACGCGAACACACGCACGCGAACACACGCACGCGAACACACGCACGCGAACACACACACACACACACACACACACACACACACACACACACCCACACACCCACACATCTAAAAGGGTTCCTGCTTACGAATAATTCGTAGACACATTTCCAATCACACATTTCTGTCAACAAACAAACAAACAAAAACATCTTAAGCCCTTTCAGTGTCTTTGCAAAGGCGTCGTGTGTTTTTCATCATAAGTGAGCAATCTGATCGCGTCACTCAAAACTATCTCCCTCACCCATTCCTGAGCAGCGTCATCGTAGACCTTCACGGAGTACTTGGTGACGTAGTAATCGCTGGTGACGCCCCCTCGGGTCTCCAGGGCGGTGACGTAATAGAGGGGACCGTCGGAGGGCGGGCGGAGCTCCAGGTACTGGTCAGTGGAGGAGGTGCTGGGTCTCCAGGACCTGGAGCTGTGGTGGACAGGGTCCAGCAGGGCGTTGGAGTAGGAGCTGTTCAGGTAGCTGCTGACCGCCTGGCCCAGGATGGGCACCAGCCCTTCCACGCCGCCTGGAAAACACAGGCTGGATCCAAGTGCTGCAAGCTTGCGGGGGGAGGGGAGGGGTAGCATTTTGGAATTTACCCTTAACGGTAACTGTTCTAATGTTCTCCCCGGAGTGGGGGTGTACCTAGGGCAAGGTATCTCCACTTTCAACAAAATTCCAGACCAGCTTGTTGGTCAAATTATTTTTTAGAACAGTTGCTGCATCCATTGTTTCTGGAGGTCGTTGTCAAAACGTGGATGACTAGCTCGTGCACACACATATCCTCCCCCCCCCCCTCTCTCTCTCTCTCTCTCTCTCTCTCTCTCTCTCTCTCTTATTGCAAAACTGTATACTGATTCGTTCATTTTGACATAATTTGAAAATGTTAGGAGTCTGATAACTTACAAACATTCCCAACATCTGAACTCTCTCTCTCCCCCTCTCTGTGTTTATACTAAATATATACTAACTTCCCCCACCTCCTGTAACAATGTATTGTGGGCCATGGCCGATGTACATTAAAAACGTTCCGACTTCTCTCTCTCTCTGTTCCATGTTGACACGGGCTTGTGGCCCAGATGAAGTAACCCATTTCCAGTTTCCAGTTTCTCCCCTCTCTGTGAAGACTGTCCACTCACCTCCGGGTCCCCCGTGAGCCAGGGCCTTTCCCCTCTCTGTGAAGACTGTTCACTCACCTCCGGGTCCCCCGTGAGCCAGGGCCTTTCCCCTCTCTGTGAAGACTGTCAACTCACCTCCGGGTCCCCCGTGAGCCAACTCACCTCAGGGTCCGCCGTGAAGCCAGGGCCTTTCCCCTCTCTGTGAAGACTGTCAACTCACCTCCGGGTCCCCCGTGAGCCAGGGCCTCTCCCCTCTCTGTGAAGACTGTCAACTCACCTCCGGGTCCCTCGTGAGCCAGGGCCTCTCCCCTCTCTGTGAAGACTGTCAACTCACCTCCGGGTCCCCCGTGAGCCAGGGCCTTTCCCTGAAAGCTGCTCCGGCCGTAGTCCAGGGCGATCCTCCCTCCACCTCCACCTCCTCCTCTCCCGCCACCTCCGCTCCCTCCCCACCCCCCGCTGGCCAGCAGCCAGCCTTCCCCCTCCAGGCGGTCAGCGTGCACCTGCAGACTCCCTCCTGCCCCTCCCCCGCACTTCCCCGCCTCTCCGTCGTGACCTTGAACCGAGATGACCCCGTCGACCTTGACCGAGGAAGTGAGGTTCAGCTTCAGGGTTCCCCCTCCAGATCCGGATCCTTCCCCGCAGGAGCTGTGCCCCCCTCCTCCTCCTCCCGGGGTTACCGGGGCATGGAAACTGCCGTGGGTCCGGGCTTCTGAGGATGTCAGGAAGGTACCTCCCGGGTTGCCTCCCCTCCCTCCGTGAGCCCCTGTACCGTAACAGTAGAAAGTGGACAAAGTATGTACTTTTGTCCCCCCCCCCCCCCCCCCCCCCCCCCCCGGCCTAATTTCGCTACCTCCCTGCCCGACGTTCTCATTGAAACTGTTCACTAAGCAGCAACGTTCTACTTTGTTTGTCTTGCTTGGTTGGGCAAGGGATTAAGACTACGTTAGGACTAGGCTAAGGTGCACGCCATTTTCATGCAACGGAGAAAGAACGAAATCTTGAGATTGAAATCCGAGAACATGATGGGGGTGGGTAAGGTTATTACAGCATTAGGCAGACTACACCTTGGCCCCAAGTTCGTAGCTGTGCTTCAATTCTGTTCTGTGAAGTAACCGTTTGTAAATGCCCAACACTGCACTGCACCATAAATAAAGGGAAGAGACAACAACAACAAAACCGTGACAAAACCCTAGAATGTGCGCATGCACACACACACTAATACACACACACACACACACACACACACACACACACACACACATATAACACACACACACACACACACACACACACACACACACACACACACACACACACACTCTTTTCCACTCATTTTAATTCAATATTTGTTTATGTCTGTTTTGGTTTTGTTTAATTAATGTCTTTATTTAAGTCTAATATCACCATTGTTGTGAACAGACTTTAAATTAAATCAATCAAATCAACATCAAAGACGGATCTGAGGGGGGAGGGTTTATAGGGGTTCTGGACCCCTCCCCTGTCCCAACTAAAAGTAAAGGAAACAAGAAGGCAACGCCATATAAACGTAGTCCCAGTTACCAGCAACACCCACACACACATACTACCCCTCAGACACCCACACACACCCACTAGCTCAATCTGGTGAACGAGTGTTTAAACGCTCAGCAAAATGGTACTGATCAAAAGTCAACGCGTGGTCTTACTGCATTCCCCCGGTAATGCTGATTACAACCATATATACTTTTAGTGGCCAAATGCCAGCAGTTTACCAATTATGAGCACTTGTTTTCGGTGGCAGCTCAGCTCTCACTCTTCATATGCTATCAGCCCCTTCAAAATGTCTTCCACTGCATCCCCCAGGAAATGCTAATCACGAAAAATAATACAAGGTTAAAAGGGTCTAACACCGATGGTTTGGGTCTAATGCCAATGGTTTTGTGGCTATGGGCTGCTTAGCTCTCACTCTCACTTTCTTATTGGCCCCTTTAAAATGTCTCTCATTGCATTCCCTTATTAATGCTGATCACGAATATATATCGTTTTAGTGGTTTAATGCCAACGGTTTTCAAAGTATGGACACATGTTATTGGATTCTGCTCAGTTTTCTCTCTCTCTCTATCTCTCTCTCTCTCTCTCTCTCTCTCTCTCTCTCTCTCTCTCTCTCTCTCTCTCTCTCTCTCTCTCTCTCTCTCTCTCTCTCTCTCTCTCACTCTCCTCTCTCTCTCTCTCTCTCTCTCTCTCTCTCTCTCTCTCTCTCTCTCTCTCTCTCTCTCTCTCTCTCTCTCTCTCTCTCTCTCTCTCTCTCTCTCTCTCTCTCGTCTCTCTCTCCACACATCGTTATCCCACACATCGTTTATGGTTCCAGCAACTACATTTTGCCAAACACTAGAATTGACAAATACAAATCAGGTTTTTGCCTTCTCAGGTTCCTCAATTTGGAATTCCCTTCCCTCTGCCATTCAGTTATGCCCTTCCATCTCACGATACAAAAAGATGGTGCGGGCAAACATAATTTACAGCCCTGCTTAAATCCTGTGTCATTTTGAACGCACACTGTATAACTTTATTGCCTTGTGTACACCTACATGTTATATACATGGTATATGTCAATTGAATGTTTACATCTCAGTTTTATGCTTTGTTTATTTGTTTGCCTTTAAACTGCTTGTTAAATGTGTTTGGATTGATGTTGCTTCACCTCTCTCTATCTCACCTCCTACTTGTCATCAATTATTTGCTTCACTATGTGTATTATTTTTTTTTAAAACAACAAAATTCTTTTTTGTATATGTATGTATAAACAATGTATGTGTGTATGAGAGAGAGTCACAGAGAGAGAGAGAGAATAGAGGGAGAGAGAGAGAGAGAGAGAGAGAGAGAGAGAGAGAGAGAGAGAGAGAGAGAGAAGAGAGAGAGACTGTATGTGTGTAGAGAGAGAGAGAGAGAGAGAGAGAGAGAGAGTATGTTTGCAAACGTTTTTTTGTTTCTTTAAATTTGTTTTTCTTTTATCCAAGGACAGATTGTAAGAATAGGCATCGCCTAAAATCTTTATCCTTGTCAAATAAATTTTTCCATGTGACCAGTGTCCAGTCTCTCTCTCTCTCTCTCTCTCTCTCTCTCTCTCTCTCTCTCTCTCTCTCTCTCTCTGTCTCTCCAAAAGAGGCAAAACTTTAAACATCAGTTAAGTACTCCAACTATCTATGAAAAGTCTCTAGAAGAAGTTACTTCACACAAATTACTCGGCCTATACATTGACAACAACTTATGGTCAAAACACATGCAAATACTGGCCAAGAAAATCTCAAAAAAAGTATTCCAGCTCAATACAATAAAGCACTTTTTGGATCAACATACCCGTAAACTTTTTTTTCCATGCCTATGTACAGCCTGACATTGATTATGCATCAACATGTTGGGATTCAGCTAGTAAAAACACACTCAAACACGTTGAAAGATTATATAAACGTTCTCTTAAACTCATACTCCTTAAATCGTCCTCCCTTGAAACCAATGACTATAAAGAACTCAAGATTCTACCATTTGATTTGAAATGTCTACTAAACAAAGGTACCCTTATGTACAAGATCATAAATAAGTTAGTACCAAAATATCTTATTACTAAACTTAAAGTCCATGCAATTCGAAGCAAAACCAAATTAATAATGCCCCGCCCCAGAACAGATCTATATAAAGCATCCCTTACATACTCGGGTGGTAAACTGTGGAACGACATCCCTGATAATTTCAAAAATAAAACTAGCGTATCTTCCTTTCAGAAATCTTATCACAAGTACATAATGGACAATCTTGTCCATCAGTTATGTTAATGAGTTTTGCTATAATAAAAAAAATCAACTTATGCCAAGATTCTTGTAAATCTTTTATGTCTCTCTGTATATCTGTTTAATGTTCCAATTTGATTCTCTGTCAATTATTTCATGTGCCAATTTTTGTTTCATTTTCTTGACTTGATTGTTTTTATGTCAAGTTTGCATTGCATAATGCATGGTGTGAGTGTGTGAGAGAGAGGGCCAGGTGCAAAGAAGCTATTGTAGCTTATCCTTTTACCCTCAATAAAACATTCGTATTCGTATTCGTATTCTCTCTCTCTCTCTCTCTCTCCTCTCTCTCTTTCTCTCTCTCCCCCCCCCCCTCTCTCTCTCTGTGTGTGTCTCTGTCTCTCTCTCATTCTGCTTTGGCCATTTAAATTGTCTTCTACTGCATTCCCCCGGAAATGCTGATTACGATTATGCATAGTTTTAGTGGACTGAAGCCAATGGTTATCAACCATGGGCACTTGGTATCAGTGGCCACTCGGCTCTCACTCTCACTGCTGATCACAAATATATCTGGTTATAGGGGTCTAACACCCACGCCAACTGATTTGAAAATATGGGCCGCTTGGCTCTCACTCTCAGAGAGAGAGATTAATACATGTATTTTGTATGAACAGTCTCACTTATTTTTAATGTTTATATTCATTGATACTTGTCTTCATGTTGATTATTCTTGGCTTGTCTTTAATGTGTATGTTTATCTGTATGTTAGTGCTTAGGCCTTTGTTCAGCGCTTTGAGCACCCTGCAAAGGGAGTTAAGCGCTCTATAAATAACCAGTATTATTATTATTATTATTAAATGATTACTCTGTCCTTGATTCAATTTATAAATGTTTATTTTTTAAGTAGTTCAATTAGTATTTATCTTTAACCTTGTTCATTATCTGTTGTATTTTTTAAGTGAAGATAAACTTTATTTAATGGGGTGGGTGGGGCAGGGGGTCATGATTACATCACTAACTTATTAGGCTTAGTTATGATATTCTTACATATTCTCACTTACAGACACATCTACGCACAACTCAACCACACCAAAAAGAAACCGCAATATAATTTTGTCTGAATCACTTTTAGTGGAAGGACGTTAAACTGAAGAACACACACACACACACACACACACACACACACACACACACACACACACACACACACACACACACACACACACACACACAGCCGGACAGACCAACGCACACGGCTCGTTCCCATTCTGATGTAGTCCTGTTCTTATAGCGAGGAGGGTGGATTAGTCCATAGCTCATTCCATGCCAGAGTTACACTAATCACAATAAGTGTATCATCATGATTTCAAATCTTCTTCTTCCAGGAGAGACCTCAAATGCGCTCGACATTGAAATGATCATCAGTCCAGACTCCCAGACCGAGCCGTCCTGACACGCACACGCACACGCACACGCGCGCACACACACACACACACACACACACACACACACACACACACACACACACACACACACAC